>VXBC01013253.1:6899-28416 GCA_013399945.1 Ploceus nigricollis
AGATAAGATGGTAGAAGAAATTAAGATTCTTCCTTTTATGTGTTACAACTGTTTTTGATGTTTCTTCTTTGTTTAATCTCATGTTTTATTTGATTACCACCATAGTCAAAAGAAAGCAAGTAAAAAATACATATATTGCTCAAGCCAAATGAATTATAAAAGAAATAAGAGGAGGAATTGTGAAAAATGCAGATTAAAAGATTGGCTCTTTGCAAATACTAAAATGAATACTATATGTGTTATGGTGAAAAGTTATGCTGTATTAATCTCTTTTAAGTAGCATGGTAAATATAGTTTATAAGCTATAGCATAATGTTAAAATAGAAACTACGTATGTGAGATATTTTTTTAAGAAAAGAATTAGGTACTTGCACCAAGATAGCAGCCACAGGATATCTAAATCTTCCAGAGAAGAATTTATGGCCTCCTTATCAAAAGAAAGTAACTTCTCCTTGCCTCTCTCAGCCATGAAGATGCCGTCTGGGATTAAGAGGAAGACGTGGACACTGAACAGACAAAGTTTTCTTGTTTTAAATAGAATTTATGCATATATGAATATTCGCAAGGCATGCTTTTTAGCGGCTTAGCACCCTAAAAGCATCCGGGCGCCTGTAACTTTGTTTTTATTGCCTTGTAATTGTCCTAACTCTAAATTTTTATTACTCTAATTGTATTACTATTTTTATAACCATTTTATTACTATTAAACTTTTAAAATTTTAAAAATAAGTCATTGGCATTTCTCACAATGGTTAAAATTCATGCATATTCATCGTTTTCCTTAGAAAAGGTGTGGTTAGGCAAACTATTTCTCAGAACTCATCATTTCATTAGGATACATAAAGCACAGACATAGTTCACCCTGGTGGTCGCACTGAGGAAGGCTGCACATCTTCCTTGGTGGTCCTTTGATGAAGGCTGGACATCTTCCTTGCCATGCCCTTTTCACCCTTCTGTAGGCATGTGCCATCTCTTGTTAGCTGTTTCAGTGATTTCCTCACTGGTTTTAGCAAGCTTTGTCTTCCATTTTTTTCAAGTTTTGTTCCCTATTTCTTGACAAGTTTCATCTAGCTTCTAGTGGTTACAGTGTATCTTATTCTTGTCCAAGAATACCTTAGGCACAATGCCTTTACCCTTTCAAAATAAGGAATTTGCTTTACATAAACAAGCAGAAGAAATTAGTGAGTAAGTAAGTACTTAGCACAAATAATACATAAGTGCTTAGCATAAGTTAGCCTAAGAAAGCCTGGCAGACCTAGCTTGACATGACTGTGACTTGACAAAAAGCTCTAGACTTAGTATACCAGAGTAGCTAACAGGCAAGTAGGGAATCACCTGTGTGCAAGGAAGCAATAAGGAAGACTAGTTGTTTTAGGCTATGTAGATTGTGCATGGACAGCAAGCGGACACTAACTTAAAGTATAAGAATCTGATGCAATGTATTTTTAATCACTTTCTTATCAAATACTAACCTTAGAGGTGTAAGGATGTATGGTATTTTTGATAAAATTGTTATATAAACCCACTGAAATTTTTAAGCGTCAGAGAAGCACTTTGGTGGGGTGTGGACCCCTGCTCTCCCAACAAATAAAATGAAAGTGCTTTTGCAGACAATCCATTTGTCTGTCAATTCCTCTGAATCACCATTTGGACAGACTTTGACTGGAGTAAATCAGCAAGGAGTCAATGTAGTTCTTGATATTTACACCTTACCAGGACTGTGAGGAAACAATTTAATTTTTATTTATGACTTGACATTTTCTGGATTTTATGTTATAAACCCATTTTCTGACATCAGGTGGAAGATTACTACATGGGCTGAGCCCTAAAACGTGGCATGTGTAGAAGGTGTCTAACACGTGTGATCGGGCGTGGAGACTGCCAACATTACAGTCCCTATGCAGGCAGCCCCTTTAAAATATGGAGGGAAGCTCTGTCTCTGGGGTGACTTCGCCCGACAGCCAATCAGGGGAGAGAAAACTTCCACCACTGAGCTGCAGGCCACACCCCCTGCAGGCAAAACCCGGCTGTCCAGCAAAAATTTCTCTGACTAGCCAATGGTCGTCCTCAAAAGACCGGACTGTAGGAGGCGCCTTAGCACATAAAAGCTGTTAACTGCGCCATAATTAGTTTCCGCCATCTCAGTTTCTTGGTGAGGAGGTTTGGCTGGTTTGACCTCTGCTCGCCTTCTCCTTGCGGTCCTGCTTCTTCCTCGCCTGTCTCCCCTGTCGGCGCCTGTTCCGTCTACCCTTGCTCCGCTGCTTCCCCGCAGCAGCCTGCGTACTGCTGCCTGCAGTAGCCGCTCCTAGAGCCTGCCCGCTACCACTAGCAACAGCCCGCTGCGCCTCGAGCCTGCTCCCACCCAGCTATTCCCACTATTTACCGGCAACAGCCCATCACTGCCCGCGATCCCGTTGCGACGCAATTCATGGTTCTGATCGCCGCCACGACCCCGCCGCAGCCTGTCGTGACGCTATCGAAGGTTCTGACCTGAAGTCTAAAACCCAGCTATTGCGATGCTGCAGCTTGTCCTGCCCGCCACTCAGCCCGAGCGGCGACTCCCCGGGTGTCCCGCCGCCCGTCCATGCGGGATACCCGCTGTCTGCCGACCATCGAAGCCGTGGCTGTAGCAAGTGCTGCACAAACTCCCCTCGGCAGGGAGCGCACAGACGCCACCTGCTGATCGAATGCCGACGGTGCATCCCAGAACCTGGTGGTAATGTTCTGTCCCTGTCCTCCTTTCTCTATCTGTGTCATTCTTTTCCCGTCTCTGCTTGACTTTCTGTCCTTCTCTAGTTGGGACACATACCCGTCTTTATCAATAAACAGTTCTCACACCTAGTATTTGGCTTGTTTGTGCTTGATTTCATCTGAGAAGTCTGTTAAAATGGTTTCCTTTACAGCAGAATGCAACAAGGACATAATCCATAAATCAGAAGGACAGATTGAACAATCCCAACAGTTTTGGTCACTTTACACCACAGATCCTGTTGGCCTCAAAGCCTAATTGAATCCTCCCTCACTTCTGCCCTCATCTTTGATGGATCTGTCTGGAGCTCTCCTTAGCCACTGAACAACTTCAGTCACTGCCTCATTAAAAAGAACTAGCCCATAAATAAGGAGCTTTGCAGCATTAATCCCTGCCCATGCTGCCAGTGCTGCTGGTGACTAAAGCATCTCCAGTGTAAACTTTACACATCTCCTTATCACTGGGCAATGCTGTTCCCTGAAAAATCAGCAAATGCCTTCAAAGCTGTGAGGCCTACAATGGGTGAAATCCAGTCTGAAACACTTTCCCAAGCACTTTCTTCTCCTTTGTTTTTCAGTACTGCTGCTCCTCTTCTCTAGGGGATATGTACTCCCTGGACCAGTATTCTTACCCAGCTCCTGGATGGAGGAATAGCAAACTTTGCCCCCTTGCTTCCATCTGCCTCCATTGCATTAATTTCTGAGTTTGAAATACTACTTTTCTTTCATTGCTCTAACTTCTGGTCTCCTGTGTTGCTCTTATTTCAGCCTTGGCTTTTTTTGCTTGGGGAATTTCCTCCTTTCCCTCAGCCTTACACATTTACACCACTGCTGACACAAACGACAGCCAGGGCTGGAAGAATGTGCCGCATACACCACAGATATAAGCAGGCATGCAAAATTCAGCAGGATTGAATTAAGCTTGCTGGTGTTAGGTTAATTCCTACTATCACATGTATTATAGTAATACCTCGGGATAAGATCAAGATGAGCAGATCACAAAATTAGGGAAACTCCTAGCTGCAAAGACTTTGCAATCTAAAAGGAAAACCAAGGCAGGAAATAATCTATAATACATGGGATGGGCAGTGTNAGCTGCAGGCCACACCCCCTGCAGGCAAAACCCGGCTGTCCAGCAAAAATTTCTCTGACTAGCCAATGGTCGTCCTCAAAAGACCGGACTGTAGGAGGCGCCTTAGCACATAAAAGCTGTTAACTGCGCCATAATTAGTTTCCGCCATCTCAGTTTCTTGGTGAGGAGGTTTGGCTGGTTTGACCTCTGCTCGCCTTCTCCTTGCGGTCCTGCTTCTTCCTCGCCTGTCTCCCCTGTCGGCGCCTGTTCCGTCTACCCTTGCTCCGCTGCTTCCCCGCAGCAGCCTGCGTACTGCTGCCTGCAGTAGCCGCTCCTAGAGCCTGCCCGCTACCACTAGCAACAGCCCGCTGCGCCTCGAGCCTGCTCCCACCCAGCTATTCCCACTATTTACCGGCAACAGCCCATCACTGCCCGCGATCCCGTTGCGACGCAATTCATGGTTCTGATCGCCGCCACGACCCCGCCGCAGCCTGTCGTGACGCTATCGAAGGTTCTGACCTGAAGTCTAAAACCCAGCTATTGCGATGCTGCAGCTTGTCCTGCCCGCCACTCAGCCCGAGCGGCGACTCCCCGGGTGTCCCGCCGCCCGTCCATGCGGGATACCCGCTGTCTGCCGACCATCGAAGCCGTGGCTGTAGCAAGTGCTGCACAAACTCCCCTCGGCAGGGAGCGCACAGACGCCACCTGCTGATCGAATGCCGACGGTGCATCCCAGAACCTGGTGGTAATGTTCTGTCCCTGTCCTCCTTTCTCTATCTGTGTCATTCTTTTCCCGTCTCTGCTTGACTTTCTGTCCTTCTCTAGTTGGGACACATACCCGTCTTTATCAATAAACAGTTCTCACACCTAGTATTTGGCTTGTTTGTGCTTGATTTCATCTGAGAAGTCTGTTAAAATGGTTTCCTTTACAGCAGAATGCAACAAGGACATAATCCATAAATCAGAAGGACAGATTGAACAATCCCAACAGTTTTGGTCACTTTACACCACAGATCCTGTTGGCCTCAAAGCCTAATTGAATCCTCCCTCACTTCTGCCCTCATCTTTGATGGATCTGTCTGGAGCTCTCCTTAGCCACTGAACAACTTCAGTCACTGCCTCATTAAAAAGAACTAGCCCATAAATAAGGAGCTTTGCAGCATTAATCCCTGCCCATGCTGCCAGTGCTGCTGGTGACTAAAGCATCTCCAGTGTAAACTTTACACATCTCCTTATCACTGGGCAATGCTGTTCCCTGAAAAATCAGCAAATGCCTTCAAAGCTGTGAGGCCTACAATGGGTGAAATCCAGTCTGAAACACTTTCCCAAGCACTTTCTTCTCCTTTGTTTTTCAGTACTGCTGCTCCTCTTCTCTAGGGGATATGTACTCCCTGGACCAGTATTCTTACCCAGCTCCTGGATGGAGGAATAGCAAACTTTGCCCCCTTGCTTCCATCTGCCTCCATTGCATTAATTTCTGAGTTTGAAATACTACTTTTCTTTCATTGCTCTAACTTCTGGTCTCCTGTGTTGCTCTTATTTCAGCCTTGGCTTTTTTTGCTTGGGGAATTTCCTCCTTTCCCTCAGCCTTACACATTTACACCACTGCTGACACAAACGACAGCCAGGGCTGGAAGAATGTGCCGCATACACCACAGATATAAGCAGGCATGCAAAATTCAGCAGGATTGAATTAAGCTTGCTGGTGTTAGGTTAATTCCTACTATCACATGTATTATAGTAATACCTCGGGATAAGATCAAGATGAGCAGATCACAAAATTAGGGAAACTCCTAGCTGCAAAGACTTTGCAATCTAAAAGGAAAACCAAGGCAGGAAATAATCTATAATACATGGGATGGGCAGTGTAGTTAGTAACTTGATTGTTTTTGAGAGTAGTAGGAACCTGAGGAGAACATAATATGTAGGGAAAGAAAAGGCAATGGAACAAAAAGTGGAAGGAAGCAGGTGTCTGAGGATAGCAGCTGATATCAAGAGGGAGGAGAGAGAAACACTAGAAATGGAGAAATTATTAATTTTTCTTAATAAACTGTAAATATTCCAGCTTGTGTCAAAATTAAAATTTTAAGGTGATAAGGAAGTGATGCTGGCCTGCATCCCCCCAGTGTGGGCAGCTGAGGAGGGAGGAGACTCTGCCCTGTTCAAGAGCTCTCCACCTGTAGTGCTACCTGAAACTCTGCTGTCCAACGTTAGAATGACATGAAGCTACTGGAGCAAGTCCAGAGGAGACCATGGAAATGCTCCAAGGAATAGAGCACTTCTGTTATGGAGACAGGCTGAGAGAACTCAGTGTTCTGACTGGACAAGAGAAGGCTCTGGGGAGACCTTAGAGCCCCTGCCAGTACCTAAAGGGGCTGAGAGAGCCGCAGAGGGACTTTGGACAAAGGACTGGAGTGACAGGACAAAGGGAAATGGCTTCCCACTGCTGGACTGCAGGGTTAGAAGGGACATTGGGAAGAAATTCTTGGCTTTNAATGCTCCAAGGAATAGAGCACTTCTGTTATGGAGACAGGCTGAGAGAACTCAGTGTTCTGACTGGACAAGAGAAGGCTCTGGGGAGACCTTAGAGCCCCTGCCAGTACCTAGAGGGGCTGAGAGAGCCGCAGAGGGACTTTGGACAAAGGACTGGAGTGACAGGACAAAGGGAAATGGCTTCCCACTGCTGGACTGCAGGGTTAGAAGGGACATTGGGAAGAAATTCTTGGCTTTGAGGGTGGTGAAGCCCTGACACAGGTTGCCCAGAGAAGCTGTGGATACCCCATGCCTAGAAGTGTTCAAGGCCAGGTTGGACAGGGCTTAGAGCAACCTGGTCTAGAGGAATATGTCCCTGCCCATGGCAGGGGGGTGGAATGAGATGTTCTGTAAGGTCCCTTCCAACCTAAACCATTCTATGATTCTATAAGTCAGAACACTGCGGTACTATATGAAATGAAATTAGAATTTTAATTTTTTTTTTGTTTGTCTGAAATATTGTACCCAGTCTGGTGGAAAAACATGTCACTATTTACAAAAATGTTACACAAATGTTTTCTTCTGCCTTGATTTAGGTCAGCATTTAAATCAACTCTACTGCTTCAAAACCTACCTCTGGCAAATTTCACCTTCTTACTTCAAATACATTTCCCTACATTTCCCACTGGTAAATGAAAGCTGGTGGCCATTTGTTGCTGCTCTCACCTTCAGGGAACTGAAGAGGCAGACAAAATGTCTGTCTTCTGATGCATGTTTGGGTTGGATTTTCTGCCTCTCCAAGCCACTCTCGAAAATCAGATACTGATAGAAAAACAAGCCTCTTTTCCTCAAGTTTTACACTGTGGATATCTGGGTTACTACCCGTAATTTTGTATAGATAAGATCTTTGGCTAACTGGACACCAACAGCTCCAGGGAACTAGAGCAAAACCTCCTGCAGGCAACCAACATCTGGCACTCGACCTTTGGACTGGTCTCCTCTCTAATAATTGTGGAATCATGGTAATTATATACAAGAACATTTAATTACTTAATCATATGTAACAAGGATCTTTGAGCTGCTGAGTGAGGCACACACTCACTGCAATTATTCATAGGCATGTAATCTCCATCCCGTTGTAGTGAATATTAGTTACTATTAGTTACTCTTGTCAGAGTAACTCCTCACAGGATGGCTTATCTGTTCTACCTATCAGCTGATGGGATATCTCAGGGCATTTTGCCACTCACATGAATTTGCTATTTGGTGAGATGACTCAAGCTGGACGTCTGTCTGGTAGTGAGTTATTTCTTGTGCTATTGAGGTGGCATTCCCAGCTGACAATAAACATCTTGCCCTGAGAGTGAGATTGAAGGAAGATAAGCTTGAATTTCTGACTGACAGACACTTCACTTTACAAGCTGTAAAAGCTACACAAAACTTTCACAAAGCAGAAGTCTTCTGCACATTTTCTGGAAAGTCAGGACCACACTTTGTGGTTACTCTTCCAGAGGCTGAGTGAAAGGACTCTATGTGTGATTGGCTTATCATCAATTAGTGTAAATTACATTGACTCCCAATCTATACTATTTCTTTCCTAGCTATAATAGAGGCATGTTTATGTTGTGCACTATTTTATGGAAATCTATTAGTAGTTCTTTGTTTTAACCTGTGTAGTAACTCTGTTTAAGGTCTTTTGTCTGTTAATCTTCTGTCTATTCATTCAGTAACTCATTTTATAATAGACCTGATTGGCCATTCCTGAGAACTTGAAAGCCAGAGCTTTTTAGGTGCAGGTTGTCTGAGTAAAGCTGCTGCCAAAAATCTGAACCTAAGGCAGAGCTGGTCTAAAAGCTCTCACTTGATCTACAACAGGTTGTAGAAACACAGTTGTGACAAATATTCCTTTGTATTTCATCCCTTTAACGAGAAGGTTCTTTCCAGCCTTCCTGCTACCAAAGAGAACTCCCCACAATGTGAACATTAGGAAGAGGAGGAGAATGAGGATGAGGACAAGGAGGATGAGAAGGAGGAGGAGGTGGAGGAAGTACATAATGGAATTGCATTTTCACGTTGAAATACGTGAATGACTTCTCCATCCCCAGTGCAATTTTCTTATGAACTTAGACCCAGCAAGCCAGACCCTCTGGATTTGGAGGGCTGTGGAGCTGCCATGCTCCATGGAGTTCTCCCCACCTCCAGTGAAGTACCTGCTTTACATAACTAATTTGTGAAGGCAGAGCAGCCTTTTGCCTAAAGTTACCACTTTAGGAGAGTAAAACCTAATCTCAGCTCTAAGTGTTAGAACCCTTCAGCCTAAACCTAGAAATGTTTGTTGCAGTGTGCTGAGCCACTGCCTTGCTGGAATTGTAGTCTGGGGACTCCATGCTATCTGTACAGGACAGGCTGTAGAACTGGATTGCATCTCCCATCATGGTGCCACATGCATCCTATAGGGATCATAAAGGTTGGAAAAGACCTCCAAGATTACCCAAGTCAAATCTTATGAGCATACGGAACTTCACCCAGAAAATATGAACATACAGAAAAACCATGAATTTACTAATTTTTCCCTACATTTCCAATTGTGAACAACCTCACAATTTTTCAGTAAAACATTTTTTAGAAAATAAGCTGAGGAGAAATATTAATTTGCTAGCTTGATGTCTTGCCCAGCATTTGATAAGGACTCTAGAATACCTCCCTGAAGAAGACAGGTGTCCCAGATTGAAAGAAGCAAGATGTATTCTATTTGCCATCTGTATGGCAGTTGTCTCCTGTTAAGTGGGCAGTTTTTCCTTATCTCTCCCACAATCAATCCTCCCCCCAGGGAGACTGCTGATAATGGGCCATTGAATGTCACTGGCATGGCTGATAAGAACTATAGCATCCCATTGTGAGATGCTCCGCCCAGAGGGAGGAGCCAAGCATTTCCACCGGCATATAATATCAAGACTCTGGCACACCAGCACAGCTTTTTTCTCCACTGGATTCCCAGAGAGACGGCTGCCCCTTCCACTGGACCTTCAGAAGAAGACTACACCCTTTTTCTACAGGATCCCTGCCCCCAACAGAACCACACCTGACACTCCAGGAGGACTGCAGCCNTTTTAAAAGTTCTGGTCCATTTGCATATTTGGGTTAATTGTCCAATTATAGCTTCAGATTATGAAGTCCCATTCCTTCTTGTTTTCTCTCTTCAGTCTACCATTGTTTATGCTCTTGGGCCTGAAACTTGTAATGGTTGTCCTTGGTCCCAAGCTAGCAAAGGAATTGTTTTGTCTCCCTACTTTGTGAAGAGACCTTACCAACACTTAATATGATGCACACCTAGGCAGCACAGAATCTGAAAAATATGAAAGCTAAAACTTAAGGCATCACCTGGATACCTCAGAACATCTTCCAGTATCTGAAGGAGTCTACAAGGAAGACAGAGAGGAACTCTGCATCAGGAAATTTAGTGACAGGACAAGGGTTCAGACTGAAAGAAGGGAAATTTAGGTTAGATATCAGGAAGAAGTTCCTCCCTGTGAGGGTGGCAAGACCGTGGCATAGGTTGCCCAGAGAAGCTGTGGCTGCCTCATTCCTGGAAATCTTAAAGGCCAAGTTGGATGGGGCTTGGAGCAACCTGGTCTAGTGGAATATGTCCTTTCCCATGGCAGGGGAGTAGAACTGGATGATCTAATAAGGTCCCTTCCAACCCAAATAATTCTATTATTTGCTTTAAGTGATACCCAAATTGGCAATCAGTTGAATATTAACAGCCTCAGAAGAAGGTCTGAAATATTCATGACTACAGCACAGTGACAAGGGGATCTGCCTGATGTTGCAGAAGGTGTGTCTCACCTGGCAATATCCAAACACAAGTTCCTGACAGTGGTTAAGAATTCATAGTGTATTAAATATTCCAAGGATCTTTGAAGAGAGTTGTTGCTTCTATCAATTAGGATTCTGGCATAATCTCTGAAATCCAGTGTGATCCTTCCACAAGCTATGGACAAGAATCTATCTCTCTGTTGCCCACATAAAATAAAGAGATCTTTAAAACCAGTGTTGCTTCCCATCTATGAATAAAGGGAGAATTGGACCCATTTTTTTCTGTAATTTTACTATACACAAATTAAGACATAGACATGCTAACTGCATCACGCAATAACTTCAAAGTGCTTGAGAGACAACAGAAGTTGTCATTCAGCTCTCATAATCACCTTTATTTTATGCCAGCCAGACAATACACATTTCATGCAAGCTATACATTTGCTCCAGCTGATGCTCAGACGAAGGTTCCTGACTTCATGTGAATTCATCCTTCACTAAGGTACTTGGTTCTTGGTCTGTAGCACCAGTGTTTTTTTCAGGGGTCCTGGAAGCAGAAGAAAGAGCATCATTGCAAAGCTATAAGAGCAATCAGGTGGCCCATGAGAACAAAATGCCACCCCTGAGGTGGACTTTGCCCCATGACCAATGGCTCTGCAGAGTGTTCCCCAAGCAATAACACATTTGGTATGTCCTCAGGCTGGCTGGTAAGTGGTCCTGCTTCCTGCAAGGAACTGGTCCAAAACTCATGGATGTCCACAAAACCTGTGAGGGCTTGGGCTGGACTTTTGGACAAGCACTTGGTTTAACTGTGGCCAGGATCATATCCACCATCAGCTACAAAAAATACTTGCCAATTGATTATAACATGCATCGAACAAACACCTTGCTGTAAAATTGTCTCTCAAAGGAGCAGTTTGTTTCCCTCATGATGGGTGGTAAAAGCCCTCTCACAGTGGAGCCAAGCTCTTGTGCCACTCAGGAAGCACCTGGAACCTGCTAAAACAACCAAAGGATAGTAAGCCCAGCTAACATATACTAACCCCAAACTGAGAGCACCCCTTTTCTCTTCGATACCCCCAGGGGACACCAGTAGGTGATGGTGGCACCAAGGTACTGGATGACTGGCAGGGTCACCTTTGTACCTGGATAGTCTTGGATGGCAGCACAAAAGAACAAAGGCACCCTGGAGTTAGGGTAGATGCTGCCAGTAGAAGCTCTGGACATGTGTTGGAAGGAAGGCTGGATCTTGAGAAAGCCCAGAGGGAGGGATGGGAAAGGAAAGACTTGTAGGGAACAAGGGAATCAGTCTTCATTAGGAAAGAGGAGGAGGATCTCTGGGGAAGAGGAGAGACATGGATGGATGGGAACAGGTCTGTGAGGGTGCAGAAAGGCAGAAAGCAGTTGATGATGTACGAGAAACCTGCTAAGATTTAAAATGGGCAGCTTTACATGGTGGTTGCATCAAGGGACTGTGGAGATCCCCATTTGTTCCCCAGTCTTGCATCATTTTTGTGCAGGGAATGGTTCCAGGTTAGAGGAGGGAAGGAGGGGCTGACACCATGGAGTGGCTGGTTACCATTTTCTTGGTCTATGAAATCAACCCAACCCAGACATGAGAAAAAACATTTCTGTGTGAGAGGCTCGTGGGGTAGGACCATGTGAAGAGCCCTGGCAGGACACCTCTCTCTCAAATACTCAACCTCACCTTGCCCCTTTTTGCTTACTATGAAGAGACATTTGCTGACAGAAGCTGTTGGCAGAGGTTGGTAGGAAATCTGCTGAGTTCTTTCAGCACAGTAGTTCCTATGGGAATGAGGTAAGCCCAGCACCATAAATCAAAGGATTAGGGGGAAAATGCAAAGCAGCGTCTCTTTGGAAAGATGCCCCACTGTCAGGGTAGACCAGGTCCATACTGCTGATGCTCAGGCATCTGCTAGGACAGGACCTATTGCCTGGTCTCTCGAGAAGGCTGGAGATGCCTGCACATCCTTGCCAGTGGAAATGGTGCCCAGCGGCACCTGCACTTGCAGTTTGAAGGCCATCAGTAACTACTGCAGATACCAAGCACATGGTCACACCTCATTTAGTGAGGGAGGATGCAGAAACCATGGGGCATGATCTCAGGTTGTCCTGTGCCAGTGTGTACATGATGATCCAGGTTCAACCCAATCCAGGTGGGTCAGCACCAGAGCCATCCCACCTCTTCCTTGGTATCTTGCTGCTACCCTGCATTTCAGAGGAGAGCTTTAAAAGTAAAAAATCATCTCTCCCTGAAGCAACATGAACTGTTTTCAATCCACCAACATTTTCCTGAGCCCTTGCTAGAATCACCAGGGGAATTCCTCCATCTCAGGAGCACTAGGGTGGTCCCTCCCTGTTGAGACAGTCAGAAAGCTGTTGCCTGCAGTGTGTGTTCTTCCTTTTAATCTACTGGCTCTTTTCCCATGACTGTGTGCATCCTTCAGCCATGGATTTCAGGCCTGAGGAGGAGAAAGATATCTCACCCCCCTGGCTTCCCCTTTGTTTGCATGAATATAGACAGTTGTGTGATTGTCCATCCAAACCTGTTTTAAACTGGAGGGAGTGTGAGTGGTAGGTAATTACGTTATTTTCCCCCGGTGATGGTAGTCAGAAACAATAGAGCATGCACAGCAGAGAACAACCATGGCTGTTCCCTGCAAGGCTGCACAGCGAGGTCTAGCTCTAGGTACCAGCCTTAGGAAGAGTGAGCTGGCAGTGTGCAAATAGGAGACTTGAAAGGAAAGCCTGATCCTGAAACATAACAATTCCCAACACATATGCAGTAACATTTATAAATGATCTTTGTTTAAGCCAAGCAAGGAAAGAGTTTGGAGATCTTTGCCCTCATGAGGGCTGCTGATGGCAAATTGTCATGTGAGAAAGTGAGAAATGTGGAAGAGATGAATTAGAGGTGACAGATTTCTCCTCTTGTTATGTCTGAGAGAGGTGCGGAAAGAGTATGAAATTCAGCAGGGGTTAGTTTCCCAGAGTCAGCATAAAGTGTCTGGAAATAACTAGTGGTGCTCATGGGCCACCGTGAGCACACATAGTGTCATCTCCTCTTTGTTGGTCCTGGTATAACCACATGGAGCTGGGATTTTGTGACTTGGGGTGTAAACTTGTCTCTGACAGCTCCAGCAATATTATCCTGTTCCTCAGAGATGTGGAGGACCTGCTCACATCTCATCCCTGTTCCTCTATGAATTCACATCTTGATGTTTTGGTGGCCTCATATCAAAATGAGCTGATGACTTGTATTGTCATACAAAATTAATTTAAAGCAGTTTAGCTATTTGGGAGCTGTTATGAGTCTGTATAGGCACACAGAAAATTGAAAGTTGCCTTTAAGAGAAATAGAAGCAGCAGGAATCCTCTAACTGGGTCAGTGGTTCAGAAACAGCAAACAGCCTCAGGCACAGAACTTTGGTGCTGAAGGAACATTTTAAAGAAAAAACCATGTCCTTTCTTTCCCAGAGAATTCAGATAAGGAGACAGCTCTTGTCTGTGGAGGAACCACCTTTTGGTTAGTGCCCTTATCCAGGAGGGCATTGGCAGGTTCATGTTCCTCAAAAGATTGAAACTCATTGATTTCTGGGCAAATGCAATTCCCAGTTAGATTATGTGTAGGCTATGACAAGTCACTTCTGTCTTCTGAATGCTGTGTTGCCCTTTGTGCACTGAAGCTTGTTGCCTTTACAAAACAGCAACAAAAATACAAACTTTTTTTGTACTGAAAAATGGTCTTAACATGGTACTTTAAAATTGGTCTCAGTTGCATTCTTTGGAAAATCAAGCAGTAGATATAACACTGTGAATTGTATCAGGGACGTGCAGAATTTTAGCCTTGTTCTATACCTCAGCAAGCAGAGGGGTTGCTGTCCTTGCAAAGGTGTGAGACCTGGAAATGTGCAACCAGACATTTTCTTCTTCAGCAAAGTCTGAAGAAGAAAATGTCTGGTTGTGAAATCTGGCCTGATGGAGGTGTGGGATGAGAAACAAGGAACTCAGCCCTTCAGAGTTCAAACCAAAGCAGCAGATAGGCAAGCTCTCACAGAGCTCTGCTAGCAGAAATGTAGATGTTAGAAGATTTCTGCATACCTTCAAGTGAGATAAGGACCTGAGCAGCATGGAGGAATCATGTCCTAAATACTAGTCAGACCCTAAAACTGCAGCTGAGATTTTTTTTAAGTGCTTTTTTACTGGTGGAATCTACAGCTTGGAGGAGGAGGCAGCAGCACTGTGGAAGCAAGGCAGGTGGAAGTAAGTCATAGTGGCACATAGGAAAGGATGCATGATTATCACCTACATCAAGGGATTGATCCTCTTTCCCAATGCTTCTTTCCAGCACCTACACCAAAATTCCTTCATCCTGGAGATGTCAGGCACAACCCAGCTGCAAGTCTTACTTGTCCTAGATGGCATTTCCAAATCACTAAGGATTTGAACTCCCCACACATTTCATCTCTTCTGTCTGCTCTTGCAGGCAGGACAGGAGAGGAAGAGGCACTGAAAGAAGCCCAGGGGACTGAGCACTGCTTGATCCCTCTCCCATCCATGTCCACCAAACTGCTTCAGTTTTGCCTCTCTTTAGGTCCTCAGACCTGACTTCTGCAGATGGCCCATGAAACCAGGCTGGTGACCATGCTCTGAGCTCACTCAGGAATCTCCTTTGCTTTCTGGGAGGCTGGTGTCACACCACAGGCAGTGAGGGTCACTGTAAGGGTAGAGGAACTGAGCTGCTCCTGCAACTTTCCATGTTTGTAAGGAGCACCTGGGAAGAAGCACCATCTCCATATGCACTAACAGCTCCAGCCAGCACCAACCAAACTAGCACTTTGAGGCAATAAATTAGGACAAGGAGGCAGCAAGGAGCATCTGAGACTGAGTGACAACTGGGTCCTTGATGTACTCACAGGTAGAGGGGACCACAGACAGATCTAGTCCTCGCCTGGGATGAAGGAAGCAGATGTCCAGGGCACCTTCTCAGCCACAAGAAGCCTCCTGGGCATCCATCTCTGAAACATGCTATGCCAGCTTTTGCTGATTGCCCTGAGAGATATATCTGCTTGGATTTCCACTGACACATCTCTGCCCACTGCTTCCTGTTACAGGGGAATATTGTTCCTTTACCATCAGCTGCTTCTGCTCTGGGCTACAAGATTTCTCCTTCATTCTCCTCGGCTGCTGCCTTTGTTGAGCCACCTGGCAGCACAGGACATCTCTGCAGGAAGCTGGAGAAAGGCCAGCCTCTTTATCAGATGCACCAGAATGGCAAGAGACAGAAGATCCTGCAGCTTTGAATGTGCCAGGCTCCTACACTTACAACAAAGCTTGTCCCTGTGGCTGTAAAAGAAAAGAAACAAAGGTACCAGAGGACAAAAGCGTGAGCAATGTCATCCCAAAAGACAGACAGATCTGCAGAAGCAGGACCAACTGCTTGATTGGCCACCAGGACAGATACACAAGGCACTTGCAGACACATCTAGTGAAGTCACACCAAGAAAGGAGAGAGAGAGAAGGGGCAGTTGGTAGGTGAGGTATCATTTATTCAAGCAGTGAGTGATATCACACAGTACAGGCAAAGAAAAAGGCTTACAGTCCAAGAGAGACAGGACATGAGACAGTATCTGAGGGAGGATGGGAAGGAGAAGGTCGTTTGTGGAGCTGGGTATTTGGGGTGATGTGGAGGGGAAAGGTGTTGGAGGGGGAGAGGTGGGAGAAAGCAAAGGATTGGAGAAGCAGCTGTGGGACATACACACAAAAGCTGGCAGAGAGGATGGAGGGAAAATTATTCTGAAGGCAAGAAGGAATGGTGGTGTGGCAGGCAAATGGGGTCAATATGGGGAGGTGAGAGCATTACAGACTGAGAGGGAAGGAGCCAACGGGGAGTGATCTCTGATCAGCAATGAACCTTGGGGAGAGGCAAGAGAGCATGGGCAAGAGGGGCAAAGACATTCACTGTCCTGCAGCTCCAAAGCACTATCTGTTTCATTAAATTCAGGGTACACTGGGGGGTTGTGTCCCTGCTGACAAATCACAGGATCACAGGATTATTTGGGTGGGAAGGATCTTTAAGATCTTGGTTGGAACAAGATCCTCTTGTTCCAACCCCCCTGCCATGGACAGGGACACCTTCCACTAGACCAGATCTCTCCAGCTCCAGTACAACACTCGCCTTGAACACTTCCAGGGATGGGGCAGCCACAGCTTCTCTGGGCAAATCTCTTGGGTCCAAGCAAGGTAGCCACAGCTGAACTTGTCTTCAGTTGGGTACTAAATCCTGAACCAGGCCAAGGAGCAGGTCAGTCCAATGGCCTGGGGCTGCTCTCAGGATTTCCCTGCCTTGACCATCTAGTACTGGAACCATCAAGTGCTTATGGGTGTGGTTAACTGACAAGAACAGACCCATCTGCCACCCATCATGCGGTGAGATTCCCTCCACCATGTGTCATGCAGGGTGCTCCTCATTCTTTGCTGTGACCTGTCGCCTCATTTCTCTTTACAGAGAAAAGCAAGGCACAACTTTTCCCAAGGATTTACTGGGAAAGGCATGGAGAAGCAGCAGAGAGAAGAGAAAACAATTCTTTATCTCTGCTCCCTGTTTTCCCCTGTGGAATGTGATTCAGAGATTGTTTACCTGGAGGGACCAGTCGGATCCAGCTGTGTCTGGACTCAAGAGAGAGGGTCACGAGTTTAGTTAGTTAGAGTTAGATAGGTAAGTAAGAAGTAAGTATGTAGTATAGAATAATATCTCTTTAAATAGTATATTAATGTATTTTAGTATAGTTTTAATAAAGAGAGTGTTTAGCATTCCAAAGCCTTCTGATCTGCGCAGACATCACTCATTTTCTTCCCACCAGGGTTCACTGGCATTTTTTTACAATAGTGACCCAGTTCTCCAGACCTCTTTTAGAGCTAGAGAGGACACACTGGTTTCTCCAGCTCTGTTTGGGGACTTGGGGTTGTTGCATGCCACAGGCTAGGGTGGACAGAGGACAACAAGGAGGGTTCAGAAATGCTTTCCCGTTCCTATCTCTCACATTGAAACACATTGAAAGCAGTCAGGACTCTCACATATCACTAAGATCTGCCACTACCATCCATCATTTTTCTGGTGGCTGGTCCTTGTTGTTGGCTTCCATGGAGTAGCCTTCCTTCCCCTGAAGGGCAAGCTGCCATTTTAGAAAGCATAAAGATGCCTTCAATCCACTAGTAGGATTTTGTTTTATTCTTGCCTCACATGTCCTCCACCATGACAGTCAGGATTAGGGAGTTGTTCCCAAGGCACCCTGCAACAAAAATTAAGAGTCTTTACAAGCAATTCAGAGTTTGTGACAGACCACCAGTCCTGAAGTACTCAGAGCTGTGTTACCCCTCATCCCACACCCCTGAGCTTGGAAGTAGACCCAGTGGCATTAGTGGAATTGCTCCCGACCCAGAAAGCTCAGGTGAATAAGGGCAAATGGAAGTGAGGTGCCAATTCCCCAACTGAATCAAACTTACCATGACACTGTTGGAACAAGGCAGAGCAGAAGCACATGTCTGAACACCACAATATTTTCCAAATGTGGAAAAGATACTGTTCTTAGAGCTGAGCACATCTGTATCATCATGTTTATACTAGGGAATTTCTCCTTCCTGTATGGCTCCTCTTCTTGATCTGATGTCACTGTTGGTTGTTATTCCTTGGATGTTGGGAGGTACAAGCTATGTCACAAGCATCTTCTTTAAAAGTCTCTTTGTCTCCTGCACTGGCACATCTCTAAATAAACCCTAAATCAAAAGAATGTCATGACACAAGAGGCTGCATTTGTATAACGGCTGATATGTCAGCTGATGAAACATCCTTTTACCAGTCAGGGATGTAAAAATTATAACGGAGGTTTTCAAGGGGAGCTCAGTTCTGTGCCCACGCTGGAGTGGACAGATGGAGAGTGTCAAGGAAAAACTTCTTCATCCACTCATGCACAAGGATCCTACATGAGTGGACACAATGTAGTTAAAAGCAGCTCAGTAAAATTGGAAGCAGGGAGGCAACTCCTCATGAGACTGCTCATGGCAGTCAAAGCAACACCTCTGCAAAGCCTCTGATCACTCTTAGATCACAGAATTATTTAGGTTGGAAAAGACCTCTAAAACACTCTGTTATTAAGTATTTGAGAGGGAGGCTCGACTTTCAAAATTCAATTTATTGTTCACTTCACCCAGACACCAACACTGACAAATAAGACTACTTCTCCTCCAGCCAGTGCCTCAACATCTCCACACTAAATGCTCTTGTAAGACAAAGCACTTCATTTTCAGTGAAGCCCTCCAGCACAGCTCTTGGAAAGATGTGGGCAGTGCCAGTCACTAGTGATTTGGTGAAGACTAAGGAGTCAGTCAGTACCAGTGGGTTCAGATAATGATGGTTAAAGACCAGGGATGGTTCCTACTCTTCCCTTGAAATGCATCCTGCACCCCTTTCTGCATTTGGGCTTTGCAAGGCTGAGTGAATTCAGAGATCAACAGGGCAGCGAAAGTGTTTTCCAGCATTCCCTTTGGGCAACTGCAGGGAGGAGGTGGATTACCTATGAAGACTGCAGCATGGAAAAGACCCTGTACCTTTGTGTCATGGGAGAAGCACTTTGTTGCCCATCATGGATTGTCACAGAAAAGCCCCAATAATAACCAATCTAATTTCCTTTAGAAATGAGCATTTTCTCTGCTACCAGCTGTACAGAGTGAAATGGTAAATCCTGCAACCTACATCCCAGCTGAAACACTCTAAAAATCCTATAGGTAGATGTGAAACTGGTGGGGAAGGGAGAATCGAAGGCAGGGTGATACAGAGGACATAAGAAGCCAGCACTGTTACTAGCATGTGGTCAGAAATTGAATAAATTCAGAAAGTGATTTGTAAATAAGGCAAGGATGCGAAATAGCACCCTTAGCAACATGAAGGTAGAAAAGGTTTGTGGCCCATGGATGTCAACAGAGAGGAGGAGGTGAAGGAGAGGTTTCCAAATCATAGAATCATGGAATGGTTTGGATTGGAAGACCATCTAGTTCCAAACCCCTTACCATGGGAAGAGATACCTTCCAGTAGACCAAGTTTTCTAGGTTTGGTTTAGGGAGAAAATAAAAGCTGTAAGCAGTTGAAAAAAGTGTAATTAACATTGGTAAATATACATCATCTGTCCTCCCTCCAGCTCTTGATGGGATTTGTCTCTGCTCCCTGAGCCAGGACAAGGTGGACATGAGCAAGGCACTGCATGGATCCTCTACTCAAAGATATATAGAAAATAAAAGAAAACTTGCACCATCCACATGACTTCACTGTCCATCTTTGCATTTGCAAACACTTATAGCTCATGCTGGGCTGGTCTGAGATTAGTAGCCACCCAGAGGGAATTAGACTGTGCCAGCCCAGCTGTCCCTACAGCAGGCATGAAAGTGGCAACTCTAAGCAACACAAGCCTCATTTTGGTTGGACAGACATTTCTTTCACTTAACTGTGCTTCTGATTGAGAAAACAAGATCAAGGAGGTGGTATTTGTCTTCAGCATTTATTTATCATTGGAAAAAGAAGCCTTTGAGCAAGCAAAGATCACAAGCACATCACAATCAATTGGCGGTACATTAATATGTGTGTATGTGTGTGTGTGTCTGTCTGTCTGTGTGTGTGACTTTCATCAGAATATCAACAATGAAAAAGCACCACAAGGAGGTGTGCTTAACATGTTTACAAGAGACAATTTGTGATATACAACCAAACCCAGGCCACAAAATATTAATTAGACACTTCCTATCTGCCTCCAAGAGGCAAGAGTTTGTGGAATGCATGGGCACCAGGTTTTGGCACCGGCTGCGCTGCAAATGAAAAAGCAAGTGATTAGTGTGCAAAGCAGTCAGAAAACAGGAGCTCAGTCAGCAATTAGCACCATTTTGCAGAAAGGAGAAACAGTACAATACAGTGAAAATGTGAAAGCAAACAATAGCACAGGAATTCTCGCAGGGTGAAAAAAGCAAAACATTTCTTTTTTTTTTTTTTCTTTTTACAAGAAAAGTAAAACATATTACAAATCAGCAGTGGAACAAAATCAGCATTGTGGTAGCTGGAAACATAGAACAGCAGAACACTGTTTCCCAGTGGGATTGACAAGTTCAGAGCCCAAAGTGAATTTGAAATGGCAGAGATTTGGTCTCCTTTCTGATAAACCTGAGTGGTTGGATGGGCATAGAGTCTGTGGAAGGTACAGCAATGCAGGATTTCACCCTGAGGCTTGCCTCTGCTGTAGTTTCTGGTTGCTATTCAGTGCAGTGCCAGCCCCTGTGCTTGGATGTGTGTGTGCTAGGATGCATGCTGCAGATATGGTGCATATGGAACACAAGCCAGGATTTCTATTCCTATTTTGCTGATGTGAGAGGAAGGTATCCAGGCCTTACCAGTCTCTTTCTGCAAAGAAAACCTTTCAAGGACCATTCATCCCACCCAAAGACAGGTGTCAAAAATAGGCAGCTCAATGGCCCTTGGAAAGTTCCTTCATTATGGAGGGAATTAAAACCACTGGCTAACACTTCATACCTACCTTTGTAGTGAGCTTATGGAATGGTTTGGGTTGGAAGGGACCTTCTAGTTCCAAGCCCCCTGCCACCAATAGACTTCATGTATTATGGAAACAGAAAGCTATATTTTGACCACTCACTGTGTATGTTTCAAACACTGTGATAGATGCTCTTCATTAAGAAGAAACCATCCCAAGCTGGATAATCAGCAGTTCTTTCAGAGCCATGGAGATTCTTGGATTAGGTGGTGTGAGCATCTTAGTGATGTTCCTTGGGCAAAATTTAGTTCACCTTGAAGTCAAGGGCTAAATTCTCATTGAATTCCAGGTGAAACGGTGGCAAGCATGGTGTATGTTTAAATGTGAAACTTAGGGCTGAAAAATAATGGGAAGAATTGTTTTGCATGGTCTGTCCTTATGTAAGATTGGTGTGTTGAGCTATTTGAACTGTCTAGTGCGTTCCTGATGTGTTCTGCCTGCTGTGATATATCATCTTCACAGCTTATGCTACATCCTGTAAGAAAGGACATTACTGAGGGGTGTGAAAATACATGAAGCATCTTAAAAGCCAAGGAATCACACCAAGTCTTGGGAGCTGCTCTTCTCTGGCCAGTTGTCCCTTATGTGACAGGTTGGAAGAATTGTGAGCAGCATGCTTCCCCACAAGCTCAACACAAGCCTTTTGCCAAGCTGCTCTGGACACAGAGCTACAGAGCTGAGCAGTGATGGAGGGGCTTCTGAGCACTCAGAAAAGCAATGATCAATATGGACAGGTCAGCATCTCCATGAGGCATGCACATAAAAAAAAAAAAAAAAAAAAAAAAAAAAAAAAAAACGAC
>VXBC01013263.1:0-59442 GCA_013399945.1 Ploceus nigricollis
GAATCGGCATCGGGCCACCTCATACTGGGTACTCCATCGGGCCACCTCATGCCTGTCACTGGGCACCCCATGGGGTCACCTCACACTGGATACCGGGCACCGGAAAACCCCACTGGAGTCACCTGACAGCGGGCACTTCACATCAGCACCGAGCACAGGCACCCCGCGTCGGGGTCACCTCACACACAGCGCTGGCACCTGGCACTGACAGCCGGGACTGCCATCAGGCACCTCATACCGGGCGCTAACACTGGGCACCAGCACCAAACACTTCACATCAATCACCTCGCACTGGTCACGCACACTGGTCCCTTCTCACCAGTGACCTTGCGCAGATCACCGCCCGCCAGTCACCCACCACTGTCGCCACCACCGCCATAGGGACCTACCAGGTCTCTGCTGCGGCCACAGGAGAGAGGCGCTGGAGGCAGCTGTGGTGGTGGCACGTCCACCGTGCCTCCCCCCGGATCCAGAGTGCTCCTGGGAACCCAGCTTTGGTTTTAGAGCCAAAACATCAGGAAAAAGCTGATGGGATTCAAGTGAGGAGCCCGGGTGGGGAGCGGAGGCCAGTGGGAGGACAGTTTCTCCCTGCTGTAGAATACCCTTCCCGTCAGCGGAGTCTCCAGTGGGAAAAGGGAGCCCTTGGATACTCCTTACTCCCCGTACACGAGCCAGGGACGGGGAGGGACCCTGTGAGTTCACTCCAAACCACCCCAGCTGAGGGTCTCACACCTCCATACCAGCAGCCTCCGGTCCCAGTGTCGCAGCCAGAGCATCTGAACTACACAGGGAGGTGGCCGGCTGCTCCAGGCGCTCCAGCCAGAGACACTTTGGAGAGGTGGTGCCTGGGGCAGGGAGGGCATCCCGAGGTCCCAGCCCAGCTGGGAGCTGCATCACCCAAAACCTCTGCACAGCCTAGTTTTGCTGCAGCAAAACCCCCTCCCAGCCTTGCACCAGCCCCCGACAACATCACAGAGACAGGCACGAGCTCCCACCGGATACCGGGGGCAGGGGAAGGGCCATGCATGGGGCCGTATCCCCTCTACAGCACCCAGCGGTGCTGGTTGCTCGAACCGAAGGGACCCTCCCCTGCCCATCACCCTTGAAAAGGGCGGCTGAGTGTTCCCAAACGCTGGAGTCCGTCTGAAGTTGAAGCGTCAGCATCATCCCCGTGTGGTCCCTCTGCATCCCCCCCCACCCCCGCCCCATGGCTGGGACCGATTCCTCTGGCTCTGCGCCGTAGCAATTCCCGTAGTCACGATGTGTGGGACCTTTCTGCCGCTCCCGTGCCCCCTCTCCCCGCTGCTCTCCTCTCCTGCCTGCTCTGCTGCCTGCACAGGGCTTGGAGTCAGCACAGGTCGAGGTGCACGCACCGGGCGCATCTCTGCGGACGAGGGGCCGGGCGTTACCAAAACCGGTCCCACTCTCCGTGTCCGGGACCGCACCCAACGTAACGAACTCGTGTGAACTCGCCCTGCGGGAGGAGCAGGAGCCGATGGGAAGAGCCCTCTCCTGGCCCTGGATCCGCCACTGCAGCCTCTTACAGCTCATCCCCATCCCGTCATTAATTAACGGCTCCTGAAGCATCTGTCCCTGCTCCAGCATCGCTCTCCGGAGGGGAAAACAGATTTGGAGACGCCGCGGGAAGACCGGACTCTCCCTGCCTGCTTCAGCCTCCAGCCGTGCTCTGCTACAGGGCAGAGCAACTGGATTTGCACAAGGGCCACCATCCTACCTCTGTCCCCCTGTGCTGATGTGGCATCTGTCACCATCATGTCCTTTCAAATGGGAGATTAGATCAGACCTGGTGAGGCAAAAGGGGCCCTGAGAATGCCCACCTGCCCGAGCCCTCCTCCCCCTCTGCTCACCTCAGGTAGGACCTGTCTCTCCTGCCCTAGGAAAGGGACCTCCTGCTTTCCATGTCCTGAACTGCAAGGATTCCAAATCAGGAGCATTTCTGCCCCCCCCAGACTTTACAGAAGTGTGACCTCGGGAGACAGGTCCCCAGTCCCTAAAACTGCTCCCAGCATCCTGCAAATCAGCTAAGATTTCAACCAGGAGCATTTTGACTAAGACTCCCTTCCCATATTTTGCAGGAAGGCAACTACCAAGGACAGGGATAGATGCTTTGAGGGCTTGAGCCCCTCTGCTCTGGAGACAGGCTGGGAGAGATGGGGGATGTTCAGCCTGGAGAGAAGGCCCTGGGGAGAACCTAGACCCCCTTCCAGTCCCTCTCCCTTTCAAGAGAGCTGGAGAGGGACTTTGGACAAAGGCCTGGAGGGACAGGATAAGGGGGAATGGCTTCAAACTGCCTGAGGGCAGGGTTAGATGAGATATTGGGAAGGAAATCTTGGCTGTGAGGGAAGTGAGGCCCTGGCTCAGGCTGAGCAGAGAAGCTGTGGCCACCCCATCCCTGGAAATGCTCAAGGCCAGGGACTTGGAGCAACCTGGGATAGTGCAAAGTGTCCCTTCCACTGAGATGAGGTTGAAGGTCGGTCCCTTCCAACCCAAACCATCATGATTCTATGATCTGTACAACTGCCCTCCCCTCTGCCACACAGGGACAGAGCCACAGACACAGGACCAGGAGCCGACAGTACAGGAGATCACTTTATTGAATCCAATGGTGTTAGACAGACGACTGAGAAGAGACATGCCAGTTGGTGCGGGCAGTGTGGGCAGCAGGAGCTGACTTGGTGCAGGGCTGGATTTGTTTCTGTCTTTTCAGAATATCCTCAAGCCTTTTCCTGGCTTCCTTTTATGTTTCCTTTAAAATTTCTTTGAAGTAAAAACAACTAATCGTGGAAAGAGTCCAGATGGTGTTTGTTTGTTCCCTATGATTGTTCCCGCAGCTATATACAACGTGGGGCTGGGTCTCAACATCAGGTATAAAATGGAGCGAGTTTACAAACGTGGAGGGTGCAAGGAAAAAGCAAAAACAGACAGACGTGAGTAGAAATCTGGACCAAAATCTTAAAGAGAAATTTAAAAAGTGCTATAAAACCCCTTGGCAGGAATACCATGCAGTTAAGAAACACAAAACCCAGTCAATTACACAGATAATCTAGAACAGGAATTTGTCCATTTCATCTTTTATTTAATTAAAAAAAGGTTGTTTGTGTTTATTAGAAAAAAGCTAAAATTGTAAGGTTCAGGCCACCAGGCAGCAGCAGCTCGAGGGGGCAGGAGGGTGAGGCACTGGCATCACCCACCTCCAGCCCCTCAGGGGGACTCCCGGGGACCATGGGCACCTTTGGGGGCAACTGGCACCTCTGGAGGTAGCAGATACCCTTGTGTGGTGATGGGCACCTACGGGGACAGCAGGCACCTTTGGGGGTGGTGGGCACCCTTGGAGGTGGCAGGAGGATGAGTTAGAGCAATCCTTGGACCCTTTCCCTGGGGACAGAGGGGCTCAGCGTACAGCCAGGGGTTGGCCCCCAGACAGCTGCCAGCCTTGGGGACATGAGGTGCTTGGTGTAAGCCAGGAGGAATCCATCAGGACCTGGCCCCTCTGGCCAGGTAACCCCAGCCAAGCCCCCCACCAGCTGATCCTAGGGCCCACCTGCTGGCATGGCCCTTCTCCTTCCCCCAGAGATTCCTCCTGGATCACAACCCCACCGCCCGCTCACCTCCAGCTGCTGGGGCCGAGGTGATGGGATGAGGGGCAGCCCTGATCTGGGGAGGGACGGGGCAAACCTGCAGGACACAGGCCAGGGGATGCTCAGCAGTGGGGGATGGCTACAGTTTGGTCCAGGTTTGGGTGGCTCCCTGGAGGAGTCAGAAAAGAAAGCTCAGGCAAGGCTGCCCCTCCTCCCATGGGACTCCTCAGGGCACCTGGGCACAGGGCAGCTCCCAGAGGTGCATCAGTCCCTTCCCACCCTGGGCACCTGAGTCCCAAGGAGGGTGTGAGGGGCTGGAGGGAACAGCTGCGTCCCCATTGCAGACCTCGAGTGGCTGCTGGGCCAGTCTCATACAATCAGAAAAGAAGTCAGCACAGCACAGTCATCACAGAGTACAAAAAAAACCCAAAACCAGGGACAAGGCGCAGGGCCGGTCCCCCCCAACCCACACAGGGCGTTCCACGACAGATCTATGTACAGCAAGTCCTCGACAGAAGAGAAGGCGAACAGAAAGCCCTAACGCCCAAGCCAGCATGGGGAAGAGATCCCGGAGATCCCCGTGGCAAGGGGCCGGGCTGGCTGGCCCTGGGGGCAGCAGGAGGCTGTCAGACAGACGGAGAAGTGGGAGAAGCGAGCACCATGGGGCGGCGAGGCGGGACACACCGGCCAAGAGCACCGAGGGCAGAGGTGGCGGCAGCCTCCGAGGGCACTGCGGGAGATGCCCGTTCCAGAGCGGTGTGAGGCGTCCCTGAAGGCCACACCAGCACGGGGACTGAGCCTGCCCAGTCCCCAGCCTGGCAGAGTTTGGGGACAGGGTGAGTTCAGTTGATCTGGCCCTGCGGTCACCTCTCCTCATATGTCTCTCCAGGGCCTCGGAAGAATGTGGGGGCTGAGCTGGAGGGCAGCAGGGAGGAGGGGGCCCCCAGAGCCCAAGTGGGCACAGGATGGGAGTGCGGACCTGCAGGGCACCCCACAGCCATGGCTGGGAACAGCCCAGCGAGGGTGCTGCAGGCAGCAGTCCCAGCACCTTCATTCCATCCCAGCCAAGCTGGCTTTGGGACAGATGACACTGGAGCTGGAGCAGACTGTGACAGCATTGTCCCAAGCCCCATGTGCCCCCTTTCTGCACGGCCAGAGATTAAGGCACCGCAGCAGCACCGGGGCCGACCCTCTCCATGGAGTCTGGCCTTTTGACAATGTGGGATAAGGCCAGGAGGACACATGGCAGCCCCAGGTGCCCCCAGAGCACCAACACAGACCCTGCCAGGCTGCAGGAAGGCACAGGGCCAGGGGGAGCAGGCAGGCTCACTGGGGAGCAACCCCAGGCTCACTGACCCACAGCCCCAGGCCTGTCAGCACCAAGGGGATGAGAGGTTGGTTGGGTCCCCCTCCACCAAGGGGATAGAGATGGCATCCAACTGCCCAGGGATGGGGCAGCAGCAGCAGCCTCCCCCTGCCCCAGTACCTCAGGGAGGGGATGCCCTGAGGCATCCCAGCCTGGTGGGAGACACCATCCCAATGCCCTGTGCCTTGGAGGAGGAAGGAGTTGTCATGTGAGGGGCTGCTCTGGGAGCCTCCTGCTGCCACCTGCCTCCACACTAGCCTCCAAGTCCCACCTCAGCCAACCTGTGCAGCCTCAGGAGGTGGGTTCAGGGACTGGAGATCATCCAGTGAGCACCAGTTTTGCGACAGAGGTGGTCTGAGTGGTGAAACCAACAGCTGCAAAAGAAATCTAAGGGCAAGGACACTGCTGCCAGGGAAGCAGTAGGCACCAGGCCACAGGCTCCAGGCCAGGAGAGCAAAGTACCAGAACAAAAAAAGGGACCAAAGCAAAGTCTGGACTCGGCCAAAGGAAAAGGGGAAGGGGGAAACAAAATAAAGTAAGAAAAGCAGGGTTTTTGGGCTGTCCTGGTCACAGTGGCTGCCATGCAGGTGGAAGAGGGAATGCACAGACAGCAGCGAGAGCCGTGCTCCCCTCGGCTGGCACAGGGGAGGCTCCACAGTGGAGGCTCTCGTGGCTTTGCCCAGCAGGCGCAGAGGGAGCCGGAGCCCCTCATGCCCATGTGCTCATCCTGCAGCCCCAGCTCCTCCTGTGCCCCCAGCCGTGGCCCAGGTGGCTCCCGCGGGGTCCCTGCCCCACGCAGGGGCCTTCCTGCAGCTCCCGGGAGCGGGGGCTCAGTCTCAGCGGTTGCCTTGGTCCCAAAGCCCAGGAGTTTGCAATAGAGACAGAAAAAATCAAGAAGAGAAACCAGGATTCTCCTACCCCCAGGGTTGGGAGGGGAGATGGTAACTCATGCTCTTTCACAGATGAGCCGAGTTTCCCCAGGCTCCACTAGGACACACCAGAGCCCTGCTCTTCTCCCCTCCGCCTGCTCGCCAGCCCCACGCTCCTGGATGCCAAAGGAAAAGGAGAGCAGCCCACAGCAGCTCCCCTCCACCTGGGCTGGCACATCTAGGCCTCACAGAGTCGACTGCAGGTCGGGGTCCACCATGGTCTCACGGTCTGGAGACTCAATGTAGTTGGCAGCTTCCTGGAGCTTCAGCAGCATGGCCATCTGTGGGGACAGGAGCATGGCAGGAGCCCGAGGGGGACAGGAGGCCCGCAGGTGACTAGGGAGGCCACTTGGCCCTTCTTATCCTCCCAAACCAGCCGTGCTGGGAAGCTCCTTAGAGGATAAAGCAAATCCCAGAGATGCTGCAAAATCCCTCCCTTGTGCCAGGATCCAGCCTCAGGCACAGCTGGAATGCTCAAGACTCAGTGTGCCAAAGCAGCATCAGCTGGGGAGCCAGCAGCCTCTCCAGGTGACACATCAGGACATGCAGGAGCACATGTGTGCCTGTCAGTGGCTCTGCATGTGGACATGATGCCTCATGGAGTGTCATGTCGTGCCCTTTCACTGGCACATCACCATGTGTCCTGGTGTGCAGCCCACCTGCCAGTGTCACCACCCTGCACTCACTGCTTCTCCTGGGAGCACGAAGTGTTTCTGCATCCCCAAATCAGGCTCTTTATACTGACAATTAACGGGGAAAGTGAGGCTCTGCCCTGCTCTCTCACCAGCACCTCCCAGCCCCTCCTGTTGGCCAGCGTACCAGTGGGTCCGAGTCCAGGGAGCTGGGCGTGGTGTCCTTCACGGTGCGCTCCTCAGGGGGGGACACGGTGCTCTGGGGCCCAATGGTGGGCGGGGGCAGGTGGTACAGCTTGGACTGGTCCTGCTGCGCTGACGGCCAGGGCAGGGTGTCCCGCACCCACTCCACGGGGTCCTCCCAGGCTGCCTTCTGCCCATGGACCTGTGGCAGGGATCNCAGCAGCCACAGGGTACAGGGACTGACAGAGATGTCACCTACACCCACAATGCCAGTGCCTCCCCCCTCCCCCCAACCCATGACGGCTGTATCAGTGTGTCCCCGCACTGGTTTGCATTCTCATGGGCCAGCAGCACTGGCTACCTTGAGCCCATCTTTTGCCCCCTCCTGCAGGTAAGGGATGATGGAGTTGTTCCACAGGTCGATGAACCAGGTCCGGAAATCCTCAATTCCAATAGGGCAGGACAGAAAGAAGCAGGGACCTGTGGGGGGAAGGCAGACAGTGGAAATGGGAGCTGGGTGCCCCTCCTCCAGTCACTGGGCCCAAGGCTCACAGCACTGAGGTGGGCACACCTGGCTGGAAGGGGGCCCTTGGGAACAGTGACTAGGCACCATCTGCCTGCACAACAGACAGCATCTCCCAGGCAAGGAAGGGGGCTGTCAAATTCAATCTATCCCCCAAAAGCCTGGTGAGGCATGGGGGATCCACTTGGGAAACACAGCTCCTCCACGCCCGGAGAAGGGTGCTGGGACAATTGGCAGCCTTGGATAACACCCCTAGTGACAGCTCCCAAAAGAACAAAGACCACCCAGGGAAGAGCAACGCTTGTGTTCATCACCCACCAGCTGTGGTTTGTGGGACTGGGAGACCCAAGGAACACATCAGCCCCCACAAGCTCCTCTGGGAGGGTTTGGTCCCAGTCCCCAGGGTTCCTCGCAGCCCGGGGCAGAGGAGGAAGGTGAGGCAAGGCCATACCGATGAGGAAGTCGGATGTGCTGTGTTTTTCCAGAAAGGTGTGCAAATGGTACCAGAGCTTGGGCACCCAGTCCAGCACCCGCAGCAGCTCCTCCTTGTTGGCGTTGATGTCCGTGTCTGACTCCAGCAGCTTCCGCCGCAGGTAGCGCACCAGGAAGCCATTGGCCGGCTCCACGTTGTTGGAGAAGGTCAGCATCCTGGGGGAGGACTCTGGTGGTCAGGGCTGGGTCTCCACACAAAGCTGCCCTGCTACCCAGCACTCTTGAGGTCCTCCTTGCATCCCCACCCTGCATTTGCCTGAGGCTGGGAAATATCAGGTCCTTCTGGGATGGCAGGGACAGGCCTGGGGCTCATTCCTAATCAGGGTGCCCAGCCATAGGATGTGACCACAGAAATGCCCAGGTGCAAGTGATGGCTTCTGTCCCCTGCAACCCCACAAGGATGATCCCCAGGGATGTACAATTCCTACCTGAAGCTGAGATGGAGGCCATGGTTTGGGGTCATCTTCACAGGCTGGTTGGTAGTGCCAATGATATACGGACTGAGTGAGTGACAGAGAGACAAGATTCATGAGAAAAAGCCTGAGTCACCCCTGCCCAAGGCAGAGCTGATCTTGGCACAGCAGACATGTGCGGCCTCATCCCCACAGCCCAGCAACCTCGGTGAGAGCAGCAGGGAGCATGTGTGTGCCATGGGGCTGCACTGGAGGCATGCAGAGGGGCTCTCACCATTTGTGGTACTTGCAGGTGAGCGCACCGTTGACGAGCTCGCTGATGGAGCCCGCCTCGCTGAGGTCATCCAGGAGGATCACCAGCGGCACGTCCGCCGTGCCCGTCTCCCGGTCGATCTGGTTGGCCAGGTTGGACAGGTACAGCTGAAGATCCTGGAACAAACAGGTCAGGTGTCACGTGTGGGGCCATGGCATGACAGCCACAGGGACTATGGCACCAGTGCCCACAGGGACACTGCAGTGTGCCCTCACCTTGCAGGACTGCTGGTGCATGTTGAAGGTGCTGACGATGCCCTCGGTGACGTCCCGACCCGAGCGCTCCACCAGGTACTCGGCCAGGCGGTTGGTCAGGTAGGTCTTGCCGGTGCCACTGGGCCCCGAGAGGATGAGGCGGCGGTGTTTCAGCAGGAGGCTGATATAGTGCTGCATCATGGGCTTGGGGATGAGTGTTTCGAACACCAGGCTGTCCACACACTTCTCTTTCAAGCCTGTGGGCAAGGGAGGCTGAGGGTTCCACTCACACCTGCAACACCCCAAAACAGCAGGGACATGGCACAGGCATGGAGCCCCTCTGCCACACTGACCTTTGAGCGTCACGACAATGCTGGTCAGGCCCCGGCGGCACAGTGGCAGCTCCGGCGGCTCCGTGTCCAGCACCCGTTTGATGTGGCTGATGCTGTAGCCGTAGATGGACTCGGTGCTGAGCCCCAGCGTGGACGCAGGATCCATCTTAGTGATGTAATCCTACATGGAGAAGGACAGGGCTGTCAGTGCCCCTGAGGGCTGGCAGAGAGCAGCTCCAAGAGAGCTTGGGGAGGACCTGGGCCAGGGTATAGCAGGCCTGGTGGAGCAGTGTCAAAGGATGGCTCTCTAAAGAGTGTTCGTTTTGCTCCTACCTTGAAGACCTGGCAGACAGCCTCATCCAGCATCTTCCAGTCTACCTTCCCGCTCACCTTGGTCCAGCCCAAGAAAAACTCCTGCTGCTTGAGGTCCTAGGAGCCAAGGCGAAGTGTGCAGTGCTGCAGCACCACATCCAGCCCCAGGAGGCATCCTTTGCCCCTCTGTCAGGGCCACAACACGGTGACAGGTCAGGCTCCCCAGAGAGCCCACACTTACCCCCTTGATGATGTGCTGGGGCGGCATGCGCACCACAATCCGCAACGTCAGCTCATCCTTCTGGGTGCCAGCACTGACAGCATCCATGGGGGACACGTCTGGGGATGGAGCAGTGAGGCTGTGCTGGCCGGAGCCGAGCCACTGGGCCTGGCTATGCCCAGCCAGAGGCAAATCCTGCTGTGGCCAACAGCGGCACCAGCAGCACGACAGATCCCCTGCTCACTCCAGGTGAGAAGCAGCATGTTGCCACCACACACACTCCTCCCTATCCCAGCCTTTCCCCATCTGCCAGCAGCTCTATCACCCGTACCTGCATCCCCCGGGCTGGGGCTGAAGGCGTGACCAAGGGTGAGACCCAAGGAGCGCCGTGGTGAAGAGGAGGCCGATGTGCTCGTGATATGGCTGGGAACAGCACCTAGCACTGCTGAAGGCCCAGGGGCCACCTTGAGACGGTCATTCTCAGCCTTCAGGAGATCCACCTCCAGCTGGGGCAGAACAAGGTAGGGCACAGGGTAAAGAGCTGTAGGCCAGCAGCACTCCGGGGTGCAGCACTCTGGGGTGCAGCACTCTGCTAAGAATGCAGGGACTGCGGGCACCTTGGTACTGAGAACAGCCGGGCTACTGGCAGGGGTCCTCACCTGCATGTTGTGCATGGTCTCCCGCAGCTGCTCCAGCTGGTGGGCTGAATTAAGGGCCTCCAGGCGGATGTCTGTCAGCTTCATCTCCTTCTCCCACAGCTCTGACCGCAGCTCTGACACCTCCTTCTTCTCGGGCTCGCCCTCACTGTGGGCCTGGAAGAGCCTAGGCCAAGGGAGAGACCAGGTCTCACACGTGTCTCTGGCGGGAGCCTGCAGCCCCTGCCACTGGCCCTCCCTGGCCCCACGTACTCAGCCGTGTCAATGCCCACAGAGGAGGATGTGGAGGACTTGATGGAGGGCGAGGCAGTCTCTGTGGAGCCATGCTGTAGCTTGGGGGAGGAGGGGGCTGATGAGTCTGGCGTGGCGATCTCCTCTATGTCAGAATAGGATGAGGCTGATTTGGGGCCCTTCTTGATGCTGAAGGCCTTATTGAAGGAGCTGCGTAGCTACAGGAGAAGGAAAAGTTCTTGTTAGAGACAGTCCAAAGTGCAGCCTCACAAGCAGAGACCTGCCCTGTCTGTCCAGGACCCACAGACAGTCTGAGCTGGGACCAGTACAACCACACCCATCACAGAGGCAGCACCACCACCATGCTGGGGAAGGCTGCAGCCTGACCCCACTCTGCTGACACAGCAAATGGATGGGGTGCACAGCCCTTTGGGCAACACTCACCCCAGCCTGGACGGCACCAGAGCCCCAAAGGGTGGGACCCATGTCCCGGTCAAGATGTCTCCCAGCCCTGCTCCCCACCAGCACCTACACCAGGCTGTTCAGGCATGGCACCAGCACCCTGGTCTATCAAGAAGGGCCAATCCATCCCCACATTCACCCCACCACAGCCATTTCAGCAAGAGGCATTTATTTACAGGGATGTCCCTTGCTCCAGTCACTGCAGAGCCAGGGTCCTGCCCCACACCTCCCTCTGCCCCGTGGATCCTGCTGGAAGCACAGAGGGGCAGCCAGCCCTCCACAGAGCATGCCGGTGTCTCACCTGAGCATGCAGCATGCACACAGCACACACAGAGCAGTGGTGGGTGAGCAGCGGGCTGGGGCCAGGGAGGCGGATGGACACTGCACAGGGACCAAACTAGACCCAAACTGGGTCCCACCAGCTGGTAGGAGAGCAGCAGGATAGGCACTGTGGGTTCACAACATGTGCCCTGGAGTGCCGAGGCCTGCTCCAAGGGAACGTGGGAGAAAGAAGGGATGGAGAACACACAGGATCTGTCCCAATCCCCACAGGCACCAGCAGACTGCTCTAGGGTGTTCCCAAAAGCAAAAGCATTGCATTTCAGTGTAAACAAAGTAGGTATCCAGCTCTGCTGATGGTGGAAGCAGGGAAGCGCTGAGACCTCTGTGGGTGCTGGCAGGGACAGAGCCATTTGAGACCACATCAGGCAGCGCTGGAGAGGCAGAGATGGGCAGTGCACTCCAGTGTCCTCAGTGACACTGGCAGGGCTGCACCGAGGTCTCCATCCCAAAAGATGCAGTTACAGGAAGTCAGGAGAGTGCCTGCCTTCCCTAAGTAATTAGGAGACTGTTCCCATCCATGGGGCAGGTCCCATGTGAGCCTTTCCTGCTGTCTATGGCAGTTCAAGCCCCTCCTTGTGGGTGTATATTTGTCCTTAACATCAAAGGAAGCAGCCAAGGTGGGCACAGCCTGGCGGGGGACCCAGGATGGCCTGTGCTGGGGTTAGTGCCACTGGGATGGATGGGATGGGGAGTGTATGAGCACCGTCCCATGAAATGGAGCAAGGGCCCTGGCTGGGCACAGGTGGATTGGACAGCGTGGGACTTACCTCATACACCTGGAAAAAAAGGGTTGAGGTCAGCATAGGGGAAGAGAAACAAAACAAAGCAAGACTTAATCGCACATCCAGCTCAGAGCTGCCTGGTGCAGGGAAGGGGCGGCCTGGCCGAGGCGTTGGCCCTCCACATTGTCAGAGCCTGCGTGCGCAGGAGGGAGACATGGGGGAATACACAAGAAAGCAGGCATGCAGGGCCAGGGCTGGGAAACTCCTGAAGGGGCTGGAGAAGTCCCAGCCAACAATTCAAGACACAAATCCATAGCAGTTACACTCTCCTCACCACTGCTGTCCCCAGGGGACAGGGGGTACCAACACTCCAAAGCCAAGGCGGACTGAGAGCAGCTGGTTTGTGGGGCTGACCTTGAGCAAACCCTGCCAGTGGCTCCCCAAGCCCCACTTCTCCTGCCAGTGCCCCGTCCAACCCACCCAGCTCTTCTTCTTTTTCTTCTTGGCATCAGCGTCCTTGCTGCTGCCGATGCTGGAGTGGCTGGTGATGCTGTTGAGGCTGGAGATGCTGTCAGAGGAGTTCTGCCGCTTGATGCGCAGCTCTGGGGTCCAACAGAGAAGCAGGAGAGATTGGGAAAGGAGGGATCAGCTGCCTGCAACTGTCTCAAAGCCAGAGCACTCTATGGTCCCCCCTCCCTACACCCAATCTGTCCTCCCACCCAACACCTTCTGAGCTCTCTGAGCTCTTGGAGCCACCTTGTAACAATGACATGGCACTCGGACACCACATGGGCGCTGCCAGAGAGACGCCCAGGGCACATAGCACCCTGCTGTTGTCCCAGGCCATCTCCCTGACAGGCCCTTGCACTCACACTGGGGTTTTGGGGCTAGAAACAGCACTTATGCGAACAAAGTCAATATCAACGGGCAAAACTGGCTGTTGGCAAAGGGCCTGGCAAGGAGGACTCCCAAGATTGACAAACAACCATTCCCCTACATGCCAGCAATGTGACCTCCCATGGTGACATCTCTGGCTGTCCATACCTGGTTTCTGGTGCTCAAGGATCCCAGGTGGGGAAAAACTGCTGCCCAGGGCACCCTGCCTCCAGATGAACTTCCCCAATGAGAGGGTGTGCCCTGGGGCCCTGTGCCAGTCCCAGCAGGAGCATCCCAGCTCAGGAAGGGCTGCAGCATCATGCCTTACCTTTGGGGGTGACATCAGTGCCATTTAGAGCACCCTGGATCACAGCCTGGGCCTCTGAGTTCTTCTTCTTCAGGAAGTCAATGGTCTCTCGCAGGTCCAGCAGCTCTGTGTCCTGGGGCAGCAGAGTTGAGAGCCATGGAGAGCATCCCAATGATGGAGAGCCCACCCCAAAGGCACCCTTGGGGCAATCTCCCAAGTTCAGCACCCACCAGCCCCACGAGCTCCACTGACCACCACGATACACCCACCTTCTCCTCAGCGGTCTCAGCCAGGTGCCGCAGGCGGGATGTCATGCTCACCAGGCTCTGCTCGAAGGCTGCCACCAGGTTGGCCTGGGAGAAGTGGAGAAACAGGTGAGCCCCCACATCTGGGCAAAAACCCATGGACAGGTGAGCACCCACTGCCAGGTGTGGGATGCAAAAGGCTGAACGGGAAATCAGGGCTTCCGTGGGCACATCCAGTACCAGCCCTATGCCTTGCATGCCTGGAATGGGGTGCCCCACAGGGGCTCCCATGGGGACTCACATTAGCAGACAGCTGGGACGTCAGCGTGGCCACCTTCTCCTGCGAGGACTCCAGCTCGCGGCGCAGCTTGCGGATTTGCTATGGGGAGAGAGGGGAGAGATGAGAGGGGCCAGGCACTCACCCTCACTGGGGGCAGGGGCAGGCATGAGCAAAGGGTGTGGGCTCACCTCAGACTGCATCTTCTCCTCAGCCTGGCAGTGTGAGAGCAGAGAGGGACAGACAGACAGAGGCAGGCAGTCAGGGGGGCAGCGAGGCACAGACAGGCTCAGCACCAGGCAGAGGCATGCACAGAGCCCCCCCAGTCCCACCCGGATCCCCCAGCCAAGCACAAAGCAGCGCAGCACAGAGGCGGCTCTTACGGAGGAGTAGGTGGAGGACGCGCTGGAGGCCAGGGACAGCACCGATCCGTGAACTGCAACACAGGAAAACCCAAGGTGTCAGGGTGCTCTGGAAAGCAGCACCCAGAGACTACAGGTCAGGGCACAGCTGGCGACTGGGCTCTCGGGGGTAGAGGGCTCTGAGGTGGCCTGGGGGAGGTACAGGGTGGGATGGCAGCTGCTCAGCACTGCCCGTTTCCCAGTGCGTGCCCTCCACCTGCACCCTCCTCTCTGGGGAATCTGGGGGCTCTGCTGCCCTCCCTGTCTGCTTGGATCCCCTCCTCCCTAGTGTCACAGCACCCTGGGGGCAACCCAAGGACATTGAGTACCCATAGGGGTCAGGGCAGACCCAGGGCTAATGCCAGCACAGAGTCCAACAGACCCCTGTTGCTGTCCCTGCTCTGATGCCAAGAATGGGACACAGTGACCCATCCAACAATGCCATGGCAGCATCAGTAAGAAGGGACAAGGGTGCAGGGAGCCCCACCAACCCTCTGCAGCCTCCTCTGCCTGGGCAGGAGCACACTCTCACCATCGTCCACAGGGTCCCGGAAAGAGCCCGAGCGGATCATGCCCTTGGACTTGTCGGCCAGGGAGAGGGTGCTGCCCATCTGGGAGGTGCTGTACAGCTCGAAGGTGGAGTCGTGGGTGGGGATGCTGTTGGAGCGGGTGATCCGTGGGGTTGTGGTGGCAGTGGGGCTCACTGAAGGAGAAAGCAGGGAGGAGGCAGGGTCAGAGTCACGCTGGGGACCTGCCATCAGGATGGGGAAGCAGGACTGGGAGTGATCCACGAGAGCTGTGATGCAGTGAGGAAGCAGGGATTGCGGTCCCAAAGCAGGGAGGGGCTGGGGAAAGCTAAAAGGCAGGTTGATGCTGGGAAGACCTGGACACCAGCACCAAGGTAATCACAGGGCTGAAAAACAAATCCACTGCCCCAGGGACAAGTGGGTACCACTATGCCACGGCCCAACACCTGCAGGTGCAGGAGTGGAGCCTGCTGCCCCATCTTGTCTGTCTGGACCCCCCAAATCCTCCAGGAACATGCAGGCTCTGGTCAGATCGGGGCACGGCTTACCCTTGCCCTGCCAGGCACCCCCAGAGGAGCAGTTATGGCCTGAGGCCCAAAGGTGGATGAGATGCCCTGAAGCAGAGGTGATGAACATCCCTGGTCCCAATCCAGCACCCGAAGCACCAGGTGCTGGTGTTGGTGGTGTCAAGGAGACAAGCAGCACCCAGGGGAGCACCAGCACAGCACACAGGGAGCACGGGGAGCAGAAGGGAAGGGGCCGGCAGCGGAGGGCACTGACCAATGCTGGTGAGCGGACCCTTCCCAACCAGCGCCATGGGGAGGGCGGGGGGTGAGGGCAGCTCCTGCTGCTCGTCCGACTCGGGGAGTCCGCTGACTGCGTGGGAGTGGCGCCGCTCCTTGGCCTCCTCCTGGGAGTGGAGCTGGTACCTGGGGAGCCGCAGACAGGCATGGTAAGATCGACCAGCACCGTCCAGCTCCTGCCCACCGCACTGCAGCCCAGCTTCCCTGGCTCAGGGGCACTGCCCTGGAAAGCTTCCCCTTCCCACCCCACCACCACCCAAAAGTGATTTGGGCTCTTTTACCTCAACCCCTTCTTGGGCAGTGTGTTCCTGTCGCGGTTGGCACTGGAAGGGAAGGAAAGATCAGTGACATCCCTGCACAGACTAGGGAAGGAACCATGGGGATTGAGCTGCAGGGACAGGGAGCTTTTCCCTAAAATGTAGCAGGAAGAGACTCTGAAGCAGGAAAAGGACATGGCAGAACAGCAGGGAGCAATGTGTGCCCATGAAGGTGCCGCAGTGGCCCACCAACCTCCTTCCAGCCATACCTGTCCAGATGTGTGAGCCGGGGGCTCCCACTCCAGCCCAGCTCTCCTGCCTCTTCTTCTTCCTCTTCCTCCTCTGCGCTGGCAGGGGGTGCAGCAGCAGGGGCGGGGGTGGTAGTGCTGCCCCCTGAAAAGGCACTGGGCAGGCTCATGGGCATCTGAAGGGATTCCATGCTGCGGTGAAGGCTGGAGAGCTTGGGATACATCCTGCCCTCCTTGGGGACACTGAAGCCACCCATGAGCTCCAGGCCCTGGGAGAAGCTCGCCGAGTTGATGTTGAGGATGGGGGCAGGGCTGGGGCTGAAGCAGGGTGCAAGATGCCCGCCAGCTGGGTGCAGGTCCTGGAGCTTGGCAGTGTGCGGGGTGTGCACCTCACTGGAGGAGGGCAAGTCCAAGCTGTTGGAGTTGACCTTGTCCAAGTTGGCCAGCGAGGGAGGCTTCACATAGGTCTTGGCAGCTGCTCTGGAGGGGGGAAATGGGTAAGGAAACAGGTGAGACTCAGGTACTGGTGCTGGGTGCAGCCATGCTAAGCATCTGCTGCCCTCAGAGGTGGAAGGACCATACCTGAGAGGTGTAGGGGGCAGCTCAGCCACCTTGGCTGCTGGTGGGAGGTTGGTCTGGGCTTTTGGGGTGCTCTCAGGTGAGCTGGCACTCTTCAGGGTGCTGCACTCAGAGTCAAGTGCCACTGCCTTGGCCTTGGCCTTCTCTTTCTCACGGTCTGTCTGGTTCACAGGGGCCGGTGTGCCACGGCCAGTGCCAACCTTGGATGGTTCCTTGAGCCGTGACACCGAGATGGCGCCCTGCTTGGTGCTCAGCAGGCTAGGGTCAATGCTGCTGCTGACCGGCCGGGCTGCACTGCGGCCCCCGGTCACACTCATGGAGCTGGACTTGGCCGGGCGGGGCAGACTGCGGTACTGGATGTTGGAGCGAGCCCCCGGTGCCAGGAACCCAGGCTCAGGTGCATTGGAGACATCGAGGCTTGTTTTCCTCCCACTCACTGGCTTAACAGGGATGCCAGAGCTCTTCTGGATCTTGCCAAGAGTGGCTGAGCCCCCAGCCTGCATGACAGTGGCCGTGCCAGTGGCAGGAGCTGGTTTCTTGTAGCCAAAGGAGCTGGAGGATGAGGGGCGTGCAAGGCCTGATGGTGGCTTCTTGGCATCAGCGGTGCGGTCACGGCCAGCATCGGAGGAAGAACGCTGCAGGCCCGTGTTCTTCACTGACAGCTTGCTCTTGTCAGTGACTTTGGTCTCTGGCTTGCCTGGTAGCAAGAAAGGACAATTTAGTGTCCCTGGAGGCTTTGGGGACATTTGGAAGTGAACAAGCGCAGACAAAATATGGGCACCAGGGATGCAGGGATGTGACAGAGAAGGGACATGCCAGATCCTTGGTGCACTCAACGGTTCCCCAGCCTGGTGTGTGGACATGAGACCATGGGGCAGGCACAGACCCCCAGCCTGCTTGCAGCCTGCAACACAGTCCTGCCTCCCCTTCCAGCCCGCACCCAGCTCCCGGGTCTGAGCATAGCCATAGGCCATCCCATGGCCCACATGCTTAGGGAAGGCACACAAAGACAGCACCCAAACTTCTCTCCATCAAAGGAGCTGGACCCTGCCCAAACTGGTTTTTACCTGCCACTTTGAGGGTGCTCTGGGCCATGTGGGTGATGGGGGAGGTCACAGCCACTGGAGGAGTCTTGCCCTTCTTGAGGGAGCCCGAGGTGCCCAGGCTGACAGGCTTCTTCAGCTCACCACCCTTGGGTCCCTCCTCGCCACCCTCCGAGGGCTCCCGCCGCCACTTGGAGGAGCCGTGCTCCATCTTGAGGCTGCTGCTGTCGTAGTCCAGCTTCTTGGGTGCCTTCTCGTCACCCTCACCGTACCAGCTCAGTCCGCTCTCTGCCAGTGAGCGTTTCTCCGAGTCCGTGCGCAGCTGGGGGCAGAGCAGAGTCAGGGACACTCCTGGCACCCACCCCAAACCCATCCCCAGAGAACATCAGCCAGCTGGGAGAAGGATGCAGCAGACACCCTGTGCCATCCTTGTTTCCTCACACTGGCACCCTCCATGCCCTCCTTCCCACTGAGGAAAAGAGGTGGTGGCAGGAAAGCTGGGATAGGTGCCGGAAAGGGTCCGGGTGCCACTGGCACCTACCGCTATGGCCGAGTTCCTGCGCGAGGCGGTGGGGGTGGAGGGCAGGGAGTTGAGCGAGGAGCTGGCATTGAACTCCTCTGAGCTGAGGTTGTCGGAGGCATCGCTGAGGCCACTGCTGATGGAACTGCTCTCATCCCAGCTGTGAGGGAGAGACAGTATCAGACCCCTGCTCAGCCCAATGGGTCCCACCACCCTCAGGATCTCCCTGTCCCAGGGGCTGCCAGGGCAAAAACCAGTTCCTGGTAGTACCCATGGCAGGGACATGGCATGCAGGACCCATGGCTGGTTCCAGTCCAGCCTGGTATTGGCTCACGTTCCTGTGGCACACAAGCCTCAGTGACCCTGCTTCTCCCCATTAAGGCTCTGTGGAGCTTTGGTGGGGATGGAGGGACACCCGCAGCTCATGGAAGCCAGCACCCACGCCACAGGGCTAGCAGCATCACAGCTGGCAACAAGCTCCTGGCAACCTGCTCTGACCCTGGAGGCAGGTTGGGATTGTCAGAAAGGGCAGGATTGCTGGAATAAACAAGCCAACCACCCTGTAGCACCCACCCTTCCTGGGGTGGTCCCCATCCACTGCACCCTAGTGCCCCTCTCCAGCCCCCAGCAGCCAGAGGCAGCAAGTCTGGGATCTGCTGCTGAGCCGAGGTGGCTGCTCTATGCCAGGGCTCAGCCAAGTGTGCAGAAGCCCATCTGCAGGGCCATCAGTCAGCACCACACTGGGGCAGCAGCTGCCTGGGTGCCCCAAGGGCACAGCTGGTTCCACAGCCCTGGGCTGTGCCCATGTCGATCTGGCACAGGCAGGCATGGAGCACCTTCCAGCAGGATGAGCACAGCACCTTTCAGGTCAGCAGCTGAGTAGGTCAGTGAAGCCTCGCAGCCTCCCAGGGCCTGTGAGGGGCTGGGGGAGACAACACTGGAACAGGCTGCCCAGAGAAGCTGTGGCTGCCTCAACACTGAAATGTTCAAGGTCAGGTTGGAGGGGGCTTGGAGCAACCTGACCTACTGAAAGGTGCCCCAGGCCATGGCAGGGAGTGGCACAAGATGAATTTTAAGGTCCCTTCCAACTCACACCATGCCATTATCCTGTGTCAAGCTGTGGTGTAGGAGTGCGGAGCAGAGCTGGCAGCTGCAGCGAGCCCCAGTCCCTGCAAGAGATGCCTGTTTATCTACATTGGGGCCACAGAGGTGCAAGTGAAGCCCAGCAAACAGCAGAGCCCCAAGAGCAGTGGCAGAGCAAAAGCAACAGCCACCACCATCCCTGTCAGATGCCCAAAGCTCAAGAAGGAGCAACAACAGCAGCTCCAGCACCATAAGACCCGCGCTGCGTGTCCTGCTCTTTCCATAGGGGAGGAGTTCATCAGAGACTGGCCAAAGCCAGGATGGACACAGCCCCCTGTGCCCCCACAGCAGCTTCTGGGACAGAGCCAGCAGGTGCTGCTGTCCAGGAACAGATTTCAATAGGATCATGCACTCAGGACGTGTTGCTGAGCTCCTCAGCTCTAAGCCGTGTCTCACCACCAGCCCTATGCCTAGGGTGAGCTCCCATTGGGACAGAAATCCTCACCCCAGAACCTGCAGCAAAGCCCCTCTCCCAGCCTGGTCTCACCTGGCAGCGGGCAGTGCCAGGAGTGAGGCCAGGTTTTGTAGGACTGTGTCCTATGGCAACACGGCTGGGGCCACATGGGGTGCTGGGTGTCTCAGTCTGGCTTTTGGGGCCAGGCAGGGAAAGCCCAAACACTCTCCCAACCACACATGTGACACCCCCACTGCCACAGGCATCCAGAGAGCCACTGAGAAAGGGGCACAGGGTCAGAGGTTAGGCCAAGGCAGGAGGTGACTCCAAATCCTCCTCGACAACCCTGTGCCAAGAAAAGACAACATGGAAGGTCACATCCCAAAATCACTAAAACCATGGCATGAGGCTGGGGAGCCAGCTGCACACTGTGAGGGTGTCTCTGACTCTCTTATGGGGAACACAGCTGGTGCACTGAGGGATCCCCCAAACTGGTACGTGTTTGCCATAGGCAGCACAGCAAGGAAAGCCTCAATCACAGCACCACTGGCCCCTCAGCCAGTACAAACTCCCGGAGCATGGCCGAGCCCTGGCACCTCGACTGCCCCTCTGAACCCTCAGACAGGGGGTAGCCATGTCAGACTGTCACTCCGGGGCAAAACTGACCCCTTGTTCTGTGCTCCATCCCCTCCATCTTATCCATAGCCATTCCCAGCTCCTGCAGACAGTCCCACACCGAGCCCACCCTCCAGCAGCCCCGCGGCAGCTCCCAGGAACGGGGATGCTCAAGGGCAGCATGTCCGTCCTGCCGCGTTCCGCGGCGCCGGCGGGCGGACGGGACCGCTGAGGGCAGGATGGTCCGGCACGGCCTCGGGGGTGAGCACCCCGGCCCCAGCCGCGGCGCGGGGAGGCGGCTGCACCGGTAGGGAGCGGAGGATGGACTGGGACCACGGCGCGGTGCGCGGGGATGCTCCGCCCCGCCCCGGCCGCACCCTGACTCGGAGCCCTGCGCTCGGCAGCCCCGGGGTCAGACCCGACGTCCGGAGGCACCAGAGCCTCGGGAGCCCCGCGGAGGATAGGCCCGGCCGTATTGCAGGTGCGGGGCGCGGGCCGGGGCGGAAGATGGGGGTGCCGGGGCGGAGGATGGGGAGGCCCGTGGGAGCCGCCCCGANCGGCCCCGACCCCTGTCCCTGGTGTCTCCCAGCATCCCCCCAGATGGCCGCAGAGCCCCCAAACCACGATTCACATCCCCAAACACAGCACCAGTGACCCCCAGTCCAGCCCACAGTGTGATACCACAGGCCATTCCTCAGCACTGGGCCTGGACCCACTGCCCCCCAAACCGCCCTGTTCTCTGTCCCCAAAGGAACCACCTCCTCGATGTGGGTCCCACTGTGGGGTGCTGGGACAGCTGCTGCCAGCAACCTCGGCACTCATCCCCAGAAAGGACACCAATGCCTGCCCCACTCTGCCTTTCATTGACCAAAATCCCTAATTTTGTCCCTTTTTTCTCTCTCTCTTGCATCACAGCAAGAGCCATGCTGCAGGGTAGGGTCCTCACCGGGATGGTAACACCAGGGACAATTTCGCCAGCCCAGCCACGTAGGGCAGAGAGAGTTAACTGCAGCCTTGGCAAGATAGACCAGACCCTGCAGGCTGGGAAATAAGTAATTCCTTCCTTGAAGCAACGGCGACGCCTCTTGGCTCCTTCCCCACTGCCCCATCACTCACCATACAGGGCTTGCCCCAGCATAGCATGGTACAGCACAGCATGGCATGGCAGGACAGGGGTACCTGACCATCCCTGTCAGCCAGCCAGCCCTGCGGTGTGGTTACAGCCCCATGGCCGCGTGCGCCAACGGGTGCGGCGGCACAGCCCGTCCAGCACTGCCTCCCTCCGGTCCCTCCGGCCTGGCACCATGCCGGATGCTGTCCCTTCCCTCCTCTTCTCCTGGCAGCCTGCCTCAGCCCCGCCACGGCCGGCTCAGGCAATGCTCAGAGCAGCTTCCGCTGGGTGCAAATCTGGGCATCCCGGGTGGCAGGGGAGCCAGCCTGGCACAGCCCAGCACTGCAGCCTCTCAGAAAGGCAGCTTTGACCCTGCCAGAGCCACGGGCCCGGTGTGAGATGATGGCAGAGAATCACTACTGGTCACAGCAGGTCCCCGGGCACCAGCACAGGCACTGAGCCCTGTACAGAGGAGCACCCCCAGCACATTTCTCAGCAGAGGCTGCTGTTGGAGCTGGACAATTTGGAACTCTCCTTGCTTCACCTGTCTCACACCAGCACAGACACCTGCCCATGTAGCACCCAGACCCACTGGCACCAGCCAGGGCTCCAGACACTCATGTCCCTGCCAGGCTGGTCCAGCCAGATCCCCACTGCCATCCTGAAGCCCACCCTGGATGGAAGCAAGTCCTGGTCTGCCCTGGCCCCTTCCTCCTGTGTCAGGGGAAGAAATGCAGGGCATGCACTGAGGGGATCCCACACCCCACATCAGCAGATCACTGGCATTGAGGGGGCTCTGTGGCACTGGTGCTCCCAGCCCCAACCTTATGCTGTGACTTGAGATAGGAGCTGTGAGGAAAGCACAGGCACAGCCGGGGCTCTTCACACCCTCCCCCTCTTCTCCACTTAATGGGGCAGAAAAAACAATTAGCTTCATAAATCCCGTTGAGGGGGTTGGGAGCTCCCCATGGATGTGGGCAGGGCGGGGCTCTGCATCCCCCTCACATCCACATCAGGAACCAGAGTGTAACAACACTCCCTGACTTCCCTGATCCCCACAGCCCTGTAAACCCTTCTGTACCCTCCAGGATGCCCCCCAGACCCCCAGTACCCCCTCAGAGAACTCCAGCCCCTACAGAGAGTCAGGCTATCTTGACCCTAGGTGTCTCCTGCTTGGATTTTGGGTACTGTGATCTGGCACCTTTCTCCGAAGCTGCACTCAAAGGAACAGGGGTCTGCAGAGATCTGGCAGATGGGGAAACTGAGGTAGGGAAGGGGGATCTGACTTGCCTGAGCTCACCTAGAGGAAGAGGATCAACATCACATCCTGCAGTTGATTCAGGACCCCATTCTCCAGGCAGCACTGCCTCTGGTCTCTGGCCCCCCAGAACCCTGAGGGGTGCAGAGGACTCTGCCACGGGACCCTTGAGCGTGTGTGGTCCCTGCAAGGGGGGACCCGTGGCCAGGCTGTGCCTCCACCCCAGCCCTGCGCCATCAACCGCAGCAATAGTGGGGTCTGATTTCCCCGCAGCAGCAAGGCCAAGGCTGTGGGGGGTCAGCCAGCACTCACTGCCTGCTGCAGTGACATCAGCCATGGACCCCAACCACACTCCTGGCTGAGAGCTCACCTCTAGTCAGCCCTCTGCCCCCCTCCAAGTGCTGGAAACCCTGGAGGAAGTGTCCCAGTGTGGGGATCTCCGCTGGCAGTTTTGGTGACGTATGGAGCCTCACCCGGCCACTGCGGCACACGGGGTTGCAGAGGCCACGTGCGATGCTCAGAGAGTCCCAGGGCAGTGCCGGGGTGGGGAGCAGCGTGACTCAGCTTGGTTGTGAAATTCCTATTTTTCCTGTTGTCTGGACAAGCTGGTGACCTCGGACACCTCAGTTCACAGTGGCCAGGCTCCTCCACAGGCAGCAGGGTGGCACATGGTAAAGACAGGTCTTGAGGTCCGCAGGTGGCATGCAGAGAGGCAAGTGGGTTTGGGTCAGATTCTCCCCAGCAGCTTTCCCCAGGGCACATGGGTGTGTGAGGTCCAACCCTGCACTTGGCTCTGCCCTGTGTCCGTATCCAGGACACAGGGATCATCAACAAGCCACGGGGCTAGCAGCTTCCCGCATCTGGGGCGTGCACTGACCCCCAGGTGCCCTGTACCCCCAAGCCTCACAACCTTCCCAAAACATGCCTCATGCAGCCGCTGTCACATCCCCAGGGGCCAGGGATCAGCATTGGGTGCCTCAACCCAAACCCCAAAGGACAGAATTGCTAGAAAGCAGTGCACAGGAAGGCGCTTCGGTGGTGCTGATGCCCAGTGGGGTCCTGGGGCCCCTTTCTGGGAGCGTCCCCTGTACCCAGCTGGCGGGAGGAACTCGCCAAGCCCAGCACGCAGCGCAGCCCAGCAAATATTTATACAACATTGCTCCCTGGCCAGCCAGGGTCCCACACACACGCCAGGCCACGTGCAGGGCCACAGCCATGCCCCACGGGATGTCCCTGATGAGGAATGACTTCATGGGCTCACTGGGACAGGACATGGGGTCATCCTGGACTAGCCGAAGTGGAGCAAGGGGTGTTCGAGGGAAAGGGGCAGGCTCCAGCGCCAGTCCTGCTTGGAGCAGGAGGAGGGCGGCTGCTCCCCTGCTGCTCCTGGGGAGCCGAGCCAAACATCTGCTCCCGCCTACGGGCTGTGCCGAGCCCAAGGAGCTGTGAGGGAGCCGGAGCCAGGCCAGCCGGAGCGCAGCGGGTGTCAGCTCCAGAGCATCCTTCCCGGGAGGATGCTGCTGGCAGCCCCAGCCCTGCCAGAGGGGACCACAGGCTCTGCAGTGCTTGGCTGCCAGCAGCACCATCACAGTGACCTGTGACGGTGCCTGGGGTGTGCCATGGGCTAGACACATGTGCCCTGCGCTCCCAATTCCAAAAGCTGCTGCCTCAGCTCCATTTCATGCCCGCGAGCAGAGTCAGGGCAGTACTCAGCTCACAAAGGTGCAAATGCTGTCACCGCTGCAGTGGGATGCAATGCTGCCTCCCTTTCTACCTCCAACAAATGAGATGCAAAAGGACATCCTGAAATCACAGCAGTCCTAGGGTCACACAAACATTCCCCCAGTGCTCTGGAAGCCCCAGGGGACATGCAGAGCCCTGGGGACTGGCTCCAGAGCTACGCCCCCACACCACAGCCCAGCAGCACACACAGACCATCATCACTGCTCCTGCAGCCACTGCAGCAGAAGGTGCTGACTCAGCAGCCAGCCCCGCTAGCTCCCTCTGCACCCCATGAGCTCCTGACTGCAGCAAAGCCTTGCAGCATCCCACTCACTCCTACTGTGACCCAACTGGCCCTAGGAACACCCAGGGACGGTGCTGAGCCACTACTCAGGACACACCATGTCAGGTCAGGTTCTGGGCACACAAGGCACAGGGGGAGGCACACCAACATGCGGCCACACTGTGGTGCCACTGCTCAGATGTGCAGGACATGGCCAGAACAAAACCAGGCCAAACCTGGCTTGCACATCCTGCTCCATGCTCCTCACCACTGCCTGGTTCGCATGCAGGTCTGCACACAAAGGCACCCACGCTGTGGCTATGCAGACAGAGATGTCCCTGGGGAAGCTCCCAGTGAAGTGACCTTGGTGGGGTGACCTCCAGAGTTCAGGAAACAACCCCAGCCTGGATGGGTGGGAAAGTGTCACAGGTGGCAGCACACCCTTCCTAGAACTGGCCTCAGGGCAGGGAACAGCAAGTGGCCACTTGAATAGTGGTGGGTGGGAACCAGAGTTGACCAAGGAAGGGAGTGAATATGTTTTAGTGTTGGAGAAACAGCCCAAGACTGGGTGCTATCTCTGCCCATGCCCTGCCTAGGCCCCAAGGACAGGCAAGACAGGGCAGGAGAGCAGCAGCAACCCTTCTATCCCTTCAAACACCCCAGACACATCCTGGTGGATGCTCCCTGTGCTAGGTCCCTGCCCTGATGCAGTGCACAAGGAGGATATAGCGACACTGGGAACAAAAGGTATGTGCTGCCGAACAGGGGGCCAGAGCAAGAGCTTTCCAGACCCTGAAAGCAGCAGCAGGTAGAGAGGAGTGGCAAGTGTCATGCCGATGGATGCAGGCATAGCTGGGCGGGAGCCAGGACGCCGGTACATTTGGCTAACACAGGAATGCTGCTGGGGTCTCGGGTGTCCCCAGCCAATCCCTGCTCAGACCTGACCATCCCACTCCCTCTCTGAGCTGGGCCTCAAGTCGCCCACAGCCTCTTTGGCTGGGCTCACCCCAACCTCCACCCAGCTGAATCCATCCCAATAGCTTGCGGGCAGTCCCCTTGCCCCAGCCGTGTCTCACCTACCTCAGCCCTCACTCCTTCCAGTCTGCTTCCCCGCCGAACCACAGGGATGCCGGGGTGCATCCCACAGCCCCACGCAGTTCCAACAGGAACAGGGATGTGTCACCACGTCCTCTGAGCTGTCTCTGACCTACTGCCCTACAAGCTGGGGCGTGCGCCGGCGCGGTGCAGGGGACGCTGCCCCGCGGCCCGGGCTGGGGGCTGCTGGCCCCATCTGCAGCACGCGGCTCCTGCCCGGTGCATTAGCAGCACCGGGAGATGGGGCCTGGGGCAGTGATGGCTTTCTAGGTCAGAGCCAGCGAGGAGGCTGGATGAGGGGCTGTGCTGGGTGAGGGGCTGTGCTGGGTGAGGGGCTGTGCTGGATGAGGGGCTGCACTGGGTGAAGGGATGTGCTGGCTGAGTGGGGTCCGGATGAGGGGCTGTGCTGGATGAGTGCTCCTGGCCAGCTCCTTGTCTCATCTGGCTCTCGGTAGGACAGAATGCCCCTGCTCTGCTTCCTGGGCTCTGCGCCCAGAGTGTGCAGGCTCCTGGACAGGGCACCTCAGTGTACCCCAGCACCCAGCCAAAGGCATGCTCTGGGACAGAGACCCTCCCATGCTGCCTACTCTGGGAGACCCCCCCGCCTCCAAGTCCTGCTGTGTGGCCATGGGGGATGAAGCCGTGAAGCTGTGTACGTCACTACATGGCTCTGTGCCTGCAACGACCTCGGTGAAATGGCTGATCCCCAGGATATGCCCCTGTGGATAAAGGGGTCCTGTGCTGCCCTGGCTCACTGCTTCACCCCTCCTTGGGGAGGGTACCCAGCACAGAGCACCCAGTCTATCTCTGGTATGGCAGAGAACTCCAGGCACATCCAGGAGTCCCCATGCTGGGGACTCTGCAAAGGAACAGGGACTGTGGCACCTGCCCATGGCCCAGCTCACTGCAGCACTGACAGCCCCACACACACCAGGGGATTATGGTGCTGCCAGGGCCTCACAGAGGCTCAGCCGTGCAGGGATCCATCCCCAAAGCTTGTACCTTCCTGAAGGAGAAGTAAATCCTGCCCATACCAGTGCAGGACTGAGCTGTCCTGGGTCTCTGACCCTGCCCACACTCCCCCTGCTCAGTGATTGATGAATACAAAGTGTTGCTCCAGTCACCCCTCCTGGCACTGCCTCTGAAGCCAAGGGCACCCCAAGGTTATACGCCTGCATGAGCAGCATCAAGATGAGACAAGGAGGGAGATGGGGAGCAGTGTACCCTTCATCCCCACAGCCAGCCCTGCTGCAGCCTCAGCCATCCAGGGCAGTCCAAATCTACCCCACTGCCAATCACACCTCGCAGCCCAGTGGCCAGTGGCAGAACATGGTGACATGGGACCTCTGGCTGCCAAGCAATAGATTAAGATCTACAGGAAGGTCCACGTTGAACCAGCACAAAGTTCCCTCGTTCACAAGCACAGGGCAGCTCCCAAGGTCACATGCCCATGAGGAGGATGGGTCTGACACTCACAGTGCCACACACACTCTCAGCACACAGCTGGAGCATGGCAGGGGCAGGAGCCAGCAGATAGCCAATGGTGTGTCCCCTGCAACTGCAACAAGCAGGCTCAGGATGGGTGCACTGGCCCCAGGACGTGTGTGAAGCTACAGGCTGTGCTCTATCCTGCACCAAACTGATGTCACATGTGATTACAGCCACCCTAGGAGGGCCAAAGAAGCACTGCCAGGAGGCCAAATACCTCATCGGGCTCTGGGACAGCTCAAACGCCCGAGTTATTTATTTTCTGCTGTGCCAAATCAGGAAATCTCCAACATGTTCAAACCCTGGACCCTTGCCAGAGTCAGGGGCACCTCAACAGTGCAGCAGGAGCTGGACACATCTGGCAAGAAAACGAGAGCCCTGGGAGTGCTCGGTTGTGCCCATCTGGCAGGAGGTGCCCCTGGCCCCATGGGTGGAGGGATGGAGGCTGATGGGGGTCCCAGAAGGAGGGACTCTGCTCAGCAGCACACCCTGCTCCATGTGGAGTCATCCATCAGCAATGACACCTGGGTGCCCAGTTCTCACTGGGGTGCTGAGATCTGACCCAGCCTGTCCCACCACGGACCACCAGGAGTCCCACAGGACATCCCCACAGTGCCTGGGTCACAGGAAGCCACTCAGACTGACTGGTGTAAACTGAAGAGCACTTCTGAAAGCAGCAGCATTCACCCCAGCAGGACTGTGGCTCAGGGCTTCTGCAACTACAGACCATGCACTTTTCTCAGCTCCCTGCTCCAGGAACACCCAGATCAAGCTGGACACTTCCCACATGCTGGGAGAGCAGCTCATTCTGGCTCAGGAGCCCATCAGCCTCAAGAAGACTCAGCTGGCCGAGCACCACCAGCACTGCTAGCAGGGAAGCATCTCCTGGGATGTGGGGACATGATCCAATCCTAACCAGACTGGCTGTAACTTATGTACCACTCCATCCACCCCCACTGTGCCATGTGTTCCCCCACTGCCAGCCAAACAGGAGCGGGTGAAACCTCCTGGAGAGCCCCAGTCTGGGCACGACTCCCCGCACGGGCACGTACCCTGTGGTGATGTCATCATCCTCCGTCAGCGTCTTCCCCATCAGATCACTGTCACTCATGTACCCCGACTTCAGCTCCACATCGTCGCTGTCCAGCGCCTCGACCAGCTCCAGGCGGGAGATGTGGCTCAGCTTGCTGGGGCTGCGCATGGGCATGGTGTGCGAGTAGTGCGCTCGCTCCCCGTGCATGTACCAGCTCGGGGTGCCCTCGGAGCGGCAGGTGCCCCCAACCGATGGCGCGTCCCCGGCCTGCAGGCGAGGGCTGGACTGCCCGTAGCGCCAGGACAAAGGGGAGGAGCGGTTGGAGAGGCTGGAGACACTCCGTGGGTTGGCTTCATCACTGTCATAGCAGGTCATCTCGAGGGAGCTGTGAGGACAGGCAGCCAGGGAGTTAGGGCAGGGCACAGGGGGCAGTGGAGATCTGTGCCCTGCCTCACTCCCCTGGAACTGGGTCTGCAAGTGCTCAGACACCAAAACTGCCCATTTTGAGGCAGCCAGGCAAGGCCAGAGGCTCCCAAGACTGTGGTTGCAAGGACACTGTCTGTCCTGGACCCCCTCCATGTCAGTTGGCAAGGGACAGTCCCCTCCTTCCCTGCCTGGTGCCAGCCCAGTGTCCCACAGTCCAGGACCCGCTGGGACATGCACATCGCGGTGTTTAGTGATGCCCATGTCTCCCCAGGGACGGTGGAATAGGACATGGGGTGTGATGGGGGCTCTGTGCTCAAGTCAATCTACAAAGGCAACACTCTACCACAGCCCTGTCCATCCACCTAAGAGCAGGGCCAGGGGTGCCACCAGGACTGGCGGCAAACACACCTGGGACAGGGGTCAGCACTATTCTAGAGACTGGCTCCAGCTGCAAAATCTAGCTGTGCTGAACTCATCTAATAGAGCATCTTTAATGGAAAGCCTGGACATGCTCCCCTGTATCTGGGCTGCTTCTGCTCAGCCACTTCTCCCCCAGCACTTCAACATCTGCACCTCAAGATCACACCAGACCCAGGACAGGACAAGCTGGGGTGGTGGCACCGATCCCAGGCAATGTGACAGTGGGCCATGCCAGGGAGCGGAGGCTGTGAGTGAAAGGATGCCAAGGGACAGACCTGGGACCAGTCCCTGCAGCAGCACCTCACACTGAACCCCTGTAGACTGAACCCCCAACATCTGGGCAGGAAAGCTGACCCCAAGAGAGGGTTGCCCAGCCCAGGGGCTGCCCACAAGCACAGTGCTCTGCAGCCAGCCTAGAGCCTGCGAGTGCTTCAGAAATGGGGAGTTCCGTCATTCCCTGTGCCTCTCAGAGTGTATTTTGGGCAAACAGTGATTCTAAAACTAAATTTAGCCATGAGAGACTACCACTTCTTGGAGCAACTCCTTGGGAACCCACAGTCCTCAAATTGGCTCCAAACACTACTATCAGTAAATTATTCCCTAGCTTGGATTAAACGTTCCTGCAGGAGCACCCAAAGCCAAACCTGGGCTGCAGCATTGAATCTAAAACAGGGAACTACAGAAAAAAACCCGAGGAAGTTTGTTAAAGCGGAACTAAAAGGGGCAGCTAAAAGGGTTTGGTTTTTGTCGGCAGCACAAAGGCTGTTTGAGGATGTGCTCCTAGCAGTTCAGAGCAGATGCCAACCATGTCTCTGAGCAGGAGGAACAGAAGCTTCACCTCAAATCCTGGATTCAGTTCTGGGCCCCTCATGACAAGAACGACATTGAGGAGCTGGAGCGTGTCCAGACAAGGGCAGCAGAGCTGGGGAATGGTCTGGAGCATCAGGAGCAGCTGACAGAGCTGAGGGGGCTCAGCCTGGAGAAAAGGAGGCTCAGGAGGGACTTTCTGGCTCTGCACAACTCCCTGACAGGAGAGGGGAGCTGGGGAGGAGTCAGTCTCTGCTCCCAGGGAACAAGGGACAGGAGGAGAGGAAATGGCCTCAAGTTGTGCCAGGGGAGGTTTAGGTTGGATATTGGAGAAAATTTCTTTCCTGAAAGGGTGGTCAGGCACTGGCACAGCTGCCCAAGGCAGTGGTGGAGTCACCATCCTTGGAAGTGTTTAAAAAATGTGTGGATGTGGCTCTTGGGAACATGGTGTAGTGGCAAACACGGCAGTGCTGGGGAAATGGTTGGACTTGATATCTTAGAGACTTTCTCCAAGTGTCCTCCAAGTGTCCACTGAGTCTCCTCAGTGACTCTGTGATTTCATGATTCTCTAAGCCCCAAGGACGTTCATGCAGCCCTGCTGCCAGGAGTATGGTGACATCTTTCAGGAATAACATTGTGCCCTAACAAGGCAACAGCAAAGACTGAGCCCTCAGCCACTGGATGGAAGAACGCAGTGAGGGTAACAAGAGAAATTTGAGGAATAATTTGGGGAATGAATAAAGAGAGAGCCCAAAGCAGCTACAGGACACCGGTGATGCAGGCACATCCAGAGGACTTGCAGATGACATCTGTATTGGACAGACTTGTAGGAAGTGTTCCCAAGAGCAGAATGAGTGGGTACGTGTGTAATTACAACGTACCAGGGAAGAGCTGACACAGCTTTGGGAAAGGAAAATCTGGCTCACAGCCGCAGAGGAGCTCCTGGAGGGATGTAGGGAACTGCCAAGGCTGCTGTGGGCTACTGAAATAAAAAAAAGCTTCCAAATAAATTCAGCTGTCATGGGATAAGAGGGAAGATCTTCACATGTTTAAGTCCCACTGAAAGGGACAGAGTGCAGGGGTAGGGATCCCTGGGCTATCCATAGCCATTTTTCTCCATGGCAGGAATGCAGCTGAGGCATCCACCATGTGATGTACTCACAGCTCATCAAGGAAAGGAAGCAATAGTGAAGAGTCAAATCCCACCAGCCATGCTAATTTAATCACCCTTAATGTCCTCGCCCTATTTTCCTAAGACCTGAGCTGAGAAGGATTTCTGAAGGAGCTGAGCGCTGGGGTGAGGAGAGGGGTGGAGTTTGACACTTTTCTTTGCTTCATGAAAGCAAAATGAACACAAAGCAGCCCTGGCTTGGCATGAGCAGTGCTGGGCTCTGACCCAGCTCCTGCACCGAGCAAAAGAATGGCAGAGCTGTAATGGATCATTTCAGGAAATGGCCAGCTCAGAAAATATTGTTGTGGCCCCATGCAAATCCCACTGCCACAGCTCTCTGCTGCTCCTGGCTCGGAAAACATCCAGGAAGCACAGCAAGGGCGAGCAAGGTCTAGAAATTTCAGATGATGAAGAGGGAGATCAAAGGGCTGCTTCATCCTGGACAAGGCTGGTTGAGGGGTGACACGGGAAGGTCTGTAATGGTGAATGGTGGGTGAATGGTGGGAGGAAGCGGCTGTTTTTTGTCCCTTCCAAGACAAAAAACAGGATCGAGGGAGACCACGAGGTGGCAACACACTCCAGGAGAAGGATGTTCCCGTATCCCCACTTTCCCAACCGGCTGACGCCCACACAACCTCGCAAATCCAGAGTGAAGCAGAAACCATACAAGATCTCAAGTGAGTGACCCAGGGGGATACAGGCAGTCCCAGACATGTGTCAGAGCCCCCTAAGCACAGACACTGTGCTGTGGTTGTCCAGGCAGTGCTCACCCTGTCCCCATCCCCATCCCCATCTCCCTCGCTCCAGTCTGGGCAGGGCACCCCAGGGTACCCCCACCTCTGCTCCTGGGCTCTGGCTGGGAGTTCCTTCATCACCACCCTACACAGAGCAGAAAAACTAAGTCACAGATAGGGATGGAGCCTCTGGTGCAAACTGGGGTGGGTACAGGTGATATCTTCACCTCTGGTGGTCCATTTAGGGTCACGTGACCACTGGGAACAGACCTCACCCCCTTTCTCTGCTCTGTCAGCTCCCCTCACTGCCACCACTCCCCAGCCTTTACTGTCCCAGAGCAGTTTTGGGGACAGGACTCTGCTGCAGCACCACACGACACCCCACGGATTTGGGGGCTTCTCTCCAAGCCTCCATGCACAGGGTCCCCAGGTCACAAAGCACTGCTGATTTCCTCCCACCCACATGGCCCTCACCAGGAGCAGAGCTGCTTCCCATCTGCCCCAGGAAGGACACTGATTGTGGGGAAGGGATGGAGGGGGTCCGGTGCTGGGGCCTCACCTGTGAGACACCTGAGAGCCCCTTAGGCTGGACATGGTCTCCTCCAGGTTCTGACGTAGGTCCAGTACATTCTGCACTGTCCTCTTCCTCTGGGACTCAGGGTCTGTGGAGAGACAAGGTGAAGGCTTTAAAGGGATGGATGGATGGATGGATGGATGGATGGATGGATGGATGGATGGATGGATGGAGCACCCCTCTGCCCGTGGCCATGACCAACAGCCCTGGCTCTGCCCATCAGGAAGGGACAAGGCAAGTCTGGCACCAGGCTGGAGCTGCACCACCCTGAAATGCCACTCCCAAGCATGCAGCTGGGATGGTGATGTCTAGTCCAGAAAGAATGAGCTGGCAGAGACCAAGTGGGGCCACAGGACCCACACAGGTGACAGGAGCAGCAGTCCTGGAAGAATGTCCCCAAACCTGCCCCTGCATCCCCCAGGCCCCAGGGGTGCTCCAGCCTGGGAACATGGGTGTTGAAGCACCATCACTTGGTGTGCAGCCAGTGGGACCAAGGGGAGGACCGGGGGTGGAGGACACTGAGCCCCACAGGCACAGCCCAGAGCTGAGGATCCCCAAGCTCTGTCTGCCCTGGCCCTGGGACTTCTCCAGGTGTACACACCCACGGCATGGGTGTGTACACACACACAGAGCCATGCACCCCCCAAAATGCACATGAGTACATGCATCTACCCACATCACAACCACTTGTGCAGATATATACAGTCATGTTCACAAACACGTACATACACCTGCACACACAAATGTGCACGCTGCCCAGAGACACCTGCACGGATGTGTAAGAACACAGACACCTGCACAGAGGAGGGGGTCACTCCTGGCATAGCCCCAGCAGTGCTGTGGGCTCGGGGCCATGGCTCCAGCCCCAAGTCCCTGTCCTGGTCATGTGCACCCCGGGCACTAACAGCTGTGCCACTGCGGCTTTGATCCCTGATTTCAGGCCTTTCAGCTGCAGCCTGCCATGGATCTGCAATGACAGCAGGCGTGAGGGACATGGGATGTGGCTCCTCCTCATGTAACGTGGCAACCAGCGCTTCAGGATTTGCAACAGCACCGGCACCATGTGAACTGCAGGGACAGGGGGATGGGGGACACTGACAGCACACAGCCCAGCTGCAGGGACATGAGGATGGGGGACACCGCCAGTACCCACCCCAGCAGCTCCCTACAAAGGCACAGCCACATGCCAGTGCTCAAGCAGGGCTCCTTGTGTATCCCTTGTCCCCATCACACTCTGGCCACACCTCAGGCAGCACCCATGGGTGCTGCCCCACCCCCAGGCTTCCCTTGCCCACCTGCCTGGCAGGAGCACCTCAGACCAGTGAAGTGGCCCTGATTTACGCATGAGCCTGGAAGGGGGTGACAAGCAGGAACAGCCCCGATGAGACGGGTTCAATCAAGCAGGTTAAAGTCAGTTGTAGATGAGGTAAAAGGGCTGGTGAGCCCACAGGGCACCCAGTGTGACCAGCCACATCAGAGCATAAGGACAACCACCCCTGCATGTGTCCAATCACCCCAGTCCAGCTCCCAGAACCTCAGGACACAGGCTCAGCAGGATACAAGTCATTATTAACTCATTATTAAATCTCCACTGTGGAGATTGGAGGAGTTAATCAAAGGCACAGAAGCTCCAAGTGGTCCCCAGAGCCACAGGATGGGGATGCATAGGCAGAACAGGAGAGGGATGGAGCTGAGGCGGCTGCACACATGGAACCAGGGTGCAGGAGAAGCTTGAGAGGCCCTCAGTGCTGAAGAGTGGCACCCACCTTGCTCTGCAGCCAGGGACAAGGGAACACCATGCCTGTCTGGTGGGGCAGGCAGAAAGGATTGTGTTGGCACCTCAAAGCTGCAAGGTCCTGCCCTCAAGTTGCTTGCAAAGATGGATTTTCAGGCTTGAAACGGCAGGGCAGGAACCTGTGGCCAGGTCCCCCAGCTGTCACACTGCAGTGTGTAGGGCAATGGGAAATTTGGGCTCCTTGAACCTCAGGGAACAGCAATACAAAACCACCAGTGTCTCCAGGCAGGTCTCCATGCAGGAAAGGACTTAGCACCCTCAGCTCCTTCATCCTGGCCCCATTCAGTGGGTGCTGTCACCCAGACCCAGCTCCCACAGCCAGAGAAAGTGGCATGCACACCCCAGCAGTGCCATGTCCCTGTGTGCTGGGGCAGGACAGAGTGGGACGGGATGAAGAGTCACTGTTGTCCCCTGGCGCCGGCAGTGGCTCCCACCCTGCCAGCTCGGCAGCGTGCTCCTCCCGGGCATGGGTCCACCCCAAAACCCCGTCTGCCTCCCCCACGGCCACCCGCAGCCATTCCCCTGGGCACAGAGCCAGCGCCTGGCGCTGCCTCCTCCCTGGGCGCCACTGCCAGCAGGGCTGCTCCAGCCGTCCCAGTCCAAGGAGCAGCGGGGCGAGCCTGCGCTGTGTCCCCAGCTGCCCTGACTGAGGGGCCGGCACAGGGGCACCACCTCCCCTGCACTGCTCTGCTGCTGGGGCACCAATGGCAATAAGCAAGATCCCAGGGCTCAGGGACAGGAGTTCCAGGGCAATGGCACTGACCCACATCCCCAGCTTCATCCATTGCCCCATTCATCACCCCTGCCTAGATGGTATCACCTCAGTTTTTGGGTGACAGTCCAGGTCACTATGGACTCCAGGAAAAGCAGCAGCTCTCATCCTGGAAAGCGCCAAATTGGGACTGGAAGAGCTGCTCACCCACCTCTGGCACACAGCCTGCTGCTAGCACTGAAGTGCCACCATCTGCCCCCACAGTGCTGTCCTGGTGGTGACACAGGGACTCCCGCAGTCTGTTCCCCAGGGGCAGCAAGGGGCCACGGGCTGGCTCGGAACTCACCGAGTCACCGAGTCACCGCATGCCAGAGCTGAGTTGAAACCAGAGCCACTGGGAGAGGCTGAAGTGTGGGAACAGCAGGAGAGTGCTGGATTCCTCCCCACATCGATTTAGTAAGCTTGTGTAGCCAGATGTTTCCAGCTGCTGGAGCACGGAGCAGCAGAGAAGGCTCAGCCCATGCCGTGGCGGGGTCAGTCAGACACCCGGCCTAGGCCAGGCTCAGTTTCCCAGCAGCTATGGCTGGGATGTGTTCCACAGCACTCCCCACTTCACTGGAGCTGCAGACTCAGGGACTGATGTCTCCCTACCCCAGCCTCAGGCTGGCCTGCAGCCCCTCAGCAGATCCCATTGCTTTCGCAGGCTCCGACCATCCTGCTGTTACAGAGGGAAGGGAGTGCTGACTCTGGCCCTTTGCCCCCCATTCTGACCATGCACAGGGCAGCCATGAGATGCAACCACTTTCCCCAGGCCCTGCACTGGGAGGTCACCAGAGCCCATTGCCCAAATCATTTGTCCCTGTGCCAGGCTGGCTCTCACTTGCCTATACCCTCTGCTGTGCTTGAGCAACTCTCACTCAACTGAGAGCTCTCACTCAACACTCCTTTCTCAACTGAGCCCTTTCAGTGCTCTCTTCAACATCAGCAAATATGATACAGCTCCACCTGGCACTCAAGGAAACCGAGGCAGGAAGCCTCAGCCCATCCCTGACGCCCCCCTCACCTGCAGCACTCCCGGGCATGGCTTCCAGCACTGACCACCACATTACACACACTCAGCAACCTGGCACTGTGGGCACCTGGCCCCAACCCACACAGTGCCCTTTGCCCCCATCTCCTGCCTGGCCAAGCTGGGGCAGCAGCAGGTACCATCACCACAAGAAGGAGCATCTGCAAGGTGGGATACAGGGCCAGAGGCAGCCAAGGAGGAAGAAGAGGAGGAGGAAGAAGGAGAGAGCTGTGCTGGAATGGCTGGCTTAGGGCACAGCACTGTTTGCTGTGAGTCTGACTGTGATGGGCAGCACAGAACCATGGCTGGACAAGGCCAGGGAGCTCCAGGCTGTGCTCATGTCCAGCTCTCCCTGCCACTTCCCAGAGCAAGTGGTGGCAGTTCCTTTGTCCGTGCATTGGGGTGCAGCCCTGGCCCCGCAGCCGGGTGCTGCCGACGTGGCCAAATACGTCAAGGAATGACAAAATAATCAACTCCAAATGGCTCTGACAGCTCATTTCAAAGAAGCATGTGGCCACCAGCTCCCACTGGGGCGAGGCAGGGCTGCATCCATGGGACACATGTGCCCCATGTGCCTTAGCACAGAAACTCAGGCGCGCGTGCGCGCGCTTGTGTGTGTGTGTGTGTGTGTGTGTGTGTGTGTTTGTGTGCGTGTGTGTGTTTGCATCATTCGTGTGGGGGCCACATGGCAGCAAAAGCCTGCAGAAAGATGCATGTGTGCGTGAGTATCACCTATGCCTGTGACCTTGCACATGTGCACTGTGTCCATATGCAGGCAGAAGGACAGCAGGACATGATACCAACACTGGCACAAGGGTGCCAGGCTTGCATGGGTGCATCGTCTGCACTCAGCATGAGCATGGCACTCACACCTGTTTTCTTGCCCCTCATGACCCGACTGGTCTCATTTCAGAGGATCCAACTGGGAAAGGACTCCTGTTGGCCCAGTAAAGATTTCAACAGCAAGCAGGAATTCACTGAGAAAGGCTGTGTGGTGTTCCTGAGTCATTCCGGTGGGCCCCTATTACACAGTAGCTGTAACGAATTTCCCCAGGCTGGAAAGCATTTCTAACTGCTTGCTCAATTCCTTCCAGTGCATTGAAAAATCCACTAATAAACTCTGCAATAAAACCCATTCTCATGGGGCTGTGAGCCTCCTCTGGCCCCGCTGCACTCCCTGGCTCCACCAACCCTAGAGCAGACTACACTGTTCCCTCCATCTGCCCCAGCCCCTGCTCCCAGTCCTGCTCACGAATGAATCAGCACAGGCACTGTTTTGTTGGTGTTTTTCTTGAAAACCTTCCACTCTGGCACTTGGAGACCACCTGAAGGGAAATCCAGCAGCCTGAGCCCGGTGTGAACCTCACTGAGCCCCATGGGTTCCTCACTCACACCCTGCAGCCTGCGACTCCATCACCAGCATCTGGGTGTGCCACCAGCAGAGTCTTCCTGAAAGGAGTAAATGGGTTTATCTTGCATTATTATATCCAGCTCTGATTCCCACTCCTGGATGGCTGGGCAGGGGGATGGTCACAACCTGCAATCCTTCTCTTTGGGGCTTAACTGTCTTTTCCCCCCAACAGCTCCCAGACAGGCAGAATGAACAGTGGAGATGGCTAACAGGGCTCTGTGGGGTGACTGCCAAGTCTGCAGTGTCAGCCTTGTTTTCTAGCTCGAGCCCCATCCCTACAATTCCTATGTGCTCCCACCAAGGATGTACCAGTAGCCCCAAATCAGCCCTCTCTCTGGAGATGTCCCAGGGCACCCAAGCTGGGCAGAGAACGTCTTCCACACTTGCTCAGTGCCCTGGGAAAGCACCACACTCTTTCCTGCAAACCTGTTGCCCCACCCAGAAGGCAGCAGGTACATTAGCACTCCTGGTTTTATTACTTTCATTGGTGTGAGCAGAGAGCTGGCTGCCAGCCCTGAATCCTCTGCAGCAGTGTCAGGAGAGGGTCCTGCTCCCTGACAGGCAGGGACAGGGCCACGCAGCACCCTGGTAATGGGGTACCAGGGTACCTGGACGGCTGACTGGTGCTCTGCTGACCCCGGGCAGATGGATGGGGAAAGCTTGGCCACCATTCCCTGAAAAACAGCAGCAGCCCCTCAGCTGGTGGAGCTGGAGGTGCTACCCCCCGGGACATGGAAGCACAGCCTCCTGCCATCGGTGATGGGGATGTGCAGGGGAAGCTGGAGATATCTGAGGTCCCCTTCTGTGACTCCACCAAGGCAGGCTGGCCTCTGCACATGGTGCTGCCCTGCATGTAGCCCTACAAGGCTGTGGGAGGAGGCTGGACACATCCCAGCACGTTCTGCACTTGCCCTTGGCTGAGGGAAGAGAGGCCAGCAGCAAGTCTTGGGGGAGACAATGGGGGTACAGCAGGCAGCACTGTGGGGGTAGCATGTGTCCTGCAAAGCCCAAGTCCCCCAAGGAGCACCAGCCCCTGTTGAGCCAGAGCAAGAGAGGTGACAGGACTCTGGTTTGGCACAGCCACCCCACATCTCACATGTTGGTGGACCCTTCTTCAAAATGACATGGCTCTGCGAGAGGCTCCAACGGTGGCTGCAGCGGGGGAGGAAGCCGATTCCCTGCCTGCAATCACTGACTCTATCATTGCACCCCACCACTGTAGTCATCATCTCTGCCACCATCACCACCACCATCCCCATCACTGCCAACATTCCCACCACTGCAGTCATCATCACCACCACCATCCCCACCAGCACCACCATCCCCATCACCCCGTCATCCCCATCACTGTCAAAATCCCCACCACTGCAGTCATCATCACTGCCATCATCACCACACCATCCCCATCACTACCACCATCCCCACCACTGCCACCAATGCAGGCGGGGGCAGCCCCACGCTGTGGGAGGGGGCCACCATCTCCCTGCTGGCAGATGAGAGCAGACAATAAGCAGCTGTGCAGCAATGACAGGCTGGGACTTGAGCCGAATCAGCACTTTAGGGGCGATCGTGGCTGCTAAGCCTTGCGAATCACTGCTCATAACAAGGGCAGGGCTGAGAGACCTGGAGCCTGGACCCCGTCTGGCTCCAGTGAGCCAAGCTTTTAAAAGGGATTCAGACTTTCTCAGGCTAGAGCAGCTATAAATCTGCTTAATTGGGTCTCTCCCATACACCAGTTTCCAAGTGAATCCACTGGAGAGATCCAGACTGGGCCTCCAGCCCATTTGTGGGTTATTCTTTCAATGGATGATGTGCTTGGCCCCAAACCACCCCACCTGCACATCCAAACTACAGTTCCTATTCCAGATCCAGAGCCTCTAGCTGCTCCATGTCCAGGCATTCCACCTCTGTGCTACCCTCTGCTCCTCTGTGCTGATGAGCTAGGGGAACCCAAAATCCCCTGTGTTGGGACAGACCCTGATTCTGCACAAGGCACTACTCATCCCAGAGCCACACCTGCCTCCAAAGCTGCTCCTGAAAGCATCAGAGGAGCTGGGAGCATCCCAACACCCCTGTCCCCAGCACCATGGGTCTCCAAAATAATCCATGCAAACACTTGTGCAGCTTGGGAAGGAGGGGGATGGTAGGTTAACAGGCCAAATCCATGATCCAAGGGATGCCCGCAGCCTCTGGCCACCGGCACATACAGTGGCAGTCACACATGGTGACACTAACTCCCTGCTGACAGCCCCAAGGCCTTGGGAACATGGAGACAGTGTCACCAGTGGTCACTGCACCTGGGGTCTGTGCTAAGCTGACAGAGGAGGGTCAGACTGGTCACGCAGCACTCCATGCCTCAGTTTGCCCTGGAGCCTGCCATTCTCCTCGCGGTTCTGCATCACCAAGGTGTGCTAGTGCCATGCTGGCCCCAGCACGGCACAGCTGTGTCCAGCCTGGTTTCAGCACCCCAAACACAACACCTTTCCCACAGCCACCAGCACATGGTCAGGGCAATGCTGCAGATCCTGTTCAAAAAAAGCCAAAAAGTGGGGAAGAAATGGAAAAAAGCCCTAATTCCCCAGGGTGAGGCAGAACAGCACAGCCAGGCCCCGGCACAGAGGCCCCGGAGCAGCCGGCAGCAGCGGGTTCACACTCCCCACGCATCACCACGCAGGTTGGACATTGTGGAAATTCAAAATTCCAGATGGCTCTTTTTGGGTGGGTTTTTTTTTTTTTTGCCTTGCCTCATTTCCAAGGCAACAAGACTCCCTGTCATCTGCCAGTTGCCATAGAGATTTCACCTGATTCTGCTTCAGCGGAAGAGAAAGCCGGGCTCCTCACTGCTGCTGAGGAGCCACGAGCCGCGACCGCCTTCAAACTTACTGGGAACAGCGGAGATAAATGGGGCTTTATATGAGGAAGGCAATGGGCTGATTCAGAGGATCAAAGGAAGGAACTGTGGGTTTCTATAGCACAAATCAGCCCTTCACTTAACTGCTTTGGTGCCCTCCAGATGTGCCCTGCATCTGGGGACGTCGCCAGCTCTCGCTCCAAGCTTTGCCTGGTGGAGGAGGGGGAATGTGGGTGCATGGGGAATCCTGCACCCACTGCTTACAGCATATCAAGGACCAATCTGGGAGGGCACACGGCCTGTGCAGGTCGCAGCCACATCCTAACCCCATAATGACCCTCCCTCACCATGTACAGCTCTTCTCCAAAGGCCCTGTGACCCAAAGAGCCAAGGTGAGGATGGGGAAATGCAGGAGCAGCTAGGGAGGAGGAGATGCCCATGGGCTGTGCTCAGCACAGCTTGGCTGTCACAGATATGGGGGTCAAGCACCACAGGCCCCCAGGGCAGCCACATGCAGGCAGACACAGGGTATATTCCTCATCAGCACTAATGCCATCCCAACAGCCCCATCACTGCTGGGGATCACCCATGGAGACAGTGTGGATGCGTCCACACCCCAAGCCCAGGTGCAGCACGTGATTCAGTCATTCCTCCCAGACTCACCCTTATCCCAGGCCCCTGTGACAGTAGCCCTTGGACTCTCAGTCAGATGCCCCAAATCAGTAGATCTGATGTCCCCCTGCCTGGGGCTCCCTGTTGTTGATGATAATGAATCCCTTGGGCATGGGAGAAGGTTCCAGGCATTGGCAGGGTGCTCACGGGTGGCAGTCACCCCTGCATACAAGAGGCCAAGGTCCCCACATTCACCCCTCCCCGACGGGTGCCCAGGTCTGGCTGAAAGGGCATTTATCAGTCCCCAGAGCCTCTCCCCTCTCCAGCCTGCATCCCTGCACCAGGGCAGGCGGAGAAGGGCCCGACTGGGCAGCTCTTGGCTCGAGCTGGCTCTGTTTTGTAGGAGAACAGTCATTAGCGGAGCCAAATTTCCCATTCCCAGCCAGAATATGGCCATGCTTGGGGAAGCTTTATATTCACAGAGACAAACAACCCACATTTGCTTTTTAACTGTTGGAATTGCACCCACTGGGACAGAGCAAACAGGGAGCCTTTTGTCCCCCTTGCCTTGTGACTGAGAGCTTTGTGCAGAGCAATGCGTTGCAAACATAATTCTCCCCGGCCTCAGCTGGGCTCTGGTAGACACTTGGTCTGTCTGTCCATCACCAGATCAGCCAAAGAGTCCTCATGTGTCTCCAGCAGGAATGCAAAATGTCTTCCCCAGCTTCCCTGGCAGCCTGTGGAGCTGCTCCACACTGAAACATCAGAGACACTCAAATGGACCCAAAACACAGCTGGTGATGGGGGCTCTTCATCTCCCAAGTACCTGGGGTGGGCAATCAGCGTGGCAGGCAGCTACAGGCGGCAGAGCTGCTCTCTGGGGTTACAGCTCGCCTGGATGCAAGGAAGAGCAGCTCTGAGCATGGAAAATCCCAGCATGGCACAGGCACAAAGAACAGCTCATCGTGAGCCTCCAGAGAAGGTGCCCCAGTCACTCCTCAGACAGGGTGTCTCTGGAAATCTCCAGCCCACTGCCGAGCTCCTGAATATCGGAGCTGGCACTTAGTAAGCTGTGAGCACCAGCAGTCCTCAGAGCTCTCACTCTGGAGAGGGACAAGGGACAGCTCTCCCAGAGTGGGACATGTCCTTGAGGCACTGGCTGAACCCCCATCTCGGCCCAGCAGCACCACCCAGGGATGAGCATCCTTCACTCCAGAAGAGGGAGATCCTGGAACAGCTGCTCCCCCCCAAACACTCAGCTTCAGGAAGGGGCTCAGCATTGCAAGCACACCCTGTGCTCTCTGCAAAGCCTGGGGGATGCGCACCACGAGGGTCCAGCTGACAGCAGGGCCAAACCCCAGGGTAGGTCATCAGCCCTTGCACAAGAGGGTCCCTCAATAGCCCATCGAGAGAAGAGACTGGGCAGGAGGCAGAGCACGTCAGGGGGCAAACCCAGCTTAACGAGTTCCAGGCTCGTTAGTAGATCTATTGTTACTACATCCCGCGGGAGGAGGGAGATGACACAGGCTATTTTTGCTTCCATCTGGGGAATCGTTTTCCTCCAACGTGTACTGCCACGATGCTAATTTTTAAGGCTGATGATTAATTGATGTCAGGCTCATTATGGGGCCAACGGATCTCTCTTCCCTGGGAGCGCCAAGGACAGAGGGAGACGTGTTTTGACAGATGTCGTTGGAGCTCCGTGTGAGTGACGTCCTAACAACGGAGGAGAATAGGAGCCATTACCATGGAAAGCCCTGGAAATGGGAAGGGAAGTGCTTGCACGCGACCCCAGCACCCCTCCTCGAACAGCCCCTAATCAGCCCTTCACGCTCTGCCCCGTGGTTACCAGGGCTTTGCTCCGAAGATAAACGGTCTTTGTGCACACCCAGGGAGAATTGAATCTCCTGCCTGCGGCGAGGAGGGCTTGGCCTTTCTTCTCCCCCTCCCCAGCCTCGCAGGAGGGCCAGGTGCCAAATTCACTCTGGCACCAGAAGCAGCAGCCTGCAGGGAGCCGGAAACAAGTCTGCTACACATATGATCACCAGGATCCCGCAAGGCTCAGGCTCTCCCTGCACCTGCAGTCCCTCGGCAGCGGGGTGGGTGAGCACTGCTGGGGTGCCTAGGGCTGCTGGTCGTACCAGGCACTGGGCAAGGCTCACCCTGAAAATTGTGGCAGCGTCTGCAATAGCAGCCTAGGCAGGGCTGAAGACCAACACACATATCACAGATTTTGGGGTCCCTTCAGTCTGCAGCATCAGCTGCCCAGGTGATGTTCACCCCAAAGCAAACCCTCCCAAAGATGGAGCTGTGCATGGTGAGTGGCAGAAGGCTTGCTTGAAGAGGGTGCCATGGCTCTTACAGCAACACCTCCTGCATTCCCCAGGTCTCCCATGCCCCCTGCCCAGAAGTGGGATGAGGCATCCTGCTAACTCAGTGGAGAGCATGGGGTGATCCTGATCAGTGCAGATGATCTCCCCTGCCCGCTGTGCCAGCTCCCCAGGGCCACCCTCACTGCAGTCAGGGGGTACAGAGCATCATGCCCTGCTACAGCCCTCAGCTTGCTCCCCTCCCCACCAACATTGCCATTACCTCTGCTGGCCTTGTTACCTGCTCCTCCAAACTTCCCTGGGAAAGGTACCTAACCCACTGGAGCCAGGAGCAGCACCAGCCCCACGTCTCTCCCCATCCTGGGGCTCCACACCCAGCACCCAGGACTCCATCCTGCTGCCCCACAACAGTGCCTCACATCCCTGTGCCAGGGACATGCTGGGTGTGTGCTGGGGAGCTCAGCAGCAGCAGTCTCCCACATCCATACTCAGCCAAATCCGACACCAGCTCCAAAGGCTGCACTGCCAATCTGCCGGCAGCGTTATTACAAACTTGTGGTAATTGCTGCACAGTGCCTCAAGCATCCTTCACAGGGGGAGGGATGCAGATAAACTGTCTATTCTTAGCACTGATGGTTCCCCACTCCTGGTGCCGGCCCACACCATCCTCCAACTGCTTCCACACCTGGTCCCTCTCTCAAAGTGCACTCAGAGTCCCCACCACCAGGGAAAGGTTTTCTTGAGCAGCAGTTGTGCTTTTCCCACTAAAGGTGATTTGCAAAAAAGGAAAGTCCCATCTCCTTCAGGAAATCTATTTGTGTCACAGGAGGGAAGGGCATGCTTGGGACCAGAAAGCTTTGTGGGAGCCACCACTTGCTCCTTACCCAGGTGCCCCAGGGGCTAGGGGCTGGCATGGAGGAAGTGTGCTTTACCTCCACCACCTGCGTTACAGTGAGTGAAGAGATGCTGACACACTCTACTATTCTATGCAAAGAGCTGCTGTTCCACCTACAACTCCAAATTTTACTGGGGGCCTGGCAGTACCTGCGATGGACAGGGTGAAAAATGCCTCCCAAACAGGCACCAGTGCCTATCAAGAGGAATTTCAGTGGAGCCTCTGGACTTTCCACTGTGCAGCTCCTGTGGCTGCCCTCACTATGCACCGGCCAACACCAAGGGCTGAGTGACATGTGATGACAGCAGCCATGAGCCTCTGGGCACAATGGGAGAGCAGCCACTCACCTCTGGACCCCACACACAGACAAGCCCCATCCCCTGCAGGCTGCAGGATCCCTTTAAGTATGCTGAGACCACATGGAGTTACAGCTCCAACTTGGACAGTTGGGATCCCCAGCCGAGTTCGAGACAATGCCATTCCCTGAGCTGTCAAAGCGCCAGCACACACCGTCCCGCAGGCAGACCCTCCTGGGAATGCCACGCTTCAAGGATGGCGCAGAGGGGTCCCTGGCAGCACTGCAGCTGGGATTTATCTCCTCTAAGAATATCTCAGCCCCGTGCAATGGCTGCCTGCACAGCAAAAGCCCTCTTCACCGTGGGAAGCAGCTCTGCAATGTGCTTTGAGCTCTTCTCCCCAAATTTGCTCCAGGGGCCTGTCCAAGCACTGACGATGCGCAGCCCAGAGCCACAACTGCTGCAAGAGAAGCCGAGCCAACTCTGCAGCTTGGGGGGAAAGCATCAGCCAAAAGTCACTCAAACAAGGAAGCAATTTGTCTTATTCTGGCTACACTCCCTTGAAAAAGCAGAGCGGAGCAGGGAAATCAGGATCACGTGTGGCACGCTGACCGAGCACCCACGGCAGCAGCAATGGGGAGCGTTCACACCAGGAGCCTGACAGATAGAACAGAATAGGGGAAAAGGGATGGAAAAAGAAATGCCATGTGACCCCTCGCTCAATCCAAGGCAGACACCACATCCAACAGTTCAGAATATGAAATACGCACAATGAGCTCCAGTGAGTAATTAATCCCTTCAGGAACACTGTAAGTGATTGCAGACAGCTTACCAAGAAAAAAAATTGGAAAGTCATTGAAAAAATTACCACAAAGTGTTTCTTTTTCTTTTCCAGCCTGAAATACAATGAGATCTGCAAGGAGCCCTCTCTGCTCTGCACAGTGTGACAGCAGTGGATTTCCAACAACCAGCTGGTTTTCCAACAACACTCAATCTACCTGCCAAGGTGACAGTTGTGAGAAACCAGCCTGGCCTGACGAAGGCAGCAAGAGTGGCTGGTCCCAGTGCTGGGCCCTGGCCTTGGCGTCAGTGGGACATGGTGGAGGGATGTTTCTGGAGGGACAAGGCATGGCACAAAAAGGTGTCCATGATATCTCACAACTTCATCGGCGATTCAAACTCTCCAGATGATGTTTGCAGGTCAGAGCTTGGCTCATGGAGCAGGACAAGCCCTCCTGGTGATGGGATTTGGGCTCCCTGGTGATACATAGCTTTGTGAGCCAACCTCCCCTCCTACCTCCACCTCTCCTCCCCATCCTTGTGCTCCCTCTTGCCTTCTTCCACTTTCTCCAGCACTAACCAGCCAGCTCTTCAGCTGGAAGGGTCCAGTTTGGACCAAATTATGACCCACTGCCCCCAAAGTCCCGCATCTGCTCACTGCCCTGCACCACCAGGCAAGGAACCACATCTGTCCACATTCTGCCCTGTGTAAAGTGACCGTGTGCGGGTGATCCACACTGCAATCCCCTGTGAACAGGTGGACAAGCATCCAGAGGCATCTGCAGGGGGGTTTATCTCACCCACTCCTCCAGCCTCAGTCCCCTGCCTCCAGGGAGCACTGACCCCCAGCACAGCCAGGGGGAATTACAGAGCACAGCAGCTGCCTTTTACTTCCACAATTCCATGGTATTTTTCAACCAACTACTACTACTTCTACTCATAGAACTGGAGTTTATTAAAAAGAGTATTAGGAAAGGTATTTTCTCCTGTCAATAAAGTGACTTAAAATTAGTTGGAACTTTCAAATTAAAAACACACCTAAACTTTCACTTCCACTTGCAATCACTCTGATTTGGAAAACAGAGTTTTTTCCTCATGTCCTCTCCTGGGTTTTCTCCCCTCTCTCCTGTTCTCTCCTCACCATGTTTTTGTTTAAAAATTCATCAGGCCAGGGAAAAATGCCTGGGCAGGAAAAGAGGGTAGGAAAAAAAAAAAAGCAGAAGAAACTGTAGCTTTTGCAAACCTATCTCAGCACAGGGGAGAAGAAGAGCTTCCAGACTCACCTCCCTGCTCTTGGAAAGCAAGAGGCACTTGGAAGGACAAGGAAATATTGTATATTAACCAACCTCCCGCACGCTCCGGCAGCGGATGCGGCCTCGCTGACCCTCCTCAGAGTTCTGTGATCCTCCATGGCCTAACAGTTCCTCTAGCATGGCAACCAGGGGAAAAAAGGATGGATGAGGTAGGAAAACAACCCTAGGTGTCAGTGTGGGATGCAGCCTGCTCCAGCACCGACTATAAACCCCAACTGCTACTCCCAGGTCATGACAGGGCTCTTACTCCACAAAGACAAGTGCCAGCTCATGTCTGGCCATGGCACGGCTCTGAGCTGGACACTGGCTGATGTGAGGCACATCCCACAGGCAATGCTGATTTGGGGAAGGACTAAGATGATGTTTACACAGCAGCAAGGTCGCTCCCGTACCCAGTGGTGCAGGGACACAGAATCACCACAGAACAGTTCAGGCTGGAAGGGACCTTAAAGCCCATCTCGACCTAACACCTTCTACCAGATCAGGCTGCACCAAGTCCCATCCACCCTGGCCCTGAACGCTTCCAGGGATGGCACAGCCACAGCTTCTCTGGGAAACCTGTGCCAGGGCCTGACCACACTTACAGTAATGAATTTCTTCCTAATATCCCTTCCTGCATCCCTGAGTATCCCTGCAGTCTTAGGGATCACTCTCACTCTAGGCAGATCCCTCTCTGCTGTTCCAGAGCTTCCCTCTTACAACATGATTTTTGAGGACAGCTGCTGCACTCTCCACACAGGATGTGTGCAGCATCAGCTTACGAGTGAGCACACTCTGCCAGCAGATGAAAAGCTATATGGAAATGGAAGATCATTACCATGATCTCTGTGGAAACATCCCATCAGAGCAAGTTTTTTGTCCTACTCCTTCTCTCTCCCCATGTGCACAAATTCTGGCACCCCATGCACCACTTGGCGTTGCCTCAGCACTGTGGGTCCAAAATGCAGGCGTCTGATTTCTAAAGCCTTTGTCTGGGATGTGCTATTGAGCTGCAAAACATGGAAGGTTTGGGATGGAAAACAGGCATCTCCTGAAACACAAAAAGAAGCTGGGAACCCAGATTTTATTTGACTTTGAAGTTATAGAGAATGTCAACCAAACACAATTTGCTTTATTCCCACAAAGGGAATGAGAATCTCAGCCACAAAATAAACCCGCACCTCTGCCCCCAGAAGGCAGCAATGGACAAACGGGGAGCAGAGCGAAGAGAGCGAGGCTTCGCCCTACTGGTCACTGCTGCAGCACAGAGCAGCTTGGCTTGGAAACGCATTACCACACTCCACCTGGGAATGTGAGGCAGGAAAAGCTGCTTTGTAAATTTACTTTTGATTTGGAGCTCAGGGTTCGTGTGCCATTATGTTTAGCCGGTGCTCATTTCTCAGTTCCAGGCAGGGAGGTTTGCAGGAACTCCCAGAGTTTCACCCATTTTAATTTTAGCACAGTGACTGTTTGCGCCAGTTACCTGCTGTTCATTTTTGAAAGTGAACAGGGTGGGAAGTGCCCAGTGGTGCAAACAGCAGCTGAGCTAAGATCAAATCCTGCCTCCAGGTTACTGTACTTTCCCCACCATAATATCTGATGCATGACCTCTCACTGTAGATTCTGCTTTCAGAGGAGCAGCTTTAAAAGCCCAACCTCCAGGCCCTACTCTGCACAGTCCTGAAAGCATCTCACAGGCTCCAAGATGAGATTCCCTCACTCATCCCCCATGCTGCTTTATGAGTGGGGCCATTCCCCTCCCCTCGCAGGAATCAGCCACATGTTCTCCATCTGGGAGCAGATGCCCATAAGCCAATAAGCTCAACTTGGAAAACTTCACTGAAAATATCACCAAATTTCTGAGTGCTCTACAGACCACGGCCAGATGATGGATATTAGTGCTTCAGCAGTCCCGGGATGCTGTTTGGCACAGCACAGCAAAAGCATAGCTAAAATGGCTCAGGGAAATGGAAATGAGATGGCTGGAGGTGCTGCTGCTGGAGTGTCTGCCCTCCTCCAGATGATCCAGCCTGTAAGGAGGGAGGATCTCGGTCTGCTGGTGAATCAGCCCCCAAACGGCTGCTGTACTCAGTCTGGAGCGTTGAAGGATGCCAGCTTTGGCCTTACAGCAATCCCTGGCACTGCTGGAGCACAGGGCAGAGCCCTGGGGAGAAAGGTGAGGGACCACGTAGGGCAGGAACCCTCACTGCCCCATCCCAGCCATGCCCATGGCATTGCTGGCACAGAGCTGAGGAGCAAGAGGCCTGGGGTAGGTCCTGGGCACTGCTCTTCCCCACTGGGTCAGGATACAGCCAGCTTTTGATGCATTCAACCACCGACAGTGGGAGACAGGAGGTCCAGACAGTGATAAATCCAGCCTCACACCACTCTGGGTGAGACATCAAAATGGCACTTACCAAAGGACCTTAAACTGATGAGCTGTGAGCTCCGGGCTACGTAAAGCCTGAGGCAGAGAAGACTCAGGCCTGCTCGGAGTCAGACAAATGCTGGTACTTCCCCTTGGCCAGCAATCACATTGTTCTCCAGGCCACGACATATTTTAACCCCACCAAGTCTATGTACACGTTATTTGGGAGAGAAACCACCAGTACCAGGAGCCAACAGGTGCCAACTGGCACAGGTCCTCTCTTCATTGCCCACCCTGACGTGCAATGCATGGCATGTCCAGGGTGACTCCAATTCCCTGGAAGGGTTTTTTTACATTTTTAAATGAATCTGGGGTCCAAGAGGCAGGAGTGCAGGGCATCCACCTTTCACCATGCCCAGAGAAAAGCCCCTGGGCTGTCGCCATTGACTCCCCACAGCTGTTTCCCTCCAGCAGCCCTGCCCTGATCCAGCAGGACAGAAAGCCCCGCGCCAAGCACCAACGGAGCCAGACTCAATTTACTCCCACCCTTTAGGCTGCAGAAACTCAAGCCCTGCACAGTTTGGCTGCAGTGTGAGTCCAGGTCCTCAGGATTCAGCACACGCTCCTCTGGGCTCACAGCAGCAGAAGTTTGCAGGACATCATCTGTCTGTCCTCCCTGCCGAGATGGGAGGAAGCTGAACTTCATTATTTCCCTTGCTTCTGCACTGCCTGTTGGGAGTTTGGAGCCATCTCCTTGTCACTCCCTTGGTGCAGTGAAGTTCTGGAGGCTAAATGCAAGGTAGCTCTGAAAGGCCACAGCTGGGTGGCCAGGGGTCCTGCGTCAACGGTGGCCTCAGCACGCTTGGCTCCACATTGGTCCTGCCCTGGCAGAGCTGGACAGTCCCAGGTTCCAGCCAGAATCTGTGAAATGCCTTTCTTCCTGCTTTTAAAGATGAGGGGAACTTTGTTGTCTCCCTTCCCACAAAGCAGTGCTCCCACCTTGGAGCCTGCCAAAACAACCCTGCATTACCTGATTTCACCACTGCCAGGTTAGCCCATGACTCTGTACCCACCCTGGCAATGCTGCCTCAGGCCTCTGAACCATCAAAGCTGGGAGAAACCTCGGGATGTGGGAGCAAGCATCCACGAGGCTGACAACGTGTCCCCTGCGGCACCACACCAGGAAACAGCCGGGGAGGGACGTGCTGGCCCCATCAAATGGCTCACATCACGTTTTCTGCCAGCCCCAGCTCACCTCGGGGAGCTCCAGCATCACAGCGATCAATGTGAATTACCCACTATCTGTTCTTCCACTTGTTTGCATCAGCTTGGAAATTTAACACCAGGCCAGAGATAAAGTGAACTGGAAATACCCCGGCAGCGCCTCACACTTCCAGCCCGAGGGGTTCATTCAGCTGATGAGTTTCATCATCACAGGTTCCAGCCCGAAGAGCAGGTTCCTGTGCTCCCCATGCACATCCCTCCCTGCCAGTGCCTGCATCTCACATGCTGGGCTATGAAAGGGCTGCTCTCTGTGAGGTGGGTTTTACAGAGCCCAAACTGCTCCCCACCATGCTCCCTTCAAAAGCTGATGATGTCCTGGCAAGGACTGTGCCACAAAGCCCTGCCATTATTAACCAGCTGAATCTCCAGGCCAGAAAAAACACTGGGGTAAACCCCTTTTAGTGTCAAACCAAGCTGGCACAGGACCAAGACAGGCCCCAAGCTGACATGTGGGAAGCTGAGACGATGACGCTGCGCATGGGCGAGGGACGTGTGATTTTGAGAAGTGTCTCCTCAGTGAGTTATTCTCAGTGCACAGCAGTGCTGGAAGCTCACACGCTATAAATAGCCAGCAACAGAGTTGTACCTGCACCGCAGCTCCAAACGTGCTTCAAGCTAGTTCGTGGAATTGGGAGAACCAGGCTGGGGCAGAGCCAGTGCCAGGGACGCTTGAGGCCCATGACAAAGCAGAGGTGTAAGCTTCAGGCAGTCTGGGCTCCCAACAGAACCAGTAAGGGCTAGATTTGGCCACGACTGGATACTCTTGAAAAAGCTTATCTGGTTGCAGGGTCTCACTGCCAGCTTTGTCACTCTTGATGACACAACCCTGCATAAGATGAACAGAGGTGGGACATGCAGCTCCTCCAGACACCAAGCATGCAGGCTGGCAGCCAGTAGGGCTGGCATGAGAAATAAAGGTGGTTCTACATTTCTCCAGTGCTAAAGGTATGGTATTACCCAATTGCCATGCTGCAGTTAGGGGGAACAGTTTTATATTGAATGGAGACTAGAGATGGACTAGAGATTAGGAAGAAATTCTTCCCTGTGAGGGTGGTGAGGCCCTGCCACAGGTTGTCCAGAGAAGCTGTGGCTGCCCCATCCCTGGAAATGTTCAAGGTCACGTTTGATGGGACTTAGAGCAACCTGGGCTAGTGGAAGGTGTCCTGGCCCATGGCAGGGATTGGAGCAAGATAATCTCTAATAGTTTTAACCCAAACCATTCTATGGTTCTATAATTTCCCCTCCAGCTCACACAGCACAAGCTGCAGCACCCACAGCACAACTCTGCCTGTTTTTCTGGGTTACATGAAAACAACCAGAACCTCCAGCAGCTTCAACAAGGATCTCATCCCATCCTTCCAGCTCACCAAGCAAGAGAGGTTGTGATCCCACAGCCGAAGCCAGCCAACTGGCTGGTGAGCCAACGAGCTGGCACAGAGCCCGGCCCTCCCGCTGCGTCACCTGTGGCTGCGAGTCAGGCTCGCAACCTGCCCAGGGAACCGCGGCTTCATGAGTGCAGCTCAAACCCTCAATTTCAGTTCCCCATTGAAAAGCACCTCCTAGGTCCCTCCTAGCCAGCTCACCATCCCCTCCCTACCCACTGGGCAAGATCCAGCCTGAAGAGAAGGCAGAGCAGCCCTACCTTTACATCTTCAGACACTAATTTCTGGATTTGCCACAAAATCTTTCTGTAATTTCATAAGGATGCTTGAGGCCAGACCCTTACAGGTACAGAGGAGGACTGCCCACCTCTGGATGAGCAGGATGGCTAAGAAGAGAGACAACAAGGCTGACACAACACCAGAGCAATGTGGAGTGATTAAGAATCACTGATACCTATGCCAGGTGGAAAATCCTGTGCTCCCAACACGCTGGCATGCTCACATGTTCACAGAGGTGGAGGCACGTGTCCAGCTGCAGGACACACCTGCATTTCACTGGGCAGCACAGGAGCACGTGTGTGCCCAAGGTCTGCTCAGGTCCCCCCTCCAGAGAGCTCACATGCCATGCTGTGCCAGGGCCACAAAGCTCTGGAGCCACCTCCCCAGTCCATGGCTGCTCCCAGGAGCAAGGAAAATGCCCTGCCCAAATGTGCTGAACTTCTGCTCAGCTCCCCTATGTGGATTCTAGCAGGTCCTTCAGTGGGAGATGAATCTCAGTCCTCCTCCTGAAGTAATAAAAAATACATTATGCCCTCAATTGAACAAGACAAATACCAGCACAAGGAATGAGAGAATGCTGGCACGAAACAAAACGTGGAAGAAGTGGATTAGAGGAAGGACCAGCAAATCGGTGGGCACTGGGCACCACTCCTCAGTGTCACACCCACCCTGACACAAGCACATCTCCATTTGCACAGCTTCTAATCTCAGCTCTGCAATGCAGCATCCCCTGACTTCCCAGCTTCACGGCTGCAGCATCCCTGCCTTCCCTCTTGCTCAGCTCCCTGCTCCGAGCTGCAATGCAGCAGCGTGGGCAAGCCCAGCTCTCCCTTTTGCCCCTCCACCCCACCACGAGGCAACACTGAGCCTCCCAGCCGAGCTGTGAGCCTCACACATCCTCTACCCTCCCAAGCTCACCGCTTTCCAGCCGGAGAACTGGCAACCCCTTCCCTGGCTCCCCTGGGAGAGCTGCTTCATGTGTCTGGAGGAGGACGTGACTTTGCAGGGTGGGGGATATGGCAGAACGGCACCATTATCTGATCCCGTGTCCCCACAGCTCTGCATGAGATACAGCCGAGGTGCTTGGAGGACATGGACTCAAACAGCACAGAGGGATGGAGCCATCCCCACTCCACCCAGGGAGTTGATCCAGGCTCAGCAGCTTCACCATTGCCACCAGTACCAGGAACGCTGCACACACAGAGCCCAGGACACCACTGTCACTGGTAGGAGGAACACCACACATATGGCCCTGGGACACTGCTGTCACCAGCACCAGGAACACCACACACACAGAGCTCACTGCACAGCTGTCACTGAAACAGCCCAGGACACCACTGTCACCGGTACCAGGAACACCACGCACACAGAGCCCAGGACACTGCGGTCACCAGTACTAGAAACATCACACATGCACGTTACCCCAGGACACCGACTGTACGTGCAGGGCACCAAAAGCCACAAGCACAGTGCCACAAAACACAGTCTGGACCAGACAAGTGACTGATTCAGAGGATGTGCCACTGGGTCCACCTGACAGCACACAGCCAGGCAATCTTGATCCCAAGACTGCAGCCCCACAGCAAACCGCCCGGTCATGCCTGCAGCTGAGCTAGGGAAGCCAGGAGGCACATGCTGGCCACGGCAAACGGGCTGGCACTGGCACTCAAGACAGGTTATACACCTCAGAGGGTGCAGGCTCTGCTTCTCTGCTGAGCTGGAACAAATCCTACTCTGTGCAATGGGCATAAGCATCAGTCAAGGGCTGTCCTCAGATGCTCAAGTGAGAGTGGGCAGGGGGGTCTGCAGGTAGAAGGGACCGGGGACATTGTTTTCTGGCACCATGAGAAGCTGCACAGGATGACAAAGAGCTAGGAACCTAAATGGGCACAACAGGGCAATTGATGGTGGGAGGACTTGTGACAAGGGAGTGCTGTGGGCACAGACATACATGCCACAGCATGACAAACCAAATACACAAAGTTGGGAACAGGGGCATGTGGAAGATGCTCTCCAGAAGGACTCAGAACTGCCAATGATTCCCCGAGTGCCACCCACACGGAAGCACGCTGCTCGTGAGGCATCAGCACCAGGCAGGAGCCATGGGTGGGCTGGGTCCATCCCAGCAGCATTCAGCAGTCACATCCATGGGACTGTAAAGCCTTGAGGGGGCATCACCCAGGTCCACTGTGGTCACATCCTATCAGCAGATCCCAAAGAGCGCTTCCAGAATTTCCATAATTTTCTATTCATTTACCTATTTTCTTTTTAGACATGTTGGATTTGGGGGCGAGATACAGGCAGTCACTGTGAAAGCCCCATTTGAACAGGGATTTTCAGGCTCTTTGGGGAGAACTTTGCTTCAGCAATGCATCCCCAAATATGTTTGTTTTCAAGTGTTTGCTCTGCTACCTTTCCATAGGAAATTCTGAAAGACAAATCTGGGTTTATTTTTTTCCTCAGCCCTTTTTCCACACTGCCATAATCACTGGGAACAGAGCACATCCCAAACAGCTTCAGTAGAAGCTCTGGGGCCCTTGGATCCCATTTCCAGATCTTCTCCCCAGTCGCTGCAGCCATCTCAGCTGGAGAAAGCAGACATCTACTACTTGCTGTCAGCTCCTGAGAGCAGGCTGGAAGTAGCAATACAACTGTGTACCACTCCCCTTTCTCCTCACGATTACCCCAAAGGCAGGAGTCCAGCTCTGTGGGCAAAAGGAAATAAATCTCCATCCCAATGACCTCGTCACACAGATGCTGTCACACAGGGACCTTAAGAGAGGAATATCATTAGTGGTATCAGGACAGCCGCAGCACTTTATGAGGCAATAACCCGCTCTCATCACTGTGAAGAGCTACTTGGTCTCTGACCTCCTCATGGTCTCCTGCCAGGGAGCCTGGCTACTGCTGCCCAGTGCTGCCACAGGCATATTAGTGCTTAATTAAACCAGTAGGAACAACATGGGGCAGAGGGAGGAATGCCATGAGGCAGAAGTGCTTCTTTGATCCCACCCCTTGTGTTTCCCAACAAGGATGGCAATCAGAAAGGAGTAATTTGGTTCCCATCTCCACTAGGGTCAGGAATGTCCTTGCACAGGACATGTCAGATGTCAGTCTTTTCTGCACTGTGGTTTACTTTTTAAACCAGAGTCAGTTGCAACATGCAGCTCCTGCCTGTCACAGAGCCCATCTGCCCATTCCAGCCCTTGGTTCTCCTCCTCACCACTGAGGGGCTGCTAGCACCCACTGCCCACCCAGTGCCAGCCTGAGCACAGCTGGGCTCTGCCCTGCCTGCGTGTCGGTACCATGAGGCTACCGACTCCCCATGGCTACATACTGCCCAGTAAGGACATCCCTGCTGGGCCACCTGGGAAGAGTAGCATGGCCCACTCGAGGGCTGCAGGGCTGAGATGGGTTATAGCTGCAACTGAAGAGTTTGGCAGGGCTGCAGACTCCTGCAGAGAGCATTTCGGGAACACCATCTCCACTGGGTCCCACGTGTGTCCACCTGGGTTCTGGCCCACACAACACTGACCACTAATTTGTTGATGCGAATTAGCAGCCACTTAAGAGGCACCACATCCAGCAAGAGATGGACAAGGAAATGGCTGCAAAAAGCAGCTGCAGGATCTCAGAGGTGCTCTGGGGAGCTCTAGGTAAGTGCAACCATCACGCCGGGCACCACATGCCCGTACAAAAAAGCCCCTGCACCTTGATCAGCCCTGTCCATCACACGTGGACACGAGCAGGGTGAGCTCTACACAACCAGCTCTTCCACCATGCTGGATACGTGCCCTCCATCCCCTTCATCCTGTGGTTGGGCACTGGCATAATTAGCAACCCCAGCTGCCAGGCAGTTTTGATGAGAAGCCTCAGTCTTTGGTTGATGCGAAACGTATAATTTGGATGATGGAAATAGCCTCTACAAAGCACATGTGGTTGCTGCGTGCCGGTGACCTCTCCTGGCTTGCGCAGGCTGCTCTTTAAACTTAGTTCAGCTACAAAGGCTTCAGTGGCATCAAACAGATGAGGCAGCGGCAGTGACCGAATGAGAGGTAACATTTGGCCATGACTGAATAAACTGTATTTTTGGCCAAGAGGCTTGGGAATGCTTCTGGCAGGAGAAGCATGAGGTAGAGATGAGAATTCAGGTGTGGAGACTAAAGACACACAAGGTCTCTGGAAGCCACTGTGGCTGGCAGCGCCAGGAGCTCAGAAGCTGCACAGGCTTCTCAATACAGGTCAGCAGTTCAAGGACAACCATATCTGCAGAGGCTGGAAGTCCCTGCAATTTCCTCTCTCTTCCCAGCACAAACCAAGCTTGTGGTTCTTTCCATGCCACTCCGGAGAAGGTGTCCTTCAGCAGACACTGCCAAACAGCTCAGGCTGATGTTTTGCTTGTCAAAGGAACTGATGAAAACAGCAGAGACCTTCCTTCCCTCTCTCCTAAGCATCTCCTGTAGCAACCAGGAGAAAGCCCCTCTCCTGGTGCTCCTCACCAACCCTAGCAGGGTGTGAAGCCCACTCTCCTGAATCCAGCTCTCCTGGGATCCCATTCCTTCTGGGTCCATCTCCACCACAGGAAGCACCTTTTCCTGGGGAAGCCAGGTTGTGGAAGGTACCATCAGCACCAGGGAAGACTTCATCCACCTGGATCGCAAGCAAAGGGGTCTGGAGGTTCAGTGTGTGTCTACACAACCTCGAGTTGTGGTTGTGCCAGCACCACTGTCACACAGCTCCTTCCTCTCCACATCCCAGGCTCCTGGTGGCATCCCCACCACACAGGCTGTCATGGATGTGCCAGGTCATGGCTGGCTTGGCTAAGTAGGTGTGATTCAACATCACAGCTCCCAAGAATGTGGGAAGTACAACCCCATGGAAGGGAAGTTTCAGCAGGGTGAAGCTCCTGCTCTGTCCACCCCAGACGCTCTCCCCATCCAACTCTGGACACAACCCTCGATTCTCCCTGCAGGAAGCCTGCCAGTCCATATGTCTTGGAAAATTATTGGCAATACACAGAGGACAGATCTGGCAGAGTTTGGGCCTCACAGACCAGCTAACCAAGTCTTCAGATGCTAAGTGCAGTCCAAAGGGATGTTCAACACCTCCCAAGGTCAAAGTCAGCCCTGACTGATGCAGATGGAGGTTTGGCAACACCCCAGAAACCAAATCAGTTGCTGGGGGCACTTCCACAACCATGATCTTCCTCAGAGTGTGCACAAGATCCTGTCTTGGATCTCTAGTACTCCAGAGTACCACAAACTGGGAGTCACTCCCACATGGGCCAGTCCTGCAAGGATTTCTCTTGGGGATGCTGAGGAAACTCCGACCTAAGAGCAGAGCATCATGGGGGGACACCGAGATTCCCCCAGGCATCCCAACATCAGTGAGTGGCAGTCTGTTAGTCCCATAAGTGACAAATCCTCCTGCAATCCTGCCCTGCTCCCATGGCACCTGGTGCTACCGCAGCATTAGGCCTGAGGATGGATGTCTGTAAACCCAGCTGTGGGACCACGGGGGAGCCTGAGCCCCCACAGCTGGGCTGACCTCCTACATCCCACCAGCTCATCCCCACAGTCTGCCTGCCCAGGCCTTGAGCTCACTCTGTGGCCTTCCACTTGTGAGCCCTGGGATGCCCCAGGATCAGGGCAGACCCCACCAAGGAGGGCACTGCTGCTGCCCTTGCGGCTGGGCCCAGCCAGGGGCCAAGGGCAATGGTCTGGGAGGCTCCATGCCTGTGTGCCAGCACACGCTGGTGCACACTGTACCAGAGCCCTGCTGGAGCCGGGGCTGTGACACTCCGAAGGCTCCTGAAGCAGCCAGCGGTACGCAGGGAAGTGGACTTGGCAAGTGTGGCTTTCCAGGTGCCTGGCTCCAGCACAGACTCCAGCTCGCTCTACATCTCCAAACCACCTCCCCCAGGCCACAGCCGCAGCAAATCTCTCCTCTTTCTCTTCATCACACAGCAAGGACAAGGCATCTCAAGCCAGCTCAAGCACCAGAGAAGCTCCTGGCCCCCTAAAAAGAGGTCTCAGGCAGGGAACTTGAAGGGACTGGTCACACCAGTCCTGCCTGTACTGCTGCTCCCCCACCACGAACAAGCACCAGGGCTTTACAGCCGGCCAGCTTGAGCACCACGAGCACCAAGACGGCTGTGCAGGGCTCCCTTGCCACCTTCTCATGACAGTTTGCCAGACCAAACACAGCTCTTCAGACCCATAAGCCCCCACAGTCATTGCCCAGGCAAGACCCCAGGCACTGCTGGGTGGGATGCAAAGAAGACAGGGCGTCAGTGGGAAACAGAGAGCTGCCGAGGCAGCCACAATTCCTAGAGATCAGCATGCAGCACGAGAGAACGGCAAGGGCTGGGCTCACCTGCACCGAGACCCAACGCTGCGGCCCACGATGGGGCAGTGGGCTCCGAGCTCTGGGGCACAGCCAGCACTGGGCCAGTGCTCGTTGTTCTCATGGAAACCCACTATGCACACAATGCACACAGCAAGCTCGGGGATCAAACCCACAGGGATAGCAAAGCGCAGGCAGCCACAGCCTGAAACCAGCTCACACAAACCCTGCAGCAGCATCCTTGGAGACCCTCCTCTGCCAGAGACCCAGACCTCAGTGGAGCTCTGGATCTGCCCAAAATAGAGCAGAAGCATGAACCCCTCACACGGCACCTCCACCAGCAGCTTCCCAAGGTCACCCCCAGGGCGAGCCACACTGATGATGGGGAGCAGCTGTGGCACCCGGCTGTGCAGCCTCCATCGCGTTTGGTGGGTGTTGAGACAAGGGATGGCCGACAAGACACGTGGGGGAGGACAAGCTCCACCACCACCTGCCACCGCTCCTTGTGAGGAGGAACTGCCTTTCTTCCAAGGCAAGAGGCAGCTGAGGCTACCTTCCCTCAAGCATGCCTTGGAGATGCCCTGAGGGCTGGAGCCCCTCTGCTCTCAAGCCAGGCTGGAAGAGCTGGGGGTGTTCAGCCTGGAGAAAGCTCTGGGGAGACCTTAAAGCCCCTTTCAGTGCCCAAAGGGACTCCAGGAGAGCTGGAGCGGGACTTCAGGACAAGGGGGAATGGCTTTCCACTGAGAGAGGGCAGAGGTAAATGGGATATTGGAAAGAAATTCTTCCTGTAGGGGTGGGAAGGCTCTGGCACAGGTTGCCCAGAGAAGCTGTAGCTACCCCATCCCTGGCAGTGGCCAAGGCCAGGTTGAACAGGGCTGGGAACAACCAGAGCTAGTGGAAGGTGTCCTTGCCCATGGCAGGGAGTGGAACAGGATGAGCTTTGATGTCCCTTCCAACCCAAACCATTCTGTGATTCTAAGTGACTGGGAACACTGAGGCTGATGACTCCTTTCCCCTCAGCCTCCCTTCACTTCAAGACACTGAGGTCGCCACCAGCGGGTCCTCACGGAGCCTCAGGAGCCCAGATGCCTCCAGCTGCCACCTCTGGCCATTCCCATCTCGACGTCGAGCCCGGCGGTCGCGCCGGCTGCACTCACCCAGCATTTGGCTGAAGAGCAGCTGCTCCAGGTCGCCCAGCACCGTCACCACCAGCTCGGGGTCCACCTTCAGGTACGGCTTCTCCTCGGTGCCCGCCGCCACCGCCGGCCCCTTCCCGCCCAGCAACTCGTCGTCGCACTTGCCGCCGCCGCCCGCCTCGGGGGCCTTGCTGAGGGGCTTCACCTCGGCGTAGGGCCCGCGAGGGATGCGGCTCGGCTTCCCGGCGGGCGGCGGCTTGGCCGGGCCGGCGGGGCGCGGCGACAGCAGCGAGTGCTCGGAGCGGGACAGGCTCCGCGACATGGCGG
>VXBC01013263.1:78027-136441 GCA_013399945.1 Ploceus nigricollis
GTGAGGAGCCCCTTCCCAGCTCCTTCCACAAGGAGCAGCTGTGGTCGAGCCACCCCTCACTGGGGTCTTGGTTTCTCCCCAGGTGTGCTGGCTGTCCCCTGAGCAGACGGCGGGGAAGCAGAAGCCCTACATGTACACACAGGGCCAGGCTGTCCTCAACAGGTCCTTCTTCCCCTGCTTCGACACCCCCTCAGTCAAGTTCACCTATTCAGCCACTGTGAAGGTAAGCGGAGCCCCAGGAGCTGCCCCGGCCATTCCCTGACACCCAACAGCAGCAAAACCCTCCATGAGTGCAAAGTTTGCTGGGGAAGAAAGTCCAAAGGAGGCCATGGAGATGATCCAAGGGCTGGAGCACCTCTGCTGTGGAGCCAGCCTGGGACAGCTGGGATTTCAGCCTCCTGCCAGCCAGGCTGTTCACCTGGAGAAGAGAAGGCTCTGAGGAGACCCGAGAGCCCCTTTCAGTGCCTAAAGGGGCTCCAAGAGAGCTGGAGATGGACTTGGGACAAGGATCTAAGTGCCAGGACAAGGGAGAATGGCTTCCCACTGCCCGAGGGCAGGGTTAGATGGGATATTGGGAAGGAATTCTTGGCTGTGAGGGTGGTAAGGCCCTGCCACAGGGTGCCCAGGGCAGCTGTGGCTGCCTCTGGATCCCTGGAAGTGTCCAAGGCCAGGTTGGATGGGGCTTGGAGCAACCTCATCTAGTGGAAGGTGTCCCTGCCCATGGCAGGATGTGAGACAAGATGGTCTTTAATGTCCCTTCCAGCTTAAACTGCTCTGAGCTGTTGGATCCCTTGCAACGAATGTGCCAAAGCACTGGGGCATCACAGCAGGGACATTGCTTCAAACCCTTCTCCTCAGGCCCCAGCTGAGAAATCACTCATCTGTACTTGGGCTATTTTTCTCCTTTATGCCCTTTTGGATGAAGACAAGCAGCCCCAGNCGGTGGGACACCCAGGCCCACAAGGACCGGGTGTGGACTGGGGGCCGCCAGACCCGGGGGGAGCTGGGGGGTGGTCCAGGGGACACCAGGCCTGGAGTGGGCAGAGCACCCCTAGGTGAGGAGCCCCTTCCCAGCTCCTTCCACANTGGTGCCCGGGAGCGGGTGCAGGTGCCGGCCTGGCTGTCCTGCCCAGAGCTCCTGGCATTTGTAGCAGGAGGAGCTGAGTTCGGAGGAAAACAGCTGGAGGAAGGTGGTTGTGCTGGACCATGCTGGGTCCTGGTGGTAGTTCTGGGGCTGCCAGACTTCCAGGAAGGAGCAGCTGCTGTTCCTCGAAGATGGCACTAAATCCAGATTCCTCCCTTGTCTGTATGTGGGCATGTGATGACACTGGCACAGGGCTGCCACGGCGTGGCAGGGGACTGCTTAATGGTGTGACACCAAGCCAGTGCCAATGGCATGTGGTGGCATCAGCTGGTGATGCCAGAATTGGTTTATTTTGCTTTCCAAGGGCAGAGCCCCTCTAGTGCCACAGGCTGAGCGTGGGATGGGGCTGTTGCTGAGCTCTGGTGTGATGCTCTGTATCAAGGAAACCATATTCCCTGTGCACCATGGGGCTCACCCCCTGTTTGGGATAGGGGACACTGGATCAGTCTCCCTGGGCTCAGCCCAGACTGGTGGATTTGCCATGGGTTCTATGCTGGCTTGGGAACAGGAAGAATGAGTTGTGCAAGAACTGGGAGGGGAGTCAGTGGCTGAGGGATCTGCATCCTCTGCCCTTTCACACCTGCAGCTCCAGCATTTCCTTATCTCCTGGTAGCTCCAGGAGCACCTGGGGCAGCTCCAGGTACCCTGGTGTTACAGGGATGCAGCTGAGATCATGAGCGGGAGCTTGGGGTGTTCCTGCTCTGCTCTGCTCCCCAAAGCCTGCAGTGCCCCTGGCCCCGGCACCTTCAGGCTGGGACACATTTGCCATCAGACATTGTGGCGTCCCAGCTGGCTTAGCTGGCCTGCCACTGTGTGTGCTGTGAATCTAATGGATGGTTTTATCCACATGTTCAGGTGCCCGAGGGCTTCACGGCTGTGATGAGTGCCACAAGCTGGGAGAAGCAGAAGGATAACACCTTTGTATTCAAGATGTCCCAGCCAATCCCCTCCTACCTGATCGCTCTGGTTGTTGGGGACATCGTGTCTGCTGATGTTGGCCCACGGTAAGGGGCTCAGGAGGGCTCCAGAGCTGTGGGAGCTGCACAATGAAGCTCCTGTGGCAGCCACCTTCTGCCTCTCCCTGCTCCACGGGGCTCTGGAGAGCAGAGACACTGGCCATAAACCTGGCACAGTCAGTCCCTTTCTTTGTCACCAGATTGTGGGCTCATGGGATGAGGGTCCTTCTCAAACTGGAGAGTGAGAAGGAGCCTTAATGCTGTCTCCCCTCACCTTCAGGAGGGTCCCTGGCTCTGCTTATGTCACCCTGCACGTGAATGAGGGCAGTGGGTCCCCATGCATGGAGGATCCCACATTTCCTCACAGGCTGGTGCGTTCTTGAGTTCTTGGCTGCCACTGCAGCCATATAAAAGCCCTTTGACATTCAGACAAGGAAAGAAATCACAGCAATTTGCACTATTGGCCTCTTTAGATGCCTTTATCAGCAGAGTTTTATTTTTCTTTGGAATAAACCTGTGCAATTTCTGTCTGATGAAGCAACAAGGTGAAAGTTAATGGTTAAACTTCCTCTTCTCTGCACTTGGCCAGGAGCCGCGTCTGGGCCGAGCCCTGCCTGATCGAGGCTGCCAGGAAGGAGTACGACGGGGTGATTGAGGAGTTCCTGGTGGTTGGAGAGAAACTCTTTGGACCTTATGTTTGGGGCAGGTATGGCTGGAAGGTTCCTGAAGGACCTGGTTCCTCAGGGACAGGGAGAGAGTTTCCTTCTGTCCCCAGCCCTGTCTTCAGAAGCAGTGGGGTCTGAGCCCAGCCTTCCCTGGCAGGTACGACATCCTGTTCATGCCGCCCTCCTTCCCCTTTGGTGGCATGGAGAACCCCTGCCTCACCTTTGTCACGCCCTGCCTGCTGGCTGGGGACCGCTCCCTGGTGGACGTCATCATCCACGAGATCTCCCACAGCTGGTTTGGCAACTTGGTCACCAATGCCACGTGGGGCGAGTTCTGGCTGAACGAGGGCTTCACCATGTACGCCCAGAGGCGCATCTCCACCGAGGTCTACGGTGTGTGGCCGTGCCTGGCTATGGGGTGCTGGGCCCTGTGTGGGTCTGGGGTCTGTTTCACAGCTCAGTGCATCCCTCCGAGTGCCAGTGGGGATGGAGCCTGCACTGCATCTCAGAAGAGGTGAAGGGCAGCAGCTGCAAGGCCCTGTGGGGTTCTGTAAACTGAAAAAGAGTAGGTTTAGATTAGATATTGTGAGTTTGGGGAGGCACTGGCACAGGTGGCCCAGAGAAGCTTTGGCTGCCCCAGCCCTGGAAGTGTCCAAGGCCAGGTTGGAAGGGGCTTGGAGCCACCTGGTCTAGTGGAACGTGTCCCTACCCATGGCAGAGGGTGGAATAAGATGATCTTTAATGTCCCTTACAGCCCAAACCAGTCTGTGATTTCTGGTAGCCTTTGGTCTGAGATGGACAGTTCCGTGCAACCCCTGCCAGGAATGTGGGCACTGTGTCCTTGCCTCACCTTCCTCATCCTCCTGCAGCTCCCATGTGGAGCTGATACCAGCTGTCCTGAGCTCCCCCCTGGACACACAGTCCTGTCCAGAAGCTCATGTTCTCTCAGCACAATTTGCTGATTTAAGTGGCTCGAAAAATCTCTCGCTGCCTGGGGCTGGGTTGCCCCACATGCCTCCCTACAGTTCTGCCATCCCAACTCCACATGTATGGGTTTCCTGCTCTCCCAGCTCGTGCACTGATGCTGTTCCTCTCCCGTCGCAGCGCCCGCTGTGCCCGCAGTGCGCAGGGGTCTGGCCGGGCTCCCCGAATGCCTCCGCTTGTCTCTGCCCAGGTTTGCCCTACACCTGCCTGGAGGCTGCCACGGGAAGGGCCCTCCTGCGCCAGCACATGGACGCCACGGGGGAGGACCATCCCCTCAACAAGCTGCGGGTGGTGATCGAGCCAGGTCTGTGGGGTGTCCCTGGGCTCTGGGGGAGTGGGACAGGGACAGCTGGGCTGGGGGGGCCTGGCTGTTCCATGGCTGGCAATAACAACAGCACGGGTGATGGGACCTGGGAGAGATGATGGCTGCAGGAGTGGTGGGATAGGCTGCACCCAGCACAGATGGGGGAATCTTGGTGCATGTGAGGGCTGTGCTGTTTTGCAGGTGGACAGAGGATTTCTGACAGTTTTGCCTTTTTCTAGGTGTCAATCCAGATGACACATACAATGAAACACCCTATGAGAAGGGGTACTGCTTCGTTAGCTACTTGGCCCATCTTGTGGGCAATCAGAGCAAGTTTGATGCCTTCCTCCAGGTGGGTGTGAGCTGCAAAGTCAAAATGCCATGGCAGGAGGCCAGGGTGCAGCAAGACCCTGGGAAGGACAGGCTGAGAGGGTGGCTGGGCAGAGGAAGAAGAGCTGGGAAATGGGAATGTGAATAGGGGAATAAGATGAAGGCAGAGCCTAGCCTCATGCTTGCATGCTGGGAATGTTGAGGGGTATCCCTGGGGATGCAGGGGGCTGGGCAGCCCCTGGAGGGAACAGGGGCTGGAATGGGTTCCCGCATGAGGTGAAGCACACAGAGGACTGGGCACCACTGCTGGGGTGAGAGTGTCTGGCATCGGCCCCATCCGTCCCCACAGGCCTACGTGAACCGGTTCAAGTTCCAGAGCATCACTGCAGACGACACCCTCGAGTTCTTCCTGGAGTACTTCCCGGAGCTGAAGGAGAAAGGCGTGGACTCCATCCCAGGTCAGCACAGCGCCATCCTGGCCAGGGAGCAGGGGCTGCTACTTTTCAGCCCAGCTCCTACAGGTGTCAGAGCAGGCCATGTCCCCCCGGAGCCTTTGCACGTTGGTTTGTGTGTTTTACTGGAGATGCTGTTGCTGCCAGCCCGGCTCTGTCGGAGCAGGCATGAACAGCACTGGCCAGCTGGGATCAGGCCCAGGCTTGGGCATGTGCCAGCTCAGCCTGATTTTTTTCTATTCAAACCCAGTCCCTGGTCTGCACTGGGGTGCTGTTTCATGGAGTGTCCATGACTCAGCCTGGTGAGTCTGGTGAGCACTGGGATCAGGCCCAGCCAGCACTCTGGGCTTGGCCCAGCCTTGCTGGAGATCCAGACTTGACAGGAGCTTTCCATGCTGGAGCTCATCCCATTGGTGGCGCTGAGGCTGATACCCACAAGCACACCCTGATGTGTCTGGTGGCCTGACCCCATCAGTTTGTGGTGGTTACCATCCTTGGGCAGGTTTGGTGGCACTGGGAGAAGGTGGGGGGAGTCTGGGCAGCAGCAGCTGGTGTGGGGCTCAGGGCTCTGTTCACAGCTCTCCCTCCTGCCTCGTGGCAGGGTTTGAATTTGACCGCTGGCTGAACACGCCGGGCTGGCCGCCCTACCTGCCTGACCTGTCACCGGGGCAGCAGCTGATGAGGCCAGCGGAGGAGCTGGCAGAGCTCTGGGCAGCTGACAGCTTGAACATGGAGGCGATCGAAGCCGTGGACATCATGGGCTGGAGGACGTACCAGCTGGTCTATTTCCTGGATCAGGTCCTGCAGAAATCCCCCCTGCCTGAAGGTGGGTGCCAGGGCACTCCCAGGGCTCTGGTGCCCAGAGGAGACACAGGGTGATGTGCCCAAGTCCAGCCAGTTGGCCGGGGATGTGAGGGCACATCAGGGGGACACACGGGTGTGTGGCCATCAGCCCCTCTCCAACTGCTCTGTGGGTCCTGGTTCCAGGAAAGCCTCGGTTGGTGTGGTGGAGGATGGAGAGCCAGGGGAAGCATGTCCCTGGATTTATGGGGACATGTGCAGTCCTGCTGTCCCCAGGCTGGCTCTGCTGGGCTGTCGTGTCCCCATGTCATCACAACTCTCCTTGCCCTCTTTGCTGAGGAAACTCCCCCCACTTTATGCTGGCACCCCACGCCGCCAGCACATGGCCCTGCAGGGCTGCCCAGCCTGGGAGGCCCAACAAGGGCACCGTCCTGCCCAGAGCCAGCGGGTGCCTGGGGTGCTCCAGAGTTGGGGGTGGGGCGCTTGGGCAGGGGCCAGGGCTGACCCGAGGCTGGGAGGATCCCAGAGAATTTGCAGCACAGCTGGGATGGACTCACAGGGTTCCCTGGGAGCAGGGGCTGCGAGCTGCGTCAGAGCCCTGTGGCAGATGGTGACTGTTCCCCTCTCACAGGAAATGTGAAAAGGCTGAGCAAGATGTACCCCAAGATCTCCAAGGCCCAAAATGCTGAGCTGCGACTGCGCTGGTGCCAGATTGTCCTCAAGAACAACCTGGAGGCTGAGTACAGCAAAGTCAAGGACTTCCTGCACAGCCAGGTTTGTCCCTGGGCAGTGGTGGCAGTGCCTAGCAGCATGCCAGTGGGCAGAGAAGGTTGTGGGGCCCAGGGCTTTCAGTGCCAGAGAGACAGGGGTTGGCTCTTGCTTTTGATAGTCCCACAGGATAGTTTGGGTTGGAAGGGACCTTAAAGCTCATCTTATTCCACCCCATGCCATGGGCAGGGACATCTTCCACTAGACTAGGTTACTCCAAGCCCCATCCAACCTGACCTTGGACACTTCCAGGGCTGTGCCAGGGCCTCACCACCCTCACAGGGAAGAATTTCTTGTCAATATCCCATCTAACCCTACCCTCTGGCAGTTGGAAGCCATTCCCCCTTGTCCTGTCACTCCAAAGTCCCTTTCCAGCTCTCTTGGCACTGGAAGGGACTCTGAGGTCTCCCTGGAGCCTTCTCTTCTCTAGGTGAACACCCCCAGCTCTCCCAGCCTGGCCCCAGAGCAGAGGGGCTCCAGCCCTGAGAGCAGCTCTATGGACTCCTCTGGACCTGCTCTGTCCATGTGTATCTTGTGCTAGAGACTCCAGAGCTGGATGCAGTGCTCCAGTGTTGGGGTCTTATGAGAGGGCAGAATTTCCCCCTCACCTGCTGCTGGGGATGAGCCTAGGACACAGCTGGCTTTCCAGGCTGGGAGAGCACATGGCCAGGTCACACCTAATTTGTCACCCAAATCCTTCTCTGAAGGGCTGCTCTCCATCCCTCCATCCATCCTGTCCTGACCCAGGTACAGGACCCTGCACTTGGCCTTGTTGAACTTCATGAGCTTCTCAGGGTTTGCTCCTTCTCCAGGGTTCAGGTGCTCTCCCCTCTCCAGGTGCTGCGGTGCCAAGAGCTGCCCACGGCAACATTCCCCACCCTGTCCCATTTGCCATGTGCTCTGTGCCTCGCTAAGAGCAGGGCGATGCCAGGGACGGCGGGGGTGGGGAATGGGGGGTGTCACCGCAGGGGCCGGGGCGGAGTCGGGGCCGTAACTGCGCTGTGTCCCCGCAGGGCAAGCAGAAGTACACGCTGCCCCTGTACCGCGCCATGTGGGGCGGCTCCGAGGCCACGCGGGCCCTGGCCATGGAGACCTTCTCTGCCACGGCCCCCCAGCTCCACGTCAACGTGCAGAACTACGTCAAGAAGATCCTGGGCTTGGCGGGGGCTGAGGCCTGAGGCAGCCTGGGCTCTGCCCCCTCCGCCGGTGTTCCTGCTGGCAGGACCTCAGTGCCTCCCTCTCACATTTCCTTATTAAAATGTGTAATTTTTTCTCAGTGTTCTTCCTGTTCCCAGTGAGCCACGGGCCACCTTAGAGTGACTCCCTGCCCCACTGCCAGCCCTGCTCTGGGCACTTGGGGTGCTGCTGGCTTCTCCTGGTGCTGGCACTGGAGGGATGGGCTTGGCCTGAGTGCCTGCAGGGCTGCAGCAGCTCCTGGCCACACAGCTCCTTGCTAGGCTCCTGCCCAGCTGCCACAGGTGTGACAGTGGGGACAGGGGGAGCTGGTGCAGTGTGGCAAAGCTGGGACCTCCTGGCTCCAGTGCCCTGACAAGCTGCTCCAGAGGAGTTGAGGATTGCTTCTCTACCTTGCTTTTTGCCACCACGCTGGGGGTCACATTGGGTTGGAGGAAAGGGGTGCTCCTGCTCTCCCACCAGCAGTCCCAAGGGCTTTAAAGAGCCAATGGAGCCTGCATGTGGCAGAGACTGTAGGAATAAGACAAAGCTGGACAGCCACAATGTTCTTTATTCCTTATCAAATGCAGGGATATGACTGCACAAATTCCAGTACAGAACTGCCCAAGGCTGCAGGAACATCAGTAACCTGAGAGCCTGCTGGCCATAATGATAACAAGGTGGTGATAACAAGAGCATCTAACTGCCCTGGGAAGCTCACGTGTACCCCAGAGTCTGTGTGGCCCCTGCAACACCTCCCATCCTGTGAGCTCCTAGGAAACTCAGGGGTGTCCTCTCAGAGAGGTGCACGGTCCTGGCACTTGCACAACAGCAGCCCAGAGGCAAATCTCAATGGGCTACAAGTGTTCACAGTAAATCTCTGGCCCAGCACTGTGGTCCCTTCAGCCATGACTGAGCCCAAACCCCCCAAAGCCAAGACCCTGCAGTGCCCGCTGCTCAGAGGGTGCAGAGGTTGCGCATTTCCTCACGAGTGGGCTCAGGATTTAAAGAGGGTTGGTTATGGCATGTTCAGCCTGAGAGAATGAGGCTTCCCTGGGCAATGGGTGTCCTCTAGTGGATCAGCATTACTGGAAATAGACTGTAGTGGTGTTACAAGCTGCAGGGTAGAACCTTTCTCCAGCTGCCAACCTGGTTTCCCAGGGAACACAGAGCAGCTGTCAGTACAATTATCATGACCTCTGGTAAGAGACTCCACTATCTATGAGAAGACTCATCTGGAAACAATCCCTCTGGTTTAAAAGGTGCCCTTGGATCTCAGAAGCACCTGTCACCTCTGGTCTGATTCACCTGAGCAGGTTAAGGGAGACAGACACGGTGGTCCCTAGAGCACTTCCCTTGGATTGAATCCGTGAGGCGTTCTCCATCGCCCAGAGTGCAATCCTCTCGGCACGTGCAGGTGTGTCAGGCCGTGGGATGCTGACGAGGAGCTCACAACTGCTGCTCCAGGAACACTTCACTGAATGAAAATCATGGCTGCATGGGTGGGAGCGTGAGGGCTGGGAGCTGCATGTCTTGATAGGGATCCTGCACCACTCCAGCTTCAGACAAGCAGAGAGCAGCCCCTGCAGCTGGAGCAGGACAAGGTTTTGATTCCCAGCTTGTCACTCCCTCCCAGGGCAGCCCCAAGGGCTCTGGGCAGGGCTGGGACAGTTCCACCCCCAGACACTTTACCAACACCACATTTTTGGTACTCTCCAACCAACACCATCCAGCTGCGAGGAGAGGTGGGAAGCATCCAGCACACAGCTGGGGGCTGCAAGGGGAGGGGATGGCAGCTGCTTCTGCACGGGTTGGGAATGGCATTCTGCCTTCATTCACCTTCCTGCAAAGGCAAGGGCTCACAGAGACACTTCAGTATAAAATTAGTAACAAGATTTAACACACTTATTTTTAACAATGTGACCTTCATCAAGTGCAGAACGTTTTTTGCTTAATTTTTTTCCAGAATGAAATTGAAGTAAATCATAAAATGCCAGGAGAATATGTTAATTCTTTATTAATAAATAGATTTAGAAAGGCTTAGCAAGACAGGATTAATGGATTTGATGGTCAGAGAGGACTGCTGTAATCTTCCAGTCTGACCTGCTGCAGAGCATAGGTCTGGATTCCTGCAGCCCACCAATCCAGGCAGCTGCACAGGGGCTTATCTGTTAATCCACACCATGGAGTCCCTGAAAAGTCACTACATTCTGGTCCAAGGGCCAGTCTCCCTGTGAACACCACGTGCTCTTGTTCCCAGTTTCTTTCTGACTTCCCCTTACAGCCCTTGGGCTGGGTCAGCTGAAGCTCTTTAAATAGTATTCTTTAAATATCGTGTTTCAAAGGATTAGTGACTGCTTGATTTTACAGTATGAAAGGGCTTGATTAATAATGGACTTGATTATGAACTTAGTAACTCCCCAAATCATGTGGAATTAATTCATGCCTGCAATGATTTCAGGTCTACATTTGGGTAACAAATGTAACAAAGTCCAACCGCTGCACAAAGGTACAAACCCAGCAAATCCAGAGAGAGCACCTCAGCTGTCCCTGCTCCTCCAGGGCTGCTCTAGTGTGCAGACACTGAGCCACTCCATACGCAACAGTAAACCAGAGCCAGCTCTAAAGTGCCAGTGTTTTTCAGGAACAAATGAGAAGGTGGTTTTCCAAGGCATGTCATATGTCTGCACTCAGCTCTGCACACTGCTTGTCTGAGATGTGGGTAGCTAAGGAATCTATGATGTCAAGGAGGAGGAGCTGACTGAGCGAGCGGAGATTTGGCAACTTGGAGACCTTCAAGGAAAACAAAACAGAAAAAATAGGAAGAAATTAAAACCCTCCCCCAAATCACAGCTCACGTATTACCCTTTTACCCTTGGCACCCCATAGCAAGTCCGGCTGAGCACAGATGGTGTGAGATCCCAGCTGTCGGGCTGGGCTGCAGGGAACAGGCCACGGGGCTCCAGTTGGGGCTTAGAACCAAATTCAGACTGCTGGGAGTGGAGAGCAGCAGGAACCTGCCCCCAGAACTGCCCCTCTGTTGGTACTGACAGCTTCACTGCTACAAGACACTGACTGAGCACTCTCCTAAGAGCCATGCTGACCAGCACAGCCTGAGCTCTGAGATCTGTGGTTTTGCACTGAAAATGTGACTCAGGGCCTGATCCTCTTGCTGCTGTGCTCCTGAGGAAATGCTCTTCTCAGTATCCATGCTGGTTCTGCTGGCATTCTTCCTGCAGTCAAAGCAAGTCACTGGAGCACTTGCCAACAAAAACCTCCACCACATCAGACAGATGAGAATCTACAACAAACTTTATGCTTTTGGACTGTTCAGAAGCTTAACTGTTAGCAAAAAGGAGCTCTACACATTCCTTCCTTCTCCTCAACCTGATGGTAAGGAGCCAGTAATCCCTCTGTCTAGAGACACTAACACATACCCAGCCTCCAGGCAGACTATGCCCAAGCACTCACTCACCCTCCTTTACCTGAACTGACATTATCCCCTCGCTCTAGGGAGCTGTACTGGGATAAAGAATAAAGATGTCCTGAGCAACCTTTGAAGGCCAGGAGGGAAATGGCTGAGGATGCTTTCAGGAAGAGCTCAGAATGTGCTTGTAGCAATATCCCCAGTCTAAGGATCTGCCAGGACTGGGAGGGAGAGAGACCCCTTAGCACTGGGGGGATCCTGCCCCCACCCAAGGCACGCACTACAGAACAGATCAGGGTGTCGCTGCAAACACATCACAACAGCAGGTTTATTAGGGCTTTTGCACAACACTGACACACAAGTGCCTGAAAACACATTGCCCAAAGCAGTGAACCTCTGGGAAACAGCTCTTCAGTAATGCTCCTGCTGTGGGGAAAACTCCTTAACAGAGTTACCAGTCCAAATCCAGAAACAGTGTTAAGTAACTGGAAGAACAGGAGATCTCACAGCCAGGGACCCAGCCTGCCTGAGCTCTGGTGACCCACCAGGCTTGTGCCCGAGAACAAATCCCCCTCAGAGCCCATGGCTGGCCCAGGAGCAGAGCAGAGAGTGTCCGTGCCCAGCCACACTGAATCACCCAGCCCAGGCCAAGAATCACACACTGAGGCCTCTCAGGCCAAGAGAAAACATTGCATAATTCAGATTTCTCCGTGCACATCTGCTTGACAGTCTTCCAGCCACGTTTTGATGAACACTGTTCTACCAGTCAACAGTTTAAATATAAACCATTTCCCCACATCCTGGTGAGGAAGTACAGCTGAGGAACGCCCTCCAGCTCCCATCGCTGCCTCCCAGTGTTGTAATGTCCATTTCCCCCTGCACGTTCTGGGGAGAATCACACCTCTTTGTCTTCCTGTGGCCTCCACTGGGAAGTGATTCTGTGATATTTCAGCCCTCAGTGGCTGCAAGGCACTGACCCCAACCCCAGGGATGTCCTGTACATGTCCTGTCCGGTCCAGTGGGACCACTCCCCATCCCTGCTGAACTGGGCTGCTCCACAGGACCCATGGGGCCAGAAGAAAACAGACAGGATGAATGAAGGCAGGGGCTGCAACCTCACGCTGTGGACTCTCCTCCTGGAGTGATTTCTGGATGCTGGCTCCACTCTCAATGCTTTTTATGTAATTTCAGTTATTTCTGAATGTAAAATGCGTCATGCTCCAGCAGCTTTGGCATTTAATGAAGAGTCTGAATGCCATCCTGTCTCCTCTCCAGACACTAATGGGACATAGCAGTGCTCTTCTTCCCCAGGAGGATTGTGAGTTTAAATATACAAAGGAGGGAGAGCTACTTGAATATTAACTAGGGAATTATTATCAGTATGTGTATAGCATCCAGAAATCCCAATTCCTATGATTTATCTACCTATTTCAGCAATGCTAATAAGCTGAGCATTAAGATGACATGGTGAGGAACTCTCAGGGAGGGATCACATCTCATAAGAACAATTAAATGACAATATCCTTATTCTCTCAAGTGAGGACAGGAGCACATCGGGCTCTTGACCTTTCCTGCCATGAATGCATAACCCCATCATAACAGAACCATAGAATTTTTAAGACTGGAAAGGACCTCTAGGATCATAGAGTCCAACTGTTGAACATGGAAATCACAGAGAGCCCAGCCAGGACATGGTAATTTGTTTTAGAGCATATGATAATAAAACATGTATGACAGAGAATACTTCAAGGGGAGTATGAGGAGCACACTAATAACTGCTAGTGAGAGAGAGATTTGTGTCCTCAATATACAACAAACTTACCCTGCTTTGCATGGCACAAAATTAACAGTTGGAACAACTGGAAATGGAAGCAATTTTGGGTAACTTCTGCTTGGAAGGGCTTCACATTTCTAGGCTAGCTTGTTCTAGTTGTTCTAGTCTTTAATTTACCTTGGTGTGAGAAATGTGCCTAGCAGTCCTGTCAGTGAGTGTCAGTAACATGCAGCCAGCTCTCAGCTGTCTCACATGAGGAAGAATTAAACTGATTTCTATATGAACATGTCTTTAGCCAAGGCAGTGACAGAGGACAGCAGCTCTCAAAAGCCACAGAAAAGACGCAACCAACCTTGGTGAACTGGTGAACGATGATGTGCAGGCAGTGCCTCTTCATGTCCAGGGCCTGGGTCTTGTCAGCTGCCTCTAAAATCTAGAGCAGGAGCAAAAATGTGATTTCCTTTCTGCACAGGTCAGATGTACAAACAGTCCTGATCCAGAGCAGGTAACTCCTCTTAGCTAGGGAACATCTCCACTTTGCATTACAAACTGAATATTTTCTGAACTATTCAAAAATAAGCCCTGGATTTAAAATGCATGGAGTCCTCAAGAGCGGATCAGCAGGAATTGCTTCTGCTTGTGCTGCAGAGGTTCAGGCTGCCTGCCTGGGAGCCAGCACTGGCTTTCTTACCACAAAATACCTTTTGTTAGCTCAAACTCCACCGCAAGATCCTGTCAGCATCACTGATAAAAGAAGACTAAAGTCTGTCATCTGCAGACCACCATTTGCCCTGGAACAAATGTCTGCCAAAAAGGGTTTACAGTTGAGTGCTGAGCATGTGGTCATCTTAAAAAGGCCTTTAGAAACACAGTTCTATAATAGGGGATGAGAGCTCAGGAGGAGCCAGGTGAGCAGTACCTGCTGAGCAGTACCTTCCTACCGCACAGGAACAGAAGTGACACGGTATCAGGTAAGGAACAATTGTTGCTGAAGGCTGGGCTCCCACACATGTCATCACATAGGGCCACTAGAAGGGTCTGGGCAGTCTCAGTGACCTGGCACTGGGGGTACCCACTTGACCAGACCCCTTGGCTTTCCCCTAAGCGACTAATTGAAGTGCTTGGGGACAATTACCTGGAGCACATTCTCCACTGTGACATTCATTTCCAGGTTCTGCTTACAGTAGGCCTGGAGCCTGTTGTTGGAGAAGCCGTAATAGTAAGGTGCTGCAAACAGGTATCTGTTCATTCATTGAGGAATAAACCAGAGAGCGAAGGTGAGAGCGCTGAGGGCAAACAAATCCCTGTGAGGAGTGGGAGTGCAGAGCCTGCTGGTGCCCCCTGACAGACCACCCTCCCAGGCTGTGCCAGGCAACCCAAAGCAAAAGGATGGACACGCACTCAGACAGATCCTCCAATTCCTTCGAATCTAAGGATACAGGGAGTCCTCAGGAGGCATGTTCACTTCTCCATAATAGATGTATCTAAGCATGGACTCGAACGCTTGCTTGCTGGGAACCATTTCACCTATAGAAATGTTCACTTGCCCATCTTCTGGCATGAATGAACGGAACATGGCTTCAAAGTAACTGGAAAGGGAAATATTGATATAACACATTGTGCAGACAGATGGTTTAACCCATTATTGTTCAAAGACTGCTATTCAGAACTGCAGCTTCCAAAGCAACAAATTCAGGTGACAACCTGGGCAAAAACACTACTCATTTATTTTTTCATGTATGTCTGCCAGTGAAAACTCCAAACATAATCCCCCTAATTACCATCAGAACTACCTGAAATTTGTCTGTTTCTTGAAAATTAGGACACATGGTGCTTTGATTTTTTCTCTAATTTGCATAAGACCCAGCAGAGAGCTTAAAGCATTATGAATTTCCTTGGTATCTACAGGTTGCCAATCATCAGGGCTGTTTTAAGAGCTGTGAAATGCTTCCGGTAAAACACCACAGTAACTAATACTGAATATTGTTAGGGTTTTTTTCTGGGAAAAAATTGTGAGGGTATTTGAAATGGAAATTTTATGTGAACATTTAATGCTTGGTGGAACATAAGGTGCAGGTCCCCAGAACACACGAGTGTAGGACAAATCCACTTCACCCACGTCCTGAGGAGGGAGAACAGTCCCACCATCAGCAGGGTGGATTCCTTTCTCTGCATAAAGCATGAGAACACGCTAGTCTCTGTCATGCACCATTTTTTGTTATGTTTATTCATAACCAGTCTTAAAAATCAGAAAGTGAAAAAGAAATTCAAGTTCTTTTTTCTGACAATTGTTCACTGTCAGAAGGCTCCTTCTGATCTCAGTGGACATCTGTTGCTCTCCACTTCACTGAAACCACCTTGTGTTTTCCACCCTTTTTCCCTTCCTGTGATTTTACAGATGCTTTGTCTTGCAGTGCAGCTTCTCACACACCCTCTGCAGAATCTCTGAAGTTCTAATTTCTTCCTATCTTTCCCTGCTGGGTATCAAATGGAAAAAAAAAAAAAAAAAATCAGTGCTGCTTAAAGGCTTATTACACTCATTGAACAAAGCTGCGTCTTAACACTTCATGCAGATTTAAGTTCCTCCCTGTCTTCTAAACCAAGCCAGCTGAGCACAGACTGCCCAGCCCTGCACTGTCCTTCACACACACTCTTGGTACAGTGTTAGGAGCAGGGCCCACCTGGAGCGAGCTGCCAGGATGGCTTTGTGGGCTGGCCGTGGGTGCCCGTCTAGGAGCAGGATGATATCACAGAATTCAGTCCCAGCTCCTTCCAGGTAAGCCTTCATGTCCTGAATTAAAGATGTTCCTGAAATTAAACATAATGAAATAAAGACATGATAGTTCCAGGTGACTAGGTACTATCCAACTAATATATGGCTAAGCCAGAGCTCCAGCCTCTCTTTCCTTTGGGACTCTCGCTGTGATTGAGTCAAGTCCTTCCTCATAATCTTGGAGGAAAATGAGCTTCATCCTTCCCCACCACAGAGGATTCCCTACTGCTCCTCCCAGAACCAAACCTGTCAGCTCTGCTTTCTGCCACTGACAGCAAACTCCAGCTGTGGCCACACTGACATGTGCTCTCTACAGATATGAAAGCTGATTTTTCCTCTCCCTTTGCACTATTTCCAAATACTTTTGTGTCTTAATGAAAAATCTTTCCCAAATCAGCAACAAAGGCTTCTTTTATCCAGTATTTTAATCAACCTTTGTAAATACACAACTGAGAAATAGAGCACATCCAAGTCTGCTCCAAACTCACTCATATTTTCAAAGTTCATCTTTCAGTTTTTAATATTTGGGTCTCTCACACCATTCTAGCTCTGGATACAGAACTGGCTGTGCCACCTTCCCAGCCAGTGCACCTCACCCCCCTGGGACAAATGCCAAACAAAGCCTTTCTACTTGACCTTCCAGGACTAGCTTCGTTCTCTTTTTTCAGTTCCCAATTATTTTTGTGCAGCACTCCACACCAACACTGCCAATGCCTCTGAACTTTGTGGCCTTAGAAAATTTCATTATTTCATTCCTTGTGTTGTGTGTCAGGATGTTAAAATGTTGAGTAAGACTAGTCCCAAATCAGCCCCTGATGAATTTCACAATAAAACTGTAAATCACATCTTTCTCTTCTCCTCCCTATCTCCTGTTCCTTTCACACAGGCAACACAGAGCAGTGCCTCATTCACAAGATCCTCCTCCTTCCTCCTGCTCCTCCTTGGTGAACACCTTCAAGCAGGCTGTTTCCCTGCTCAGCTCTGTCACCCTTCAGCCACTTACAGTGACTGTCCACCGCCTTTTTTTGGATCATTCTTTACACCCTTCTGCTCCTTCTCTCATGTCTCTGAACAGGATCAGGATGGTTTATTGCAAGAACACGATCCCATGTACTTTGATGGGACACTGTTCTGATTGAACGTCACTGGGAAAAGAACTGTTGTGCTCCGTCTCAGCCCAGGAGAGAGCCTGAGCAGTTATCCCAACTGGGAACTAGTGGGCTGCAGAGGGCTGCTTCCCACACATCTCCCCAGGCTAAACAAAGCATTAGCAAAGCCAAACCAGCAGATGGAATGACTCCATAAAGGAGGAAGGTTACCGATGTCGAGCGGCTGGTCAGAGTGTGTTCGGACAGGAGGCTGCTGCTTTCTCCGGACAATCTCCACAATGAGGGATGAAGAAAGATGCTCAAACTCCTTCATCATTATGACTTGATTAAAATGGGATTCCTTCACCACAAAGTTCAAGCAATGTTCCTTAAAAATACACCAATATTCATTAAGAAATTTATGGTTTATTGTTTGAAGTCATCCTGCAGCATCCCATAAATCTTGCATGTTACATATACCATCAACCATCCTCTCCTTTGAACCTCCACACGGATCCTGCAGCTGGAACCATCCAACAGTGATATCCTTAGCCTTCCTAAATGACTGTTTAGGCTCCTCCTTGAAGAGGAAATTCAGGACAATTCTAAGCATCTAGAAAAATTTGAATAGCAATATTAACAAGGAAGAGATTAACTGCCCATTGAGCTGCTCCAAAGCTTTCTAAAACAGGAGATCTCAGGAGATACTGAAAACTTCACAGAGATAATGAAGAGTGGTTGCTACCTCATAATAACTTTAAACATAATTAGACACCAAAAGTTAATTAAAAGGGTGAAGAGATCTTAACTCTTGACATTCTCCATCAAGGGCCCAAAGAGCTTACAGAATTCCTTGTGTGGGTTTTGCCTGAACCTTTTCCATAAACGCAGCAAACAGTTCAAGAGCTCTGGAAGGCTCTTGTGTAATAAACTTCTTACAAAAATCAGTGAGGTGAAAAGGTGACAAATGAACCAGACCTAATGCTAAACAGTTAGAGACAAAAAAAGGACACTTTATTTTCCAATATGAACCAATGCTTCCCCTCATTCCACTTTTATAAGCAATAAATACAATCTACACCAGCTCACCATAAGGTGGGTACAAGTTCACCCAAAGAATCATTACTACTGTCTGTTTCTACCAGTTTATTCCACCTGGGATCCAAAGGTATCTGTCAGGACTCACCTGTGAAACATTTTAAATCATGACTGGGATGCCAGAAAGAACAGCTTTTCTACAGAGGACCCACCCACAAGGACTAATGGGCACCTGAGCAGACAGGATGCCAGCTCAGGGTGATCCTGCCTGACTGGAGCCATGTGGAAGAGCCCCTGTCACTCCAGAGGTAGCTAGGGCAGGTAGGGGCACCAGATCCACCAATGCTTGAGCTTCTGGGCAGCTCATGGCACCATGATGCCATGCACCAAAGGCTGTGCTGGCATTTACACACTTGCTGCTGGCCCTGTTGCTTCCTCCTGGAGGCATTTCCTCTCCCAAATCCAGAGCACACACAGTGCCCGAGGAGGTGCTGGTGCATACTGGTTTCTCCAGCCTCACTGTGCTTGCAGCCACCAGCAATATGGTCACTGGTGTGCACAGGCTGAACATCATCAGCAAATACTGCATGGTCCTGTGCTGGCTCTGGGACTGGGGGCAGGAGTTGCTTCCCTGCAGGTTCAGCAGAACTGGCTCTGGGCACTGCTCTGGGATCAGCACAGCCAGCACCTCTTGGGCTGCAGCCAGGGGTCAACTCTACCCTGACTGTCACTGAACACCCAAAAGCCTCTCACCCACCACAGAGACAGAGAATCACTGGCACATTTTGTTTTTCAGCACAAAGGCCTGAGAACAGAGTTTAGTTTTTCCATCTAGAAAATGAAAGAACCTATCTGCAGCGTCAGTATATATAACACAGCAAGACCAGGAAATGTACTGGTTCCAACTTGCTGCAGCAAGAGTGAACTGATGAAGAGCCAAAGTCACTCTGCCCTTGACATTCTACAAAGCAGATACGCAAAAAAATTGAGCATGTATTGAAAAAGCCTACATAATATCACAAGCCACTGTAGGACAACCCATGCTAAATATACTCAAGCAACTGTAATTAAAGGAATGATGAATTTGCAAAAGCTGATACCTTTGGCCAAATGTTAATTACATAATTTAAAAAAAAAAACTTTCTTATCAGTTACTTTGTATGCAGAACGTGATTACCTTTAGCTGATCCAGCTGAAGCTTGTTAGCATTCTCACACACAATGAGCACATTCTGCAGATCTACAGATGCTTCGATATACTGAAGGCAGAGCTGTTCCAGCCGAGAGAGCTTGAAGTTTAAGGCCAGCTTGTACACATCCATAATGAGTAACACATCCTGCACATGACCTGAAATTGCAAGAGGGAAAACTGCTGGAGAGCTCAGAGAAGAAAGAGAGGAACCCTTCTGAAAGTACTTTTTTATTAATTGGAGCAATTGGAATAGTAGAACAGGCAGTGGCTGGAGTATTTTTATAGAGAAAATAATTCCATTCCTGGTTAGATAAAATCTGAATCAATACTAGAAGAGGAGGTTCAAATTTGAATCATGCAAAAGACAAAGATTTTGTGACAATCTGGATCACAATTTTTTGAAACCCTCCAAAGAAAGTGAAGTGATTCTCTAAAAATCCCTGACGAGGCCCAGAGCTTGAAGCCCAATTTCTCACAGTGCCCAGCTGCCAACAGCCCTGTCAAGAGTCCTTGGGTTTTACACAGTATTAACAATCAGCTCCCTGATTCTGACAGACCCTGATGAAGGTACTCTGTGTTTGCACTCTGTGCTTCAGAGAGACCCTCAGCTGGTCTACGAGGGCTAAAGTGAGAAAAGGCAGAAGGGACCCTTGTAGGCCACTGCAATGAGGCTACTGGGACACCAACTCAAGGAATAATCCCCCACGGCCTTTGCTTTCCTCACAGGAGATCTCTGCCCATCTGCTCTGACTACTTTTTAATAGAGAAAAGCCCTCTCACACGTCACGTGCCTTCCCTGTGTCTAACTGGAAAATCCCATTTGATGAGCATGCCCAATTCCATTAGCTCAGCCTCTGGATGGCTCCCCAGGGTGCTGCTCTCTGAGCTGAGAGGAGCAACTAGGAATACAAATGGGCAGGGTAGGGCCCATGGAGGATCCCAGCAGAAAGGGGAGCACCAGGGACAACCCCTCATGGGTTGGGGAAGAGGGGCAGGCTGCCTGGGAAGCCTGTAACAATGGGAAGAGCTCAGGGGTCCAAGCTTTCTCTTGGCCTGAGGCTGTCCCAAGGTGAGGGTACTGAGGATCAGTGAATGGCTGGGAGCAGGATCTGGCAATGTCAGCAGAATCCAGGGAGTAGTTCCCTCACCCCAGTCAGTGGGATCATTCTCAGACAGGGAAAGCCTTGGCACAAATGGACCCATATCACTTTTTTCCTGAGAATTATCTTTGCAGAAAGCGAAGCCCTCGGAGTGAAGCTGAAGCAAAGTTCAGTGCTAGGACAGCCGTTCCTCACTCTACTTCACCAAGCCCCATGGCTGCAGCTTCCCCAGCCCCAGCAGCTGGAGTTCCTCACTGCATCCAGTTGTATCCAGCCTCGCTCCCATTGCTCCACAGCCCTCACCACTCACACAGCTGGGAGCTGGAATCCCTGTATGGAAGCTGTGAGATCTCTGGCTGTTACTTCCCCACACAAAAGAGTTTTTAACTCAGAGAACTCCAATGAATGCACCAAATGGATTTTTCCTTTCTTGAGGCATTCCTTCAGATTGGATTTTTAATAGGTGATAAATACTGGCTTGCATACCTTTCTGTGTGGGCTCAGTTTAAAATGGATCAAAACAATATTAGAAAAAGGAAATAAGCCAAGCCAGGATAAGATACACAGTCCTTCCAAGCAGGATACTGTGATGTTCAAAATACCACAACATTTTTGTTTGTTTGGGGTTTTTTACACCTTTTGGAATGATCAAGAACTTGTTCTTCCTTGATATTTGAAAATAATTAGGGGAATTAGGGAAAAAAAAGCATACGTAGTATGCTCTGATAAAAATCTGCTTTTTGTTTAATCTCAGGTTTGTAATTAAGTGCTCAGAACAGGACTGATCACATGCAAATGCTGGATCCTGCTGTTTCCAAACACGTTTGCCCTCCTCCCCTCCCCTCCCTAGTGCCAGTGTTACTTCACCCTGCTGCCCTACCTTTGCGGGGATACTTTATCTTGTCTGTGTACAGGAACTGCATGAGCACCTCAAAGGGCTGGGCCTCGGCCTCTCGGATGGGCACTTCCAGCAGTGGCTGCAGTCGGCACAGCTTGACATTCCCACCAGTCCCATCCTTCTGGCATGTGGTGTGTCCCTCCTCTTCAATGTCTTGCTTTGATTTCTAATGAAACAGAAAAACCACCCAAACATGGCACAAGCCTGTGCCAGTTCACACAAGTTACCACCAAACCAGAGGATCCTTCTCCTTACTCCACATTCTTCAAGATCCAGGATCTCTTTAGCTTCAGGATTATCTTGAAGATAACAAGGAATTCATGTCTTAGACTTACTGTTCCATATCCTGGGATACACATGGATGAGAACACAAGTAAGCTCCTGGGTACAGGTCAGACATCAGAGCAAGGGAGGAATGATCTGCACTGAACTCACATTTCTGCCCACAGCAGGGACAGCCTCCCTCTGTGAAGGAGGGACAGGTGGCAGTAGATTCCACAAACCCTGCCTTGCAAAGGCAGAGCACAAAGTGTTGCACAGAAGTATTTTAAAGCACTCTGTTACTTGAAGTTTCACTTTGACAGCCTTTTCCCACAGCCTTTCCAGTGGCAAAATAATTAACTGGGGGCCAGCGAGGCATCCACATCTTACTGCAGATTGTGTGTTACTACCTCTCCAAAAGCCATTAAATGTTTGCTGCTGAAAAGCTGGAAGTAGTCAAAATTAATAGAAAATGATTAAAGGCACCAGACTTTCACCTTTGGAAAAAATAAAAAAAATACAAAGGTTAAGGGAACAGAGGCAGCTGAAACCCTTATCATTGCCTGTCTTCCCTCTAATCTGTCTGATCTTGTGGGCCATCCCCATGACACAGCTCTTACTTCCCCCACAGGGAAGGGTACACACATCCCTCTGGGGCATTCCACAAGATTAGACCTCAGACAGCTACGAGAGCTTCCAAGAACCACACTGTCAACTCCAGATAACTGGATTAACTCTGGCTCCTCCATGTTACACTCTTGATGCACATCCAGTAGTCTTTGTTAATACTAATGATCCTCTTTATTTTACTTGCTCAAGAGCACCTTAGCATCAGACACTGCTCCTGTCCTCCAGCTGTCTTAACAGGCATTACTTTTCTCCTGACAACCTTATTCCCAAGCCTGGGCAGAATAAGCCTTACCTTGCTACAAGGCTACTTTTCCAAAATACTCACCTGTTTCGCCCTCTCCCTGGCCTGCATGATTTTCTTTTTCAGCCACTTGCAGCGAGCAGTGACGATCGCAGTGTGCCCTCGGACTCGCTCCTCCTTCTGCCAAAGGCAAAGGTAGGAATCATTCAACTTTTATCCCCAAATCACACGGTCATGGCAGATGGCAGAAGTCATAGAAACCTAGGCTGAACCCCAGGTTATGATACATTTCAAGCTAAAGGCAGCCTCACATCTCCTCTGCACATACAGATGAAATTCAACACCTACTTCCCCAAAGGCTAATGGCAAACACCATTTGGGAAAGAGCCTGTTTCACAGTCACTGAGTGGAAGCTGCTGTGTCACATATAGTGCTTTTTATTCTTGCATCTGATTTTCTGTTTAATTTTCCCTTTTCAAAACAACAGTATGGTTTTTGCTATTGTTTGCCATAATTTATTTCACTATTGTTGATGACCTGTTCTCTGAGCTTTGCACAGCTTTTTCTGACTTTTTCTTTTTGCAAAAGGAATGCAGGTAAGTTCAAATTTCTCATGTTTATCTTCAGAAAACCTGCTCTCTGCTAAATTTTTAAACTGTTTGCATTACTAGAGAACCATTCCCCTGTACTGCTTTTTCTCATTCTCTTTTATTTCAGTAATTAAAAATGGCTCTTGAAATGATAATGGGTTTGAAAAACACTGACCTGCCTTCCTAGGAGGCAACTGGGACCTGGGAGTACAGAGGTCATTAGAAAATTTTCATATTGCAACTCTATATATCATGCTTCGATAAATTCAGGTTAAGTCAGTGACCCACAGATCTTCTCAGTTTAAAAGTTTCTTCTCCATTGCAGCTTTAAAAATTTATCTGGATCAGTGAAACTTACTAAACCAGGCAGACAGTTCACCAGTGATTCATTCCCAGGGTTTCTGGCACAACCACTGCACAATTTGCTTTTTCCCAGCAAACACATCACACACACAGTAACACCCCCATTGGCACCTCTCCAATAAATTCTACTCACCTCTCCCAAAACAAACTCCAAGTCACTGAACTGTCTGTTTTCCCACAGCCTTCCATAGTCTTCATGAAGAGTGCATTTAGGGTAACAAGAAAACTAAAAAAATAAAACCCCACAGAAGACAGAATTAATTTCAGTGGCTATATAAACTTCAAATCTCACATCACCCTGAAGCAGAGGAGCCTGAGGTCAGATCTCCTCAGGGTCTGGAGCTTCCTCACAAGGGGCAGTGGAGGGACAGCTTCAATCTCCACTCGCTGTGAGCAGGGACAGGACCCAGGGAAGGGCTGGAGCTGTGTCAGGGGAGATTTAGGCTGGATATCAGGAAAGGTTCTTCCCCCAGAGGGTTCTTCTCCCAGAGGGCGCTGGGCACTGCCCAGGCTCCCCAGGGAATGGGCACGGCCCTGAGGCTGCCAGAGCTCCAGGAGTGTTTGGACAGCGCTGCCAGGGATGCAGAGGGTGGGATTGTTGGGGTGTCTGTGCAGGGCCAGGAGTTGGACTGGATGATCCTGGTGGGTTCCTTCCAGCTCAGGATATTCCTGATCCTATGATTCTATAACTAAAAGTGCCAAGGTTACATCTATTATCACTGGATTTTGTTATTAACTCAGCCTTAGTGTAGCACATAAAGTAGAATGTCACAAGCAAACCAAACACATGCAAGGGCTTCCCCCATGGTGAGGTTAAGGACAGATAACACAGTGTCACATGAAAGAACTGTGTCTCATCACAACTTCCAGATATGAGGATTCAGAGGCTGGGAGTCTCACCTGCTCTCAGGACTTGTCTGCGGGTGCCATGCAAATAAAAATAGACTTCACTGTATGTGGGATTTAATCTAGTGTGAGTATCCTGAATTTAAAAATTTCAATTCTTATAGTTCTGTCAGATGGGAGTGGGAGAGCTGCATGGAGATAAAACCACAACACAAAACACTCTGCCCCAGAGCCCTGAACAGGCTAGCACATGAAGAGGAACAGCCAATTTTAATGAAATAATATAGCAAATCCCATCTGCTACACTTTCCAATGATTTGTCAAAGTTGTCCTGATCTCTGTAGGACTTCAGAAGGCACTAGAGGTCTTGACCTTACCAAAATGTCTGTCCAAATAACATTTCTCAGAAGATTTTAAAGACACACATTGACCTTTGAAAGCTGAATCTGAAATACAGAGGCTGCCTGTAAGAAGGACATGGACTAAACGCCGTGGAGCTCATGGTGAGCTAAACCAGACACTCCACAGACAGGACTCGTGGAATTGGTGTGGAAGTGAGTATATTTATCAGCAAATTACCTGGAACCTGTACATCTCTCCACTTCTGATGTTATTGTCCACTGTGCCACCAAAGATGTACATAGCATCCGAGATAACCGCTGCTGCATGGAAGAGTCTCCCACTGGGTAACTGGGGAAAAGAAAACAGGGAATAAACAGAAAGAAAAGGGCAAAAAAGAGAAGGTAATAAATAAAAGCCTGTTCTTCTGCCAAGAAAAAGGATCTGCTATTAACAGATCAACAGTGAAAAGGGAAAATCACAGAATATCTGAACTGGAAGGAACACACAGGGATCATCGAGTCCAGCTGTTAAGTGACTGGGGATGGAACCCGCATCCTTGGCATCACGAGGACCGAGCTCTGACCAAACCAATGCAGCCCAGGGTCACACAATCACACACACACTCACACACACACACTCTCACACACACACACTCTCACAGCACACACACACAGACATGCACATTCACACATATGCACACTCACACACACACAAACACACACACACACTCTCACACACACTCAGACACATTCACACACCCACACTCACACACACACTCGCACAAACACTCATACACTCACACACACTCACACTCAAACACACTCACACACTTGCATCCTATGACTGACATTTGCTGCACCTCAGGAGTGTTTCCTAGCGTGTCTAGAACATATTGTCCAGTCACATTTGTGAACGCCCCTTCACTGCACCTTCTAATCATAGTGGTACCTACACAGGTCTACACATCACAGCAGTTACAAAATGTATCATTTACAAAATTAAAGCCAATGTCATTTTCCACATAAACACCACACATACTTCTAGAAATAAGCAGATTCTGCAAATGTGATCACTGTGCTTATTCCAAATGCTGCCAGCTTATTCCAAATGCTGTCAGGAACTTGAAAGGTGAATGATCATCTACCTCAGCAGGACTGAGCCCCAGGCCTGCGAGCGCCCACCTCTCCCACAGCTTGAAGGGCTGAACCATCTGGCTAAGGCCCCAGGAATGTCCAGTGCCGAATAGGAGCCCAAGGCTGGAGCTGTTGGCAGAGCTGGCACCTCAGAGCCACAGCTCTGGTCTGCATCCTGCCAGCTCCAGAGAAAGAAAAGCGCCCCACACTGCAGATATTTATAGGGCTGACGGATCACACCATCCTTGCAACACACCCCACCTTGGAGCTGCAGCATCGGGTGATTTTTGAAGAGTCACTACAAGCCAAAGCCACCATGACCCTCCTGCAGAGGACAGACTACAGCATTTTTACTAATTTCTTCTGAGGCTACACAAAAGTGTGTGAACACATCAGCATATCTCACTGAGAGCTCACAGAAAGCCTTCAAGTGGTGAGAGGAACTTCTTTTTTTTCCTCTAGTTTGATCAGGCTTTTCATCTTCCAGGCAGTAAATCTCATTAAATCTTTGCCTACAAAATAAAAAGCCCTCTGGTATAAGAAATCTTGGCTTCTTGCACATATTTATAGACACCACTCAAGTAAAGTCAAACATGAAACAAGATTATGTTTATCTGGAGAGGCAGATTTTCCAGGAAAGCATGCTGACTGGCAGTTCCCATTCCCACCAACTCACCCCTCTCACCACAGTATCACACAACAGCCTCATTTAGCCTGTTACTCACCACACTTTCCATGACTTGTTCTTCTCCTCAAACTACGGCTTTTAAAGAGACAATCTCCCAGTCAGAAACTAGGACATGGGTATTTTTCTCAGATGTACAAACCACAGACTTGCTCACCTGAAAAGGCACATTTGCCTGTGCCAGTTTAACAAACCCTCTGGATTCCTCTGGATAAACAAGATGCCTTCTGTATCCAGCATGTTTCATGGATACTTTATCAAGGAAACTTCAGAGTTAGTTCTAATAAATACTGTGATGGGTTATGGAATAACACAGATCTGTTAGTACATTCCTGCTTGGACCCAGTTCCATATCTCTCTGAAAGAGGATGAGATTACTGTCAAATATAATCTATTTCCTATGGCTCTGCTTGTTCTTAGCAGTAATCTCATTAACTAAATAAGATGTACTGATTGAAATAATCAACCATATTATAATGGGTTAAAAATACATCTGTCACCTTCATCAGCTGGGGCTCCAACCTCATCCCAAAGTAAGAAGTTTGCTTGCCAAGACCCATTCCCACACAGCTAGGCAGGCTGGTGTTAGCGGTACTGTAACATCTTCCTCACAACTGCAACCAAAACCAAACAAAAATAATTGTTCTAGCAGAGCTCAAATGCAGCCCACCTGCTTTAGACTTACTCAGGTAATTTTCCACTTTTTAAAAAATAAATAATATTTTAATTCTGCTTTTAATTAAAATAATTCTCAAAATTCCCTAGTGTTTACTTTTTAAAAGCTGCCATTGAATTTAACAACCACTTTTTTTTCAATCAAAAAGCCTTACAGCTTTGAAACAACTGGTGCCAGAAAGCAAACACGAATCACCTGAATATTTAACCAAACAAGATGTACTTGCCAGTCACATCATATTCAACTCCAACAATCTCTATGGAATGCTGTAACGATGATTTTTCTTTTGTAATGGTTGGTATTAGCCAAGGAACCAGAGCTCTGCAGTTACTAATAACTTAAGCAATCAAACAACTTTACTTTCTAAATACACAGACCACATTTTTAAAGAGAGAAATGTAAAACATGGAATGACAGCCTGGAACAGAAAAGGCCATGTCCGGTTCTCAAAACATTGTGCAGCTGAGAGTTTCAGGGTGTTTGTTTTACTGAATCAGAACAGCAGAATTCAGGCCACCACAAATCCCCACATGGAGATGACAATGCTGCAAGTGATGACATTTTGGTGCCACTCATATGGGGAACAATGCTTGGCCCTCCCAGGACCAAGGATTTGGTCACAGGAGCTTTGTTTCAGTGCAAGGAAGGAAAGCTGGTCCTCAAGAAAATATTCAGGAGGAAAGAAAGGTTAACAGAGCTGAGGAGCACAAACAGCTGTTGAGACATTCTGGTCCCCACGTTCCTCATCCACCAATACCAGACACCCAGAACCTGCCCTATTTTGAATTTTTCACTGGGAGATCTCCCAGGCTGCCAAATCCAGCTGCTGAATACACTCACCCCAGGTAGAGCTTATAAGAAACAGCTACAAAATACCATCTACTCTGCTAGCCAGGATGGTCAGAAAGGATGAGAGGCAATGGCTCAAATTGCAGCAGGGGAGGTTTAGGTTGGATATTAGGAAACATCTTCTCCTTAAAGGGGTTGTAAGCATTGGCACAGGCCGCTGAGGGCAGTGATAAGAGTTATCAGCCCTGGAAGTGTTCAAAAGGTGCATGGCACAGGGGGATATGGATTAGAGGTGAATGTGGCAGTGCTGGATGGACGACTGGACTTGATGATCTTGAAAGTCTTTTCCAACCCTAATGGTTCTGTAATTCTATGATTCTAATTTCATCTGCTGGCACAACTCCAGATGGTCCTGTGTGAATCCAAAGGGATTTGTCTTTCTCATTCCTCTTACATACAGGAATGCTAAAATCACAGACAAAGAGGCACTGCCAATCTGAATGTATTTGTCAGCTCTAGATCCTGTACTTACCTCTCCATCAATGTGATCTCCTTACTTTATTAACAGTGCCTGACAGAAGAAATTCTGGATTCAATCCTGACCCCTACAATGATGGGGGCTGGCACCCCTCTCTGAGCTACATCACCCTGTTTCATCTGTTGGAGTGGTTTCTCTATTTAAGGTTAATGAGATTTGCATCTGAGGATCTTTACAAGCTGGAATCTTTGCTTTCAAAAGCAGAGCTCATCGGTCACCTTTGCTTCCCTTTCAGTACACCCTTCCACACTGCTGGCATGACTCAAGCCATCATTTTCAAAATAAAAGTATTTCACAAGTCTTTTTTTTCCTTCTCATTTCTTGTGCTCAGACTCACACTGTAGCCTGTCCAGACAGCGCAAATGGAGTTTGTTCTGTGCTGCTCATCAGGCTTCTAATTTGACTCCCAAAGCTGTGCATGAAAGTTGCCTCTCCCTGTGCCAGAGCACCCAGCAATCATTCAAATAGGTGAGATTACAGCCCTGAGCATCACCTCTGGGCCTGAGCACATATACTTTAAAATAAACTCAGTAATACCTGTGCAAACCCCTTCATAAACTCATTGATTTAAATTTTGATCTCACCAGAAATATATTCAGCTTAGCTCAAAGTCCTTAATAAATTAAGTTGAAGCAATGTAAAGTAAAATTAAATAGTGAAAGAAGTAAAATTAATCATTTCCACTCAGGGGCCAATAGTAGCCTGCTCTGTGCAATTTAGAACTTGCACATGCAGAGCCAATGCTTAAATGGTTCTTGGATTACAGCTTAAGTTAAATAGCTCATGATAAATTGCAAGGGGGAAAAAAAAGGAGCAGAGAAGAAAAGGCATATATGAAAGTGGAATTTTTCTCTCTTTCCTATAATAAATTTAATTTCCATTTTAAAAGTCTTTCAAATGTTTCTTTATTTACCTCTGAGTCTGCTGTAGGTCCTTGTTTAACTGTTGCTATGCTGAAATCTAAACCAAATACATCCCAAGATTTTTTTAAACCCCATTCTCTCGAGGGCAAAATGTGAGCTTCCTCTGGGGCAGATACCCTCTGAAGCCACTGCTGGGTAAGACACCTGGTTACAAGGTTTAAAAACAAAAGTGTGTAAAAGTATAGATGGGAAGCATGAGAGACTGGACACAGAGCAGCAGTCCCCTGCAGCTGAAGCTCCAGAAGTTCGTCCCTGTGTATCCAGAACATTCAGGGTCTGTCCAGAGAAAGCTCTGTGGTCTTGTTTGGAGCCCATCAGTGTGACTGAACCATTAACATTTTAGCTGTGTGGTTTTCTCAGGGTTTGTGCAATGACAGAGACCCACTGCAATGAAATCTTTTGCAATAGCTGCTTTTTGTCTGCCCTCTTCCTCCCAACGGCTCTTTGCAAATCACAGACTCTGAGACTCATTCAGGTTGGGAGGGACCTTAAAGCTCACTTTGTTCCACCCTCTGCCATGGACAGAGACACTTTCCACTAGCCCAGGTTGCTCCAAGCCCCATCCAGCCTGGCCATGGACACTTCCAGGGATGAGGATGAGAAGCTGAGGGGTTTGCTCACTGCAAGCAGGCAAAATGCAGATCACAAGCTAAGATGGTGAAGAGGGAATATCCATCAGCTATTCCCAAGTCTGAGACAGCCTTCCCACATTTTGTCTGGATGAAAAAACAGGGCAGATGGGTCACCCCAAAGTGACAATTTTTGTTTTATATCAAAGCTGACTGACAGACTGGAAGAAGATGAAGTAAAGCCCTTTCTCAGCTGGCAGGTCGGCAGCACACACAGAGCCATGTCTTGCCCAGCTCTTCTGGACAGCTGGCAGAACTGGGTCAGGGACAAAAATCCAACCTCCTTGTAGTGAGATTCACTCTCTTGGCTTTGAGGAATGCATTAACTATGCTATTATTGCAGGCTGTGACTACTTGTGCTGTTGCAGTGCTTATCTTCTCTCTCTGACTCCTTTCTCAGAACATTTTAATATATTTCAGTGCTTTTGGTGATAGAAATTTCAACATTATGGGCAATACTAGGACATTGCTAAAATCAAATCCTCTGCAGTTGTTTCAAGGTTCTCCTTTCTTACTCTCAGCTCCTCAGAAGCTTTCTTACATTTACAGAATAGATTTATAACTGTGTAAATGTTAATGTTACTCCCACTCAGCTATGAATGAGCAGGTATTATGGAAGGAAATTGTTGCACTGAACTCAAAAGCCAGTAATGATGTGCTCAGATTTCTTTCACAACCCAGGAACATCAATGAGCCTCTCTATCCTTCAGTATCATTAAAAGCTCAAAGCTAAAATGAAATAAAAAAACCTAAAGCCATTGACAAACCAACCTGGTAAACCAACATAAACTAAGAGGTAAAAAACGTATCTCTTTTTCTCTGAAACTGGAAGAAAACAATGAGCAACAAAAGGTCCAAATGAGCTGTCACTGCTGGGAGGTTGGGAGCTGTTGATACCTGAGATGTTTCCACACTGTTACACCAGGCAACAGCATCAAACTTAAACAGATGGACAGACAGAGCTTTGGATAGTCTTTAGGTTCGAGGAGGTTTAAGGATTTAAAATGTTTTCTCATGCTGGGTGCAGACAATCTCTGCTTTCAGACAAAATTGGAACAGACACATGTTAGAGCAAACTTCAAGACATGCAGTTCTACAAACGAAGAGAAGCAGGCAAATGCTGAAGGATTTTACTGAGCCTTTCCATAGGCTGTTGTTCCTTTATTGGGCCTTTCCTTAGGCTGTCATTCCTCTCAGATTATGGCAATGGAGTCATCCAGTTTATCACTGCAGGTACCCAAGAGTAACCAAAGTGCTGTTTATAACCCAAAAAGTACCTATTAATTTTAACAATCTGGCCTGGTATGAACTTTGGGAACACAGCTAACCCTGAGGCAGACAGCTGCTGTCCCAAGAAAGTTATAGAGAAAATCTTCCTGGAAGCTACTTCTACCACATGAAAGAGGTGACTGGTACCAGTCAGCAAGGATTTACTAAGGGTAAATTTTTTCTGACTAACCTGACCATCCCCCTCAAAATGCTTCATGGGTTATAGGAGGGCACTGCATTCTCAGCAAGTCTATGCTTGATAGCAAATTGTCTGGAGCAGCTGAAATGCTGGAGGCTGATATTCCAAAGGACTTAGCCAGGCTGAAAAAAGGGCCGATGGGCACCTCAGGAAGTTCTGCCAAGTCCTGTCTCCAGGAGAGTCATTCCTTGCAATGATACAGGCTGGGGACTGGCTGTCCAGAACACAGCTCTGCAGAACACAGATGTGGTGGACAGGAAGCTGCAGAGGGTTCAGAGGCATCCTCTGGCAGCATGGCCAGCATGCCCCTCAGCTGTTCCAGTGGGCTCAGGGATGGGACTTGTCCTCCCCTACTCACTATTTTTAAGTCCCCAGCTGAAGCACTCTGGGATCCCCAGTACAGAAAGGCATTGACCTATGTAAGTCCAGTGGAGGGACACAAACATCTAGGTTGTGATCAAGGCTGGAGCACAGGATGCATGAAAGGAGAGAAGGCAAAGGAGACACCTTCCTACAGGGAAGTCAGAGCTGCTCTTCAGAGAGTTGGTGGGAAGAGAAGAGCCAGTAGACTCAAGTCAGGACAGGAAGTTCTTTCTTAGTGTGAGAGGAAAATGTCTTTGATCATGATAGTGGACAAACACTAGATGGAAGCCAGGAGAAGCTGCTGGATCTCTAACCCTGGAGATACATTGGAATGGAATGAAATGAAATGGAATGGACAATGCCCTGAGCAGCCTGCCTCAACCAGACCTGCTATGAAAATATGCTTGGATTCAAAACCTTGGAAGTCCTTCCAACCCACCTGCTTTTGTGATTCTAAGACTTCCTCCTGTCCTTTAATATATTGCAGGGCTGGGAGCTCACCTGTGCTCTTGCTACAATGGAAATTTTACATCCAAGATGGAAATTTAGCTTTTACTTTTCCCCTCTGATGGTGCAGACAAGAAAACAGGGAATAAAAGCTCTATTACAGACACACAGAATTAACCTCTTCAAAGGCTATTTCCATTCCTTTGCCCCACACAGGGTCAACAATACTTATTTTGTTCCTGAGAGAAAAAAATCCAGCCTGTTCTTAGAGATTTCCACTGGTAGACTTCTCAAGACACCTCATGAAACCTTCAACACCACACTAATGTCAGAAAACCAAAATATTCTGTCTGCAGTTTATTTATCGAGACTGCCATAACTACATTGTCAACATAAATGTATCTATTGCATCTTAACAACAATGAAAGGCAGAGGATCACCTTTGTAAGCACCACTTACTCATATGGAGCCATTAATACAGAAAGGAACTGTCATGGATTGAAGCAGAAGATAGAAAGTTGAAGACCATGATGTAGAAACCTACAACTTAGGATAAAGCACAGAACCACAGGATGGTTTGAGTGGGAAGGGACCTTAAAGCTCATCTTGCTCCAATCCCTGCATGGCAGGGACACCATTCACTAGACCGGGTTGCTCCAAGCCCCATCCAACCTGGCCTTGGATGCTTCCAGGGATCCAGGGGCAGCCACAGCTTTATTGTAAAAACAGGGCGACTCCCGGGAAGAGAATGAAGGATGTCTGCTCCATTTCAGAAGGCTCTGAGATGCTGAACACTCTTTATTAAATCTATACTAAAATACATTAATAATATTTGAAGAGAGGCTAGTCTACAAACCTACTTCTAACTTACCTTAGTTTCAATCTTAGTCTTGTGACCTTCTCGAAAGTCCAGACGCAGCTGGACTCTGACTGGTCCTTGCAGGTAAACAATCTCTAACTCAACATTCCACAGGGGAGAACAGAGAGCAGAGATAAGAGATGTTTTTCTCTCTCTGCAGCTCCTTCATGCTCTCTCCCAGTAAATTTTTAGGAAAAGTTTGTGCCTTGCTTTCTCTATACAGAGAAATGAGGCAACATAGCTTTTCTGGGCACCCTGTGCCAGGGCCTACCCCACCCTCACAGCCAGGAATATCTTCCCAATATCCCATCTAACCCTGCCCTGTGGCAATGGGAAGCCATTCCCTCCTTTGTCCAAAGGCCTTTGTTAAAGTCCTTCTCCAGCTCTCTTGGAGACCCTTTAGGCAATGGAAGGGGTTTTAAGTTCTTCCCAGAGCCTTCTCTTCTCCACATGAACACCCCCAGTTCTCCCAGCCTGGCTCCAGAGCAGAGGAGCTCCAGGCCTTGGAGCAGCTCCTTGGCCTCTTCTGGACTCACTCCAGCAGCTCCAGGTTCTTCCTGTGCTGGAACCCCAGGGCTGGAGGCAGCTCTGCAGATAGGGTCTCACCTGAGCAGAGGGGCAGAATCGCCCTCTGCCCTGCTGCCCATGCTGGGGGATCAGCCCAGCACAGGGGGGAGTTCTGGGTTAAATCACCACATACAAAAGAAAAGTCATAATAGCAGAAGCTTGTTGCAATATCAGCTCTGGTTATGATAAGTGACAGGGGATGCAACAGAGACATCCTTTGCAATTGTGCTCTACACCGAGGATGAGATTTTTCCATTTGGCATTCACTGGGGAACACAGAATGGAAACAGGAAAGTAAATCTATTAACAACGACACCCAAACACATGGCGGCATAACCACAAAGGTCAGGGTATGAGGCTGTCTGTAATAGTAAATGTTATTTCCTTTAAAATTGCTTTAGTATATATCAGTTGCAAATTTAAAGAGCAATATTAATGCATAATTCAACAGAGAGGATGAGGCAGTTTGAAGAACAAGCCAAACTCCAGCCAAATCCAATGAATGTGTCACAGAAGATCATATATTGAAATCTGACAATAGCTGACAGAAATCCAGTGACCAACCATTTGCTTCTCTTTGGCATGTGGCGTGCATTCAAAAATCCCATAACCATAATAGTACTTTTGGGATCTTAATCTGACTTCCTGAATAAACCAACCTACTAAACTTCTGTGAAAAGGTACTGAAATTTAGACTTGCTTTGAGGAGAACTTTCTTTTTAGAAAATATCAAATCCTGGTTTAAGTGTAATGAAGACTTTACAAAAAAAATCAGATGAAATGTTCCAGTAAATAATTACTCTCATTCTTTACAATTTGTAAACATTTGTTTTCCTTTCTTTTTCAGTCTGGATATTTCTAGTTTCAACTTGAAGTGGCTGGATCTTGTTTTATCTTTCACTGATAGATTAAAAACCCTCTGTTCCCCAGGTAAGCTAGGGAAGATTTAATTTCCTACACCTAAAAGAGACTTCACTTCATAGTTGGTCACTGGGCTTCCCATCTTCAATCATTCTTCTCTGAACAACCTCCCTGGTTTGTGAACACAACGTCTTGTGGGGAGATATTATACTGGAAGATCTATCTAATAAACACAAAGATCATATATTTATGTTACTTAATGACAGCACACTGTGTCAGCTTCTAGAATGAAGAATATCACAGTACTTCCAGCCATTTCAGACCACCAGGAGCTCTCTCAGCTCCTCACAAGAACTGGGAATTTAAGTCAGTTTCCAGGGATGCTGTAAGGGAAACCATGAAGCCTAGACCACACACTCTGTTCATAAATGTATCCTACAGCCAAAGTGAAACACAGACTGCTTGCACCCACCTCAAGAAGAAATCAAAATCCCTGAGTGGACTGTTATTGTAATCAGTAATTGGCAAAACTCTGGACAATTAGTAAATATTGGAGGAAAGGTGTGATTTTCTGTTGTCTTTCAAGGTTGGTGGCATAAGTTTATCCAGAGTAACTGCTCCTCAATGAAAAAGCATATTTCAAGTCCTTTCGTTACTCAATTTTATACCACCTTAATGTGGGTCACGTTAAATCCGTGTTGTTACAATTCCTTACCAGTGAGTGAGTTACAAAAATATTCCTTCTGCCTATCATCCACATCATTTGCATTTTGCTTTCTCTGGGAGAATACTGTAAAAGGATGTAACAATGAATATCCCTCAGAAAGGATATGAACATAGAATTGACAAACAGAAATGGAGTTGTACAATAGTGTTAGCTACAGGTACCCTGATGTGCAGATTCTTATAAATACAAACATTTTCAAGATGTCTCTTTCCAGTTCACTGGAGCACAGACCTGCAAAGGGCACTGGTATGAAGCTCCTATATTTTTAAAAAAAGGTTTTTTAAAAAGGATGCAAGCCTGAACACTGCATACTATTTACAACCATCAAAAGTATCAGTCTTCCCTCTGGATTGTGAAATGTTCAGTTTTATCTCTCCCAGCAGAACACAATACCTTGATAACTACCCTGCCCATGTGTGAGGCAGATCTTGTTAGGGGGCTCACTGCAGGAATTTGGGGCATTGTGCAGACAGTAACGTGTTTCTCTTGCCTGAAGATACCTCAAGGGGTGTAACTAATCTCTGCACAAGGAGACTGGGGCAGACTCATCCCAGGAGGATGACTAAGTCCTTTTAATCTTCCTCAGCTGCCCACAAACCACATCACTGTAATCTGTCTGAAAAACCTCCAAAACTGAGCCTCCAAGTAAGCCCAAGAAGGTTACCAGCACATAAACCTCCCTTTTGGCTTATTAAAAGAAAAATTAAGAGCTTTGAAAATTGGAGCTTTTTATTGCTCTTGGCTTTGAAAGCTCTAATTGTGAGACTGAAATGTCTCCCAGAACAAGTTTTAGAGATTTCCCTCATAACTTCAGGAGAGATGGATGACTTGCCAGTCCCTGCAGCCACAGGGAGATGATGGGAACTGTGAGGAGGGAGAATTTTCTTCTTCCTGACATAATACCCTGCCTCTATGAGGCAATGGCTGCTCCAAACATCACCTTGGATTCTGTGGGTCTGTGTCCACAACTGGCTGTGCTCCCTGCCAGACCCAGAGCTCCTGCCATTCCCCGCAGAACACTCCTCTCTGTAGCACAAGCCATGACTGCCACGTGCACACATGCCTGTCAACTGTGCAACACGGGGCATTTTTCCTCTTACTGCCTGCTGATTTCTTATGCTGCTCCGACCTTCTTCAGAAAGAAAAGGATATTTTGAGTTCAACAGAAAAACTCGAGGCAAACCAAAAAAATCTGTTTCTTGTTTTTGAAATCCTTCAGCAGCTCTGTATAATGAAAATCCAGCACGCCAGGAAGCTTTGGCAGTGTCATGCAGGCAGGCAAGGACTCAGACAAGATATTCCTGTGGCTGCCTTAGAAAAGGAGAACCTGCGGCTGCGAAGATCATCTCACAGCAAAGATGGGGAATAGCTCTGTGTGCTCTGTACAATATATATATACAGGTTTGAGGAGCTACAGACTGCAATTGTGTAGCTCAGCAAGGATGTCCTGCTGTTATTCATTCTGCAGACATCGTAAAGGATAAAATGGCAGCTCCTGGTTTATTTTTGAAGTATTGACCTGTTCTATCTCAGTTTGCCCTCTTCTACTCAATAAGCCATTTCCCATCCTCCATCCCACAGGGAGGCACTATGAAGAATTCTGAGTGCCCTGGGCAGAGAACTACAACAGGTCCATTGCCAGATCTGTTCCCAGGTTTGTTCTACCTGAGTAGAACAGGTAGAACAGTACAGTCTGGCATTTTGTTTACTCAAAATGCAGAAAATGCCAGACTGTCTCAGGGCACCTGCAGCACCTGACACACAATTGCTCAAGAAGCGCCTCTAGGATCTTCCTAGTACTCACTCCACTTTGCTGTAATTAATGCCCAAACTGTGCCACCTTTTCCAGGTAACAACCCCGAGATTCTTCAGCCTTGTGTGACTTGTCACCTTCTGTGTCAGCCATAACAGGGCAGCAGAGGAGATACAATTTCCACCTGACACCTATTCCTGCTACTGGCACAAATAGGTCTGAAAAGTCCAAATCACCCCCTGATCACCCTGAGAAGCTCCTCAGGGCGGCCTAAGTTCAGAGAACAAGGCTGGAATGGCAGTAATGACTCTCCTTCAGCACAAGCAATCTCTTCTGTAATCTCTTTTGCAAAGCACTGTAAAAATCACCACTGAATTAATAGCTTAATCAGCACCAAACCTTATTTTGGACTCCAGAGGCTTTACCCATTCCATGCTAAACATCCAAAAGAAGAAAGAATTAAGGATATGCATCATATGACCATAAGTAAGAAAGTAACCTCACCATAGTGCAGTCAAGCAAAGTTGTAATGCAGCATTTCTAAGATCATACCACATAATACAGAGCAAGCAGAAGGTAAACTCTACTATCTATCCATTGGAAATTAAAAAACCCAACTCTAAAAGTCAAGGTAGGTCATTCTGCTGCACAATAACAGAGGTCACTATCACTTCACACACAGCAGAAACCCTCAAGCACTGAGACAGCATTACACTTCTCGACTTCTGTTTTGTTTCAAATTAACATGAGTAATTTTGTTCACAGAGATGGATAAAAAAGGAAAATCCAAGTTCAGAGTGTCCAGGGAACAGGATGGTATTCGAGATTCATTGCTACCTTTAGGCGTCTTTGCCAAAAGCTCATGGAAACTTTAGGAAAATGATTCTGAGAAATTACCTAGTTATGACTCTAGAAGACACAAAATAATTTAAAACTTACTTGAAATGTCAAAAGTCTGCAGTTAATCAGTCTTTTAGGAAAATTTACTATCATGTGTTTCAACAGCACCAGTTTCACCTCCCATTTCTACCAAATCAGTTTCTAGATGCTGTACCAGAGAAAGAAACTGCAAAATACAAGACGAGCAACTAACCTGGGATTACAGACAGACAAAGAGCTTTGAAATCTGAAATGAAATTTAGCAGGGGATAACTCAGGGAATAATGCTGGTTTACAACACTGCCAGGAGCAGTTCTGCTCCTGGAAGCAATAAGCAACAGTGTCCCAAAGAACCAATGCCTGCTGAAGCCTCACACGTCAAATGGTAACAGTGGCAGGAACAGAACAGGAGATCTACAGTCCTGAAGGCAACTGTGGCTTTAAAAAGTTGAAGAAGCAGCTTTATTAATTTCATGTAACAATAAATCAGCTTTGTAAAGCATTAAATAGGCTGCTGTGAAATACTTTGGTCAAATAACAGCTCCCAACGAGGCTCATGTGCATGATTAATTTTGAGCAGTGTGTGTGTGGGATTCTCCAGCTCATCCAATGCTGTGCCTGCAAACACAAGCACACCAAACACCCCACACAGCTCTAGGGGGTGAGCCCTGTCACACCTGTGCAGGCTAAATCAGTAACTCTGCACCTGATCCCAATTCTTACAACACTCAGCTGTCTGAGGTGTAACCTCAGGCTGTGCAGTTGTGTGCACAGCACACACACACAGAGCATCTCCTCCTGCAGAGCAGCTCACACCCTAGACCCACTGTGACATCAGCTGCAGTACCTTGACATGGTTTAAGGCAACATCTATTCATGTTAATAAACACAATGAAAGCTGCTGTTCCAAAGCCAGGAATTACACACACTGGTATGGGCTTAAGGGAACAACTGCTTGTGCATTCTGGGATGAAATGATCCTCACTTACAGGACCTGAAATATGCACCGAAACCAGGTGAGCCCTTGGCACTCCCACCTGGAATACAAGCTGACCCCAGACAGGATTTGTGAGTGTGCTATGAGAAAAAGACAGACATTTTATCACACAAGTGCTGCCTTGCATGAGTAGCAAGTAGCAAAAGAAACAGATTGATATGTTCATCTTTCTTTTCTTTTTAAATATTGTCTCATTTGGAGAGTTTCCTTGGCACTTGGTGGTCTATAGCCTTTTGATGTCCATGTAAAAACAAACATTTTAAAATTTGTACCTCTTATTAATGAAAGCATGTTAAAACAGCCCTTTCTGAGCCTCCATATTACTATTTGTCAGCCACACCTCTACGTATAATCAGAACTTATAAGCTTTTATGCACATGGGCATTACAGTGACAAATCAAACCTTGTCTAGTTTTGAATTCTGCTTCAAGAGGATTGATCACACAGCCAACAAAAGAACTACTAGTACACACTGAATTAATTGTTCAGCTTTTGACTGAACAAATTATTGAAATGCATATCAAAGCATTTCATGGTATTTCTTTAAAATGCGTTAAGCGAAGTTTCATATGTGTCAACACTGACTAATTTTTAAGGACTGCTACCCACAATATTTGAGCTGATTAACCATGAGTGGGAAGGAGCTGTTACTATTTAGCTAAAAGCCAATGCTCTTGTCAAAAAGTGTCCATGGCAAAAATGAGTCAAAAAAGGAGCATAAAGGAAAAAAACACAAGCTGAAGGTTTTACCTCACTGTCTGGGCTGGGCTGGATGACCTCCCAGGTCTGGGAGTCCACGTCGTAGCAGTGGAGCTCGTTGGGCAGCGTGTTGTCCGCAGCCCCGCCGAACACGTAGAGGTGCCGGTCGAAGGCCACCATCGTGTGCCCGTATCGCCGCTGGGGAGGGGGCGGCGAGCCCCGCAGCAGGTGCTCCGTGGGGATCCGTGTCCAGCTGGGACAGGAAACACGGTATTTTTTTACAATTCTTTTAAATTTTCTAACTCTCTCCTTTGTCACCAGGAGACAGGGCATTCTCCCTCAGTGCCCTTAAGTATTACATTTCACAATTCAGGCAGTCAAGGATTTATGTGGATTTTGCACGACTTAACTGTCTACACTTACATCTTTTCCTTGAATTCAAACTGGAAGAGATTATTGGTAATCTTTGCTCCACTCTGGCCAGAGAAAACAAACATCTTGTCTTTGCAAACCGCCACGGGAAAATTACAGCAGGAAGGAGGAATTTCACCACTTTGTTCAATCTGAAAGGTAATTAAGTTCAGAATCAGAAATGTATTGTTACAGTACACAACTCCACGTGCTGAGGACACTGTAGGGCCATGGGACACAGGTGCAGCTGGGGACAGCACATGGCACGGGCCCTGTAAAGCTGGCGACAGGAAATCAACTCCTGCTGTGCTTACGTGTCTGATTTTCCCTGGATAAAAAGGTTGGGAAGCCACATTTTTAAAGCTCCCAGTACTGCAAGGATCAGGACTTTGGTCAGCTGGCCAGCAAAGCTCCCAGTCTCTGCCAGTGGTCTGAGTGGGAATGCAGCGGTCAGAGTGCAAATGCAGTCCCTTCCACAGGGGGCACAGCAAATCCCCCATGGGAAGTCCAAGTCCAGTTCACAGATTCACAACCAAAAAAATCACCTTTTCATACACACTTGGTTTTCCAAACACCCAAACCAAATAAAATTCGAACTGTTTCTTTTCACTGCGGATCAAAAACACATTCTGGAGAAAGAGCAGTGCAGTCTAGCATGGGAAATTTTAAATAATTGTGCATTAAAACCAAAAAAGAGAATTTTATGTGTTAGTTGAAATTAAAGCTTCTTACCTCTTCCCAGCAGGTCAGCTCTCTGTCCTGCAGGCCTATTGTCCACATGTCATTTAATCTGTGCCATAACACAAAAAAATGCTTGATTTGAAACAATTCATTTTTTGGTAACAGTTTTGAAAGGGCAGAAATCCTATTTCATCAACATTCCTTCTGCACAGGAAGAATCTCCTGCTTCCACTGACAGAAAAACAATTATTAGAATTCCTTTGTCCTATACCTAAATTTTACAGCCCCACCCCAGCTTGCTTCAGCATCTTTCTAGTTACAAGTACACTGCAGTTAAAAGCTACATACAGCAACTCAGTCTGGAGCTTAAGGATTTGAGCTATTTAATCTTCAGGATTTTTACAAAATACCCCTTTTTACCCTGCTCCTTCTGCTCATCCCTGTTAACTACTGAGACTGACCACAACAATTTTTTACATGGCTGAATCCTTCCTTAAATACAGAAAGGAGGACAAAGCAGATAATCTGACACATCTTTTGACTGTGCTGTTCCCAGAACAAGTTACTCACAGTAACTACAGATGCTTCCTTTGTTCAAATCTGCCTGGAGGCTCAAGTTCCATGAAAAGACTTTTTTTTAAAGTGATTCGACATATTTAACATAAATTAGACAGGTCCTCTCACCCACTCCTTCCTTACAGCTACCCAAGGCCCTGGGGGACTCCATAAGCTGGCACTGAACAATCCCACAGAGTCATGCATCTTATACCAATTTCTCCTCCAGAAATAACAAAGACATCCCATCTGTATTCCCAATTGTCAGCAGTTCTCCTGGAGACTTTGTGGAGCTGGACATGTTTCTGAAGATTCTTCTCAAAAGAAGAGGCAACCCAGCTCCTCATTTGTAACAATCTCTGTGTCCTCGCATGATGCAAATATTGTATATCAACATAAATTATTCCCCAAGTTCCTCACGACAGAAAAAAAAATGACACGTCCAGAACTGACTGTTCCCTGACAGACCAAGAGCAAATGCAAGGAGCTACTGTGAGACAAAGCACCAGGCTCTCTCTAACATCTCAGCACCACTCCTTTACAGTCTTTCCCCATAAAATATCCCACCTCCCTTCAACCCAAGTATTACATATTTCCAGAGACTTCTGAGAAAAAACTGACACACTGCTCTTAGTTCTCTCAGGTGATTTCATAGCAAATCCAGGCTTTGCTCTCTAAGTATTCAGCAACATCAGCCGGCCTGTGCTGGGGGTCTTTCAAGAAATGTGCATTTGCCAAATTCCAAAGATCATTTTGCAGCCTTACAACCAAGCACACTGTCAAATTACACATCCACAGCCACTCTGAGTAACCAGATCTTTAGGCTTTAAGCACACACTTATTTGAACATGAACCAGTGAACTGCAAAAGTGCAATGCTCAACAACAGACTGGGTTTGCAAAGCTCCAGTCGAGTGTTTAAATCTCTTGGAACATGGAAATGTCTCTACAAAGGTGGAAACTGAGGGGTTGGGATTTCACAAAAGCAATTAAGGAGAGGGTGATAGTGCCCCATACCGTGCATTGCCATCATATCCAGCAAAGATCCACAGCTTGTCACTGTACACTGTTGCACCATGAGCTGACCTGGCCACTGGCAACCTGCAAGGAAGAAAATGCAGACAACAACCTTTCCTCTGCAGCTGCAGAGGGGCTGCAGAAGAATCTAAGAGCTAAAACGCACATGGAAGAAGAAGAAGAAGAAAGTCCCCTACACAAAATTGTTTCTGCCATGCGCCCTCCAAACACTGAGTGAGCCTCTGAAGGCATGTATTAGTTTTGCACTCTGCTGCCTTCAGTGGAAAGAAACTATCTTAATGCAGACAGGAAAAAAAAATCCCAACTAATTCCCTGCCAGGACTCAAATACTCTCAGAGTATTTTGCATAAAGTAGTTAAATAATGGGAAAATTCATAGCGCCACTGGTAGAGCAAGGTGGCAATCAACTCTGGCTATGAACGTCCCACATGTGCTCCCACAGACTTGTTGCAGGGAAAAAATGCAGGTGAACCTGAGATGGGAAGAGATGATGTTGACCCTAGTTCAGAAGGCTGAATAGTTTCTTTATTATAACTATATTACAATACATTAACATATTATTTAAGGAGGAGATACTAAAATTAAATCCTAACTTCTAACTATCATATCTAACTACTCCTGTAACTTCAACTCCTGACTCCCTCTCCAGAACAAGTCCAGACACAGGTGCATTCCACTGGCCATCGGGGCCAAACTATGCTCACCAGTGTCCAATCAACTAATGATTCTAGGTAAACAATTCTCCAATGCATTCCACATGGGAAAAACAAGGGACAGAAATAGAAATTGTTTCCTTTTCCTTCCCTCTCTGCTCCTCTATGAAAATCTCCCGAAGGAGCAGAAAATGTGAGTACTACAGACTAAGCAGGTGAAACACAGAAATGAGACCAGGACAGAGCTCAGGATACTCATTTGGGATCATTCAGGGTTGTTCCCAAGATGTAGTGCCCACAATGAAAGATCAAACCTATGATTTCTCTTGCATAATCTTTGTTGTTTTAACTAAATCAGCCAGGTTGAACAAACCTGTGATGCCACAAGGCATCTGTTGGCTTGTCTGAGGTCATTGTGAAGCATGAACACTAACTCTGGGGAACAACAAGCAAAATGTGAGTAAACTGAGTAAGAATTACTCTCCAAAATGTCCCAAGTTACCAGAATTAACCAGAAAGAGAAATTACTAATACAGTCTCTGTTCTGAAATATAACGTGCTCATCAGAGGTGAGCAACAGTAACACAAGAATGGAGGGGACATTCCTCATCCCTCTCCAGAAATCACAATAACAAATGTTCCCTTCCCTCTCCCCACTGAAACCAGCATTCCAAAAGCTTCAGCTGTGTATAGGACTGCAGGTAAAGACACCACACGACCCTTACTGGAGAGTGGTAAACACAGAAATGTTTGGGGTAGAAAGAGACCTTAAAGCCCATCCAGTCCCACCCCCTGCCATGGGCAGGGACACCTTCCACAATTCCAGGTTGCTCCAAGTCCCATCTAACCTGGCCTTGGACACTTCCAAGGATGGGGCAGCTGCAGCTGCTCCAGGCAACCTGTGCCAGGGCCTCACCACCCTCACAGCCAAGACTTCCCTCCCAATATCCCATCTAACCCTGCTCTGCCAGTATAAGGCCATTCCCCCTTATCCTGTTCAGGCCCTCGTAAAAAACACTAAGAGTTGGATCACAATCACTGTCAGAAATGGCACTCTGAAATGTGCCAGAGTCAACAGAGTCAACTTTAGTGACAAATGTGTTAGAGATTTTGATTTTCCTTGGAACACTGAATCTCAGGAGCCCTTTTCTTCATGAGGGATCAACAATTTCCAAGCTATCCTTGAAACGGAAACAATTCAGAAAAAAACCCAACTCTCTTTGCTCCCATTCCTTCTATCGTGGACCTGAAGCATGAAGAGTGGATTTTGAACAAATTTCCATTATAGTGCATTCTGGAATGGAGGCCTTCCAAAAAAACTCCTGTAGAACCAAAAAAAGTTAATTGAGAAAGCAGAGCAGCAATCGTGCTGCAGCCCTAACATCAGCACTGTAACTAGGTCTGACTGTGCCATGTGAAATGATGCCAAGCTACCCTCACTCCCCCGAAGCAGAAGGCAATGATATCAGCTCTTACCTTCCCTCAGTCTTCCACTCTGTCCACTGCCCGGTTGCAAACTTATACTCAAAGAGGTCGTTTTTATTCTTCAGGTTAGAATTGGAATAGATATCTCCAGTATAACCACCTGGACAACAAGAATTCCATTAGACTCCCAGGCAATGGAGCACACACACTCCCAGGCATTGCATTAGGAGAAATTTTAGATTGCATAAAATGTTTGGCTAACGGACTACTACAGAAGGAGACTTCCCTTCCACTCCTTCTCCTGAAGAATCACTATGGTAATGAGCTTCAAGTCGTCTTTACTTTAAACAAAACAGCACCATCTTTCCAAATTAAAGTTGAAATCACAGCCATGAAAAATACTGGATTTGCTACTGAATGAGATCTTTGACACCTCCTAAATATCTCTCATTCTTCTTCCAAACCAGTACGGCAGCACATCTACCACTTCTAGTACAGCCTGCTGCTGCCTTACCAAAAACGAACATGCTGCTCCCGTAGACCACAGCGGAGTGGTGGTACCGTGGTGCCGGCGGCGTCCCCGTCGTGAAAGCCCTGCACAGGTTACAACAGCAGCAGTCAAACACTCTGGTCGTGCTTTGGGCACTCAGAGCTACTGTGCAGACTCAGAAAAGAAACAACTATTAAAAGTTATTCTTTTGTTCATAAGTGTTTCACTGGTTTTGGATAGTTGATTGCACTAAGATTTTATGGAACAGAAATAAATGGTTACAAACATGCTGCTGCTGAAATCTATTTGGCAGAGCTGGAAAGTGAGACACAGGTGAGATAAGCCAGGCTGCCTACTGCAGAACAAAGGAGCCAAGAAAGGTGTGACGACCCCTGTCACCTCCCCCGGCCCGAAGGGTGCAGCACATCCAGTCCCTCTGCCCTCCCACAGGCTGCAGGAACAGAAGTGACCCTGGTCCTCCCTCACTGTGCTGCCCGGCCTCCCCTCGGGCAGGATCGATAACCCCGATGGCCTAGCACACAGCAGGCTGGCAGGCAGCAGCTGTGACAGCGCTGGGCGGAGGTGACACTTCCTCTCGGGTGCTCGGGTAGTACCACAAACTTTTACACCCAGCCTGAGGTGCTGAGGGAAGCCGCGGCGTGTCCCGGCCCTGCTAGCGATCAAGGATGGGCGAAGGGCCGCGCTGCCCACCTGCACCACGAGCAGTCCTTCACGTCGAAGCGCAGCAGATCGTTCAGCATCGTCTTCCTGCGGGGAGGGACGGGAGAAGCGGCTGAGCCAGGCCGGGGGTCGGACACGGGCGGCCATAAACCCTCAGCCCTGCTCCCCTCACACCCACCTCCCCTCACACCCATCTCCCCTCACACCCACCTCCCCTCAACCCCAGCGTTCCCGGTTCCCCTTACCCGTTGTCCCCGCCGAACACGTAGATCGCATCCCGATAAGCCACCACAGTGTGTTTGCTGCGCCTGCGGGCGGCACGGACAGGTCAGAGGCGCCAGGAGCCCCCCTCCAACCATCCCGTCCGCTCCCTAGCTCACCGGGCCCCTACGAACTCGTCGCAGGGTGGGAGGCGGCGCCAGCGGTGCACGGTCTCGAAGGGTCCGAAGTTGAGGGTGAGGTACTCGACGCTGTCTGAGCAGCTGTGGTCGAAGTCCACGCTCGGGGCCACCTTCGAGCGCCCCGCACCGCCCGCCGGGGCCGCGGCCGTCGCCATGGNGGGGCCGCGGCCGTCGCCATAGTCCACGCCTACCCCCTGGACTACAGCTCCCGGCGTGCACCGCCCCGCGCGCCCGCCTTCCGGCGCGCCTGCGGTCCAGCAGTCAGACCACAACTCCCGGCGTACATCGCGCCCGGCGCGCCGGCCTGGCAGCTGCCAACCCCTGGACTACAGCCCCCAGCATNTGCACCGCTAGAGGGGAGGGGGGGCCCGAACGCCACTGTGGAGCTCCACGCGCCGCGTTCGAGGCCGGGGCGGGGGCCGAGCCCGCCGGGCCGAGCCGGTACCGGCGCTGCCCGGGTAAAGGCGGGGAAGCCAGGCGGGATGCTACATTACTAGAGTTTACTCGTTAATTCAAAAAACTCCACTCCCCAAAAAGAATAATACTGATGAATATGCATAAGGTCTCATTCCAGGGTCCGAGCTGGGCGGTTCGCTGGTAAAACACGGTCNCTGTCTTCTCTCTGCTCTTCTATGAAACTTTCTTCAAGGAGCAGAGATGTGAGCACTACACGTGCCCTTGGCTGTGCAGTCGCCCACAGCCCATCCTTTGCTTTTCCTTAGTTTATGTTTCCTAAAGTGGCGTCAGTCACCTCTATGACTATCAGTTTAGTTTCTTTGCAACAGCAGACAACACAAGTGGTGCTGCACCTCAAAACCAGAGCTCAGACACTGCTTCAGAGAGTCCAGCAGTTTCCATCCTGAGCAATTGCTGTGTTACTGGTTAAAGGTTTTTTGGCACAATTCCTGCAGCAAACACAATCCTTGTATAAAGACACATCACAGAACAAGCCTTCAGAATTTTATTAGGAAAGATGACAGTGGTTAATCAGAAAAGCAACGAAGTTATGAGCACCAGCAGGACTTTGCTGAGGTCCCTCAAACCACCTCCCTTGTGCACTCTCTCAGATCCTATCCAGCGTCTTCCTAGGGATTGCTTCAGTCAGAGTATTTCTTGCCAAGACCACCCTGCACACAGTGAGGGTGCCAGCAACAGCTGCTGCACAACCACACCATCCCTGTGCCAGTCCTGCCCCTCGGGCTGGTCCCAAACTTCAGCTGCCATGCAGCAGCACCATGCCCAGCCAGCTCAGGCTGCATCCGAGCTGAGGATGGAGGGAGAGTGCAGAGCACCAGTTCAGCCAAGAGGAACAATCTTCCCACTTCTCAAGCAATCTGTAAGGGACACAGCGCCTTTTTTCTGTCCATCTGTGCTGTGGGAAACTCAGGTAAGTGAATCTTTACACGTAGAGACAATGCCACTTATCCCCCCATCCTTCCCTTCTCACATTCCTTGAAAAAACACCGATAACTGCAAATCAAAGTAGTTTTTACTCAAAACACAGATGAGCTCCAGCAGGAACATGGCACTGACCCATCCATGTTTTGGAACTTACAATGACACAGACACCTTTAGATGTTTCAGTTCAGTGTCAGTACTAATGTCAGCCTCATTTTTCACGGATTTGTTTAAATCCACCCTCTGACCTGACTAAAGCCCCCCCTGAGGCACAGGATTCCAGCTCCAGCTCCCACTGGAGTGCACATGAACCCCAGCAGCACCTCTGTGAGCCCAGGCTAACCAGCCTTCAGTGTCTGTTTACTCCTGACACCCTGAACACACCTCAATGCTTCCAGACGTTTGGAATCCACTTTTGTCCAAGTTTGGATGGCTGGGTTTGTGCCTTTGCTGCTGACACACACGGCAAAAAAAGCTGGTCCTGCCTCTTCCCAGAGATGGGACCAATTCCTCTGAGGACACTCCTGATCCTTCTGGAACAGCCATGTGGACACACCACTGCAGCCATAAGTTTCTTGGTAGGTTTTCAAAACTGCACTGTTTGGTTTAACTTGTTGGCCCTTTCAGTGGAAGCTGAGAGGCAAAGGCCTCAGAACAAAACTCCTACTGGACTGTATGACAGGAGGGTCAGGGCACCCCGTTTGTTACATATTCTTATAGACCAGAGAATCCCCAGGGCATGGGAAGAGCTTGTACCTTATTAGACACATAAAAATCAGGCTTCAAACTCTGCTTCTCATAGTTAGTTAGGCACTCAAAAAATTGAGATTGGCTCAGAGGAATCTGCAGGGGATGGGGGGTTCCCCCCTGGCTCTGCTCACTCTCAGGCACAAGGTGAGACCAGTGAGAGACAGAAGGACTCCAGGTTATGGAGGTTTTGATACAATGTCGAAGAAAATGATTCCAAAAAGGAACAGCAAGTGCCTTTCTTAAAAGGAAACTGTAATGGCTCAGCCCATTTTAAGCAGCAGATACATACAGCACAGGACTCCCTTTCTGTCCAGGTGACTCCCATGAAACACCCCAATATCCTCTGGCAGCACATACAGAACGTGTCCTAAGGAGAAATATGTCTTTAAAAAGTGACTTCAGGAAACAAGCACAAGTTCCTTTTAAATCTGTTTTATAAGAAGGATACCAATGTACATTTTAATAGTTTTATTTCATTTTCCCTGAAAGGGAACCAAAGGCAGAGAGGTGTTGTGAGATACATCACACTGTTCTCATGGGGAAATCAATTTGCAAATGTTATTTTACCACTCTATAAAAATACACACAGGAGTGTGAAAAAAGCAAGGTAGTTCAGAGTGGTTGTCATGGAGTAAATCTGTTAAATATAATCAGTTTTTTTTTTCCCCTAAAAACTGTGGCTCCTTGTGTTCCAGAAAACCAGTCTTTCATAGCCACATGCCACAGGAACAGAAATTTAAGTGATGGCTTCCTCTGAGCATGTGCACACACAAGTGTTAGTGAAGAACTTGCTCCCATGGGAGATGTGAGCGACAGAGCCCCATCCACACCAGGAAAGAAGATACGCACTCAAGTTCATTGTCTCAGCTTCCCCTCCAAACTCCTGTGAACAGGCTCCATCCCATCCAGGCAGCTCTGGAAAGAGTCTGTGGTTCTATAAAAGAAGTCACGTTGTAGGATCAAGATATTTACCCTGTGTCACGTGAGGAGGAACAACAGCCAAGAGGAACAAGCTTCCCACTTCTCAAGCAATCCGTAAGTGACCCAGTTCCTTTCTCTGTCGAACTGTGCCGTGGGAAACTAAAAGTGCCTCTTCACAGGTAGAGACAGTTTCCTTTTAAAAATATTAAGGACACATTATTTTTTATCTTTAAGAACTTCCTGGAAAGTTACTGTGGAAAATGAAAGTCTCTCCTGTGGTGAGACGAATGTGCAATGTCCTTGCTTTCTCAGGATTCCTTTCCTTAGCATCCTTAGATGTGCGTTAAGATGAGGCTCAAAACAACGAGGCCATTGTCGACCTGGAACAAGGCAGGTAGACACTGGAAAATGTTTTATGTCCTATCATAAAACGTGGAATTAGCCAAAAAGAACCTATTGTTCAGATCTGGCAGGTGTGGTCTCTGGAGTGGGTCTATATCCCGATGGCCTGCAGCACTCGCTTCTCGTTGTCGTTGAGGTGGTCAGAGAACATGGCATAGCAGGGCTGCTGTGCAAACTGGCACAGGAAGTCGGTGAGATAGGCCTGGGAGGGACAGAAACACCCTGTCAGCACCACTCTCCTGGGAAATCCTGCTGCTTCCACATGTCAGGAGACACATCCCAACATGCACCAAGTAACACCCCAGCACTGAAGGGAACAGAAAGGAGCGGTGCAGGAGGAGGAGTGGAATCAGAGGGAAGGGTTGGAGCAGAGGAAAAAGGGTGAGAGCAGAGGGAAGGGCCCATCAACAGCTGCAGGTGGTGGGAAAAGCAGGAGCAAAGGGTAACACAGGGGCTGACTGGATGGAAGCATCTCTAAGTGGAATATGAAATTCTGTCATGTTCACTCTCCAACCTACTCCTGACTTCTGCCAGTAGCAGTGAAGCTCACAGGTACAAAAGTCTCATCTCCCTCTGTTCAAAGAGTTTTGTTCATTCACATTTCCATGTTATAGATATTAATGATAAGGAAAAATAGCTCCAGAAATTCTTGGGACACTTGGCCCTTTCCAAAGTAATTTCAATTAACAGAGTGCCTTCTGGATGACAATAACTGGTGTTTCCAGTGCTTACATATTTGTTAAAGTACAACACTTAAAAAAAAAAAGTTTATAGAGAATGATTGGAATCTGATAAAACCCCTCATTCTAGAGCATCACCTGGAGATCTATTTGGTAAAGAGGGTCCTTTAATGCATCTGGATCATCCTCTTCATCATCTTCATAGTAATCTTCATCTGTCAGAGGCAAATCAGCAGGTTTTAACATCAAAAAGAGCAGACTATCTCAGGAAATTTTCTATTAAGCTACTGAAACCCAAGGATCCAAAAGTAAATAGTTTCAGCACTGCTGGGAAAGAAGAAAATTGTATCCAGAACATTCACTCCTTTAGATCATGTGATAGAAACCACTTAAACCCAGAACCAAGGTCAGTGGAGGCTTGAGGAACACGCAGGTGAGCCAAGCACACATGGGACACTCACAGGCAGGTTTGGAAATTCCATGCACCAGGATCTTCTGCCTTAATCCCATGTGAGGGTGACACCTGGCCAGTTCTGAGCTAATGTGAGCAGTGTCCTTCGCTGTTTCCCTGTAAAGTTCTCCCTTCTGAGGCTACATGAACCTGAGAGACGATGCACCCGCTCATCTCTTTGTGCAGCACTTGTTCCTCAAGGTCTCTCCACAAACGAGCTCCCCCATCCCTAGGACACCATCACGCTGAGGTCACACTTACACCTTGAGCAGCAATTTTCTCTTTAGAAGAAATACCTGCAGGAACCTCCCACAGGTGTGAAGCCTGTGCAGTACGTGGACTCCCAGGTGATGTTATTTATAATGCAGCAATTTAATCACCATGTTGCTCAAAGCCATGGCTTCTCCAGAAACTCCTTATTCACAATCCCAGAGCAGAATTCCTTCCCCATGCTGCAGCCTTTGTTTTGCTGCTGGCAAGGGAAGGAAACTTTGACTAGGATGTCACCTACCTGATTATTGCTTTGAAGAAGGACTTTCAAGCTGTTACTCACCATACTTGTTTGTGGAAAGAATATCTGACAAGAACTGTCCTGCTAAGCCTTCATCTTCATCCTCGTCTTCTTCCTGATCCTCCCACATATCATTTGAATCATCTGTTTAGAAAAAAAATTTCCTAGAAATGATCCAAATCCAAGCGGTCCAAGAGGTCTGTGATCACTCTATAGGGGACTGGAGTTTGTAGGCATGTGTGGGTGGATGAAGAGAAACACCTACAATCCTCCTTATCCTTTTGGAATGATTCCAGAACTGGAGCCAAGCAAAAGGCAACAGCAAGAATGGATACTTGAAGCAGGAAGAAAGGCAAACCAGATATACCATGAAAGGGTAATTTTATTTGCACATGGTCAGATCCCATCTTCCAAACTAGCCCAAAAGAATTTTTAGGTCTAAGGATACACAACACTGACTGATCTTATTCTCCCATTTTATTTATTTTTACCAGGAAGAGATTGGTAGCACTTAAATACAGCACAGGGAAGAAACAGATGTTGTCCTAATGGTGAACTGTACAACAAAACAAGAGATCTGGAGAGGGACTTTGACAAAGAGGGATGGCTTCCCACTGGCAGAGAGCAGGGTTAGATGGGATATTGGGAAGGAATTCTTCCCTGTGAGGGTGGGGAGGCCCTAGCACAGGGTGCCCAGAGAAGCTGTGGCTGCCCCTGGATCCCTGGATGTGTCCCAGGCCAGGCTGGACAGGGCTTGGAGCAGCCTGGGCTAGTGGAAGATGTCCTTGCCCATGGCAGGGGGTGGAACAGAATGAGCTTTAAGGTCCTTTCCAACCTAAACCAGCCTGGGATTCTGTGATTCTATGAGCTTATCCTCTGGATCACTATTCAAGCCTTTGTAGGATACATGATTTACTGTCACAAAGTTCCTATACCAGAAATTCTTCTCAAGAGAAGATCAAGTAGATTTAAGCCATGCAAAGAGAGAAAGCAAACCCAGTATTTTACCTTGGCTCCAATCTGCAGTTGTCTGCCTAGATGCATTTGCTTCCATGGCATTAGAGAGTTCATTTATTATTAATTTTAAGATTTTTACTAACAAAGGAATGTTTGTCCAGCGCTCAGGATCTGTAAGGGAAAGAAAATACACATATTCATGTTGCTTTTAATTAAAAGTTATAAAACAGGCCCTTTTTTATTGAAGTGGGGTATTTTTGTTAGGGAGGTTGGGAGAGAAAACCAACTGACAAAAAACCCCCAAAGCTTCTTTCCATATACCCTCAGAGCTACATTCCCAAAGATCTCAATGCAGTATCAACCTTGCATATGCTGAGTAAAGAGGAGGCAGGGGAAATATCTTCAGCTGAATGAATGTGTGACTCTACTCCTGCAAGCTGCTTAATAGTCATCTGGAGTCAACCTTTCTTTCCTGAAGTCCATTTTCACATCCACCAATGCTTTCATATAAATAACCAGTGCATGCTCCCAGGCATGGCTCTTGCCCCTTCTGAGGCCCTATTAAGCTCCAACTTTTCCTTCCTGGTGTTCCTGCAGGGCTTAACTATTCCACAGGGACAGCTAGACAGAGTGTATTCGCCCTTAATTACAAAAGTAAAGATCCTATCAAATAAAAAATCTGGGAGCATTAGTTTTAGCTCTTACTAATGCTAGTATTAATCTTTGTTTAACTCAAATGCTGGCAGTTGCCATTTTTCTGTCTGACCTCTGTTGGTTTGGTTTTTTTTAAGCCAAGAATAATCAGGTAGCAAGTGATTTGTGACCACCACTCACCTCTTAAAATCCCTAGTGCTTGCCCCTATTCATCTCCTTAGCTGTCACCTTGGTCCTTCACTGCATCACTGCAGATCCCAAGCCCATGGCAGCTGAAGGCTCAAGGAGCACCGACTGTCTGGAGAGGCTCCCAGTTTGGATCTGCACAGCCTCCACATCCCATCCCACCACTGGTCACACACGAGCTCTAGCACAGCAAGTGGCACAACCAAGGTCTGACTGATGGCTGAAGACAGCAGCCCTCGAGTGTCCTCCCCCTGGAGCTCAGTCCTCAGGAAAAACTGCCCCAGGGCTCTGCTCTCTCTAATTTAAAATATTAATCTCAACAGCAACCTCCAGTCAAAGACCTTGGGTTCAACTTATTAAAAATAAGACAAGTCTTATGCAGGAGACTGGTCAAGTTTTCCTTAGAAGAAATCTCTAACTTGTTGAATCATTGCTTTTTGTGAAAGTGTCTCATTGAAAAAGACACCTCTTTGTTTTAAATCTCTGCATGCACTAAAGGCACTTTCCTCTCAGAGAAGCTACCAGGCATCCAGAAATATAAATTCTGTCTCATGATGCAAAACAGCAGTGAAGAACTCCCCATCCCATAATAACCTCATCCAGTTATATTAAATCAGACATCAGGAGTCCTCCAAACCAGTCTTTGGCAGAATTAAGGTAAATAGATACAGGTAAACAGATATATTAAGTACGTGATGTATGAATTAGCTCTAAAAACCAACATGTGCCTTCTGCAGGAACTATCTCCCACACAGATCACAGCTCTGTGTGATGTGCCAGACCTATTTAAGGCCTTTCATAGCATCTACTTACAGAAAAAATCCTGTTAAACACAGCAAAATGATTACTTACTTTTGGCTGACTTGGATCGTGTCCGAATTCCCTCATCCATATTAAATATTTCTTCTCCCTTCACCCTAATGTCCTGAAGTCTCTTGTCATCTGTGTTGATGCCATACTGCAGGAGTTTGCACAGTGCTACAGAGCTGGGAGCAGAGAATAGGAAAATTAGAGATCAGAATTTCCCCAAACTGCCTGGTTTTCATAGCCCCTTTCTAATAGGGAACACACCCCAGAGCAGACACCTAGATGCCCTTTCTTCTACATCTTTGCCAAGAACAAGCATGATAGAATTTTCCCATGTCTCCTGCTTTATGTCAGCATCCAAAACTGGACTCAGCTCCTGACCTGCACAGCAAGCTGGGCATTGGTCAAACTTTGGATTTAGCACCACCAACAGTACAGACATCCACCCACACATACATTAAAGGTTTCTCCAGATCAGAAGGGCCACCAGGTTAAACGTGCCTCTGCAGCACCATGGGCACACAAAGATGGAATTAAGAGAAAAGCAGTGGCAACAAAGCAGTAATTTGGCTGATCTGTAGCAATGATCTGCCCCCTTTCTCCAGTCTCAATGCTCATTTTTACTTCTGGTCCTTTATGGCTCTGCCACACTCAGACCTTCCAGCTTGCTCCTATCCTTTACATGTTCTTTCCATCTCTGATGCTCACATTTCTACTCCACACTTCAAACCTCCAGCTCCATGCTGTTTTCAAGCACAATGAGGATGATGCTGACTACAGGTCAAGGTTGACAATCTATGCTTGGCACCCCCAAATCTCTCTCTCTTCTGGCTCCACAAATCTCAAACTGAAGTTTTGGAGCTCCGTGGAACTGAACTCTTTTTGTGCTTTCATTTCTCACCCTCTCTCTCTCTCCCACACTATGGCTCTGACTTCTGCTGGTTTGGACCCAGGTCTTACCTGCTGCCCCAAGCTGCCCAAAGTTTTCCCATCATTTCACCAAGACCTCACAGCCACTTCTTTAACCTGCCCCCAGTGGATGGGGACAGGAGGTGTCAGCTGCCTTCAGGGTCCTTCTATTAACCCTGAACAAGAGGCTCCTCAGAGCAGGCCCTGCTTTTCCTCAGGACAGAAACACCAAGCATTTACTAATGCATGGTAAATGTCACCACAACCAAGCCAATCCAAGTGTTTAATACAGTGTGGAGCCCTGTTACATCACCTGTACACAAACATTTCTCATTTTGGACAACACAGCTCTGAGCAATCCCCTTTAACCTTGTTCTCCTGCTCAGCCTTGGCTTTTCCCTGTGCCATAAGCCTCAAGAGATCCTGCAGACAGGCCTGCATTCTCAAAATGAGGATAAACCACCAGGTTTAGGGATGCAACCAACAAAATGTCACCAAAAAGAGCACTGGATCCCCAAATCTGCTGCTTGTCCTTCAGGATTATTCACTAACTTCCATTTTGAACCTGCTTTTTCTCATTATTTATTTCACAGGCTATTTGACAGCCCATAACAATGACATAAAAACACACCCTAATAAGTGAGTTAACAGCTGGTGAGACCCCTAAGAGTGGTCTGTGAGGCTTCACAATTTCAGAAAAATCTAATACAGCAACTGTGACAAAATGTAAATGAATACAGAGCATCCCATGCTTTGGAATACAGCACTCAGCCTCCAACAGAACACAAACATGCTCCCACAGCAAACAGGAGAGAACACTGTTGCAATTGATTTCTTGATCGACTTTTAATAGATCAATAAATCCACAAGAAATCACCAGATTCTCTTAGGAAACCCTCTACAACACCCCAGAACTCTACAATAGTCTACAAAGGCAATTCCATGAGTGGAAGCTCTTCTCATCTGATCTCATTCACAGAAATTCAATCCCAAAAGCAGCCCTGTATTTGCAGGAGACACCCCCTTTCCCCTCATGTCTCTGTTCCAGCACAGGAGCACGAGGCAGCAGGAGCATTGATGAGGAAGATCAGAGCTTGCTCCAGTTACCACAGCTTTCCTGAGCAGAACTGACAGTGCAGGGAGCAGCAATTCTGCCTAATGCTGGCACACCCTGCTCCCATCTGAGGCAGCTCCCCTTCCCTATGCCCAGCACTCAAAGGCAGTGGGATGGGGGCAGCTGACACCGAGTGTCTGTGGTCCCACCTGACTTTGCCTTCATACTGCCCATAGAAGAGGTGCTGCCTGCTCATCCACTCGGCCATCACGAACTCTAAGGCGGGCTTGCCAGTGGGGCCAGGCAGGCTGCACAGGAATTCCAGAAGTGGCTCCAGTTGTGAGTGAACCAAATGAGCAAACACCATGATCAGGGACTGCAGGATGAGAAAGGCAATGTTAGCTGTACATAATTTAATAGCTGGAAATGTTTTATCAAATATTTAAGGAGCTGGAGTGAAGCTGTGCTTACTGAAGGAAGCTGAAGCTCCCTGCAGGAGTGAAGGCTGTGCTTACCAACCCCGGGAGGAAGGGAAAGTACAACCAGCTGCAAAACACTGTGCTACAAATGCAGGAAATAAACACCACCACATCATCACTCAGCAGCATCTTCCCAATTCTGAATGCATTTTGAACATGATTTTAGGGAAAGAACTACAACTTTTGAAAAGGTTTTGTTACAACATGCAGTTTTACAGTCTAACTCCTAAAGACCAGGGGCAGAACTCATTTGCTGTGTATGTCTAAATGTCAGTCTCCCAGTCTGAGGGCATCTCTGTAGTCCTCCTCAGGAAAAAGCTGCCCATCTCCAGAGGACCATCTTCCAGGCTAACACAGGGAAGAGATCCAGCACTGCAAAATGCTTGGCTACAAGGGCTGCATGGGACTGCTTCAGATTTAAATCTCCATATCTTTTAAATCCAAAACCAAGCAAAGTGAGAGCCATTCCAAACAATTATCATCAGTATATCCAGGGGTAAAAAATCCTAAAGCAGATGAGATTTGCTGGCATGGAAATGGCCACTGTGGTACCACATGCCAGCTTGAAAAATGCACATTCAAAAATCAGAGAAATAAGATAAAGTGGTTAGAGCAGAGTGAAGCTCAGCTGAGTGCTGCACTGGGGCAGAGATGGGATCTTGCTCAGCAGTGCCAGCAAAATGTCTTCTCCCAGCTGCTACTGAGGAACCAGGGCAGTCAGCATGAGCTGTTTTACATTGAGGGCACAGACAAAAAAAAGACAGGAGAGAGAATGAAGACCACTGGGAAAAAAATCACTGCAGAAAACTGTGTCATTAAAAGTAGGTCAAGGCTAGAAGAGATGGTGATGCTCTTAGTCTAGTCTCTCACCTCACTCAGGCCAACTATGCCTCCCATCCACCAAAAGCTCATCTTGTCTCAAGTCCCAGGCATTTTTCCTTGGAATACAGAACAAATCCACTCAAAAACACATGCTGCCTTTGCCATAACATGTCTACTGAGGCAACTCCTATCCCTCCAAAGAAGGCTTGCAAGTACAAGGGCATGAGGGACTACTGAAGGTACACTACAGCTTATCCAGGAGAATCTTGCTTACCCTGTAACCTGACAAAAAATTTTGGACCTGAGGAACAGCATGGAGCTGTGTCACAGGACGGTTAGGTTAGGTATCTCCCTGAGGGTGGTCAGGCACTGAACAGGCTCCCCAGGAAATGATCACGCCCCCAAGTCTGCCAGAGCTCAAGGAGTGTTAGGACAGAGTGAGATTGTTGGGGTGTCCTGTGCGGGGCCAGGAGTTGGACTCAATGATTCTTTTGGGTCCCTTCTAACTCAGGAGATTCCATGATTCTCTGATCAGAGTAAGCATTTTCCTGACCACTTCAACAGGACACACAGACCCTCCAATTGCACAAGCCATAAACAGGCACAAAATGAAAGAAAACAATGACAGTTTCTTCTCCTGGTGCTTCTCCTCACTCTCCTGTGTGCCAAGCCTGCTCACCTGCATCACACTAAGCGTCTCTGCTTGCTGCATTTTACTCAGGATGGCTCTCAGGATCTGGTCCAGATTCTCTCCCAGCTCACTCCCGGCTTTTGAAATTAAAGTGGAGACCAGTCTGCCCACAAAGGCAGCGGTGAACTCCGAGGTCCGTGGGTCCAGGAGCTGGCTCACCACCTGCATCACGTACCAGAGCCCGTTGTGGCCCTGCTCATCGTGCCACTGCGCGATCTGCTCCAGCGCCACCGACACGTACGCGCGCAGGCACTCGCCGCCGTTCTACAGAGACAAGCAGTGGGTAAGGGAACGGGCAGGCACGGGGAGATATCCCCTTCACCATCCCAGAACCTCCCTGAACCACGATGAAAACAAGGGGAAAACTGGTGGCACCTGTGAAAGATTTACATGTAAGTTCTACAGACTCCAGCTCATTAACACATACACTACTCCTCACTGCCCAATCAGCAGCAATCAAGATAACTAATAAATACAACAATAAATACAATAACAACCTCAAGTAGCTGCAGTTTTGTGCCAATCTAGGTACCTAAAGAAATTCAAAGAGTTTTTAACAAGTGAGAGGTCAAGACAGAGAAGTGTGACATGAACAGAACACAACCCAGCAGCTAAGCTGCAGTCCTTTTGAATTCTTCTTAGCACAAAGATCCAGCAAAGCAACCAAAGTGCAGGTCTACAATTTCTCCCTGCTGGTCTCTCACCTATTCTTACTGGTCTGTTGTTTAGGCAAAGACCACATTCCCATGGTCTGTATTCACATGGCAAAGAGTAGCTGCCACTATGGAACTCCTTACATAAGGAATGAAACCACCCTTGTTATTCATATGCCAGTTAGGAGCTGGAACAAAAAGGCTCCCTGCACTTCTAGCCCCTGATGCTTTTCCCTTCTTGCTAGATACTCCAAAGACATCAGGCCATAGCCAAGCCTCCCTGCAAGCACAGCTCAGGCAGTATTGATGTTGGAGATGACTCCCTGCTTTCCCTCCATCCCACATCTGGCTCAATCAAAAAGAAGTTTGGCTTCCCCCTCCCTCATAAATGAATGCAGCAGAAAGCTTCTAGAGGAGGAGGGCTAGGAGGGCTTTTGCTGTCCTGTGCCTGTGAATGTTCCTGAAGATAGCCCCTGCCATTACCAGGTGTGGTAAATGATGTTATGGGGGCGGAAAATCATTACAGGTTTGCTTGGTTGTTTGGGTTTGTTTTTTGGTGGCGGTTTTTTTGGTGGGTTGGATGGGTTTTTTTGGGGTTTTTTTGTTTGTTTGGTTGGTTGGTT
>VXBC01013263.1:142521-165107 GCA_013399945.1 Ploceus nigricollis
TCCCCATTACCGTCCCCTCCCCTCCCCTCTGCCCCAGCCCCTCACCAGTGCTCAGCACCGCTGTTTTTAGCCTGCTCAGCTTCCTGCAAATGCCTCGTAGCTGCTGCAGCCAGAGCAGTTGCACTCTCATTCTGGAAATCAGCAGCCACAGCCTGTGCACAAGGAAATGGTAACACTCATTTGTATGGACTGTTAAAAGTTGGCCTTTTCTCTAAATGCCCTTCCTGAGGGCAGGTTTGATACTTGTTCTTACTACTTCAGTATCTAAATGTGGAATACATTTCATACCAGCAGGAGATCCTGAGCAGCAATTCTCACTGTGTAGGAAAATGTATCATCATCTTCATCCTCCACAAACTGCTGTGGATTCGCAGTCCAAACTTTAATCTAGAGGAGAAAAAAAGGATAGGGCAGCTGAGAATTCAGGACACCATTGCTAAAAGGCAGCTTCTCTGTTCCCTGCAACCTGTTTTGGAAAACTACTTTCAGAATTTTTCTCTGCCATAAGAGCTCTTCATCCTCAACTGATTTTTCTTCTATTCCATTGGAGAAACCTTTGAAAAGAAGAAACTCTTTTTGTTCTGAGCTCATCTTGCTCTTCTGCCCCTCATTTGAGATCAGAGTTTGACAGAACTAATGACTGACCTGGAATCAATGCTACACAGCTTTATTTTTAGATGAGGAATGGAAGAAGCAGATAAATCTTTTAACAGAGTGCTTGTTTTTATGCATGTCTACCTAAACTAAAAGATGATGGTTGTTATGCTTGAGAGGCCAGGAGCTATGCAGAATTTCAGTACAAATTATTTCACCCTACTAGCACAACATTTTTGCTCTCACAGAAAGCTGTTTATTCCTTTCAGCATGAAAATCCTCATTTTCACAGCACATGGAAGAATGAAGGAAGAAAGCCTGAAAGAGCTGAGGTTGTTCAGCCTGGAGAAGATTCCAGGAGGACCTTATAATTGCCTTAAAAATAAAGCCCTTTTACCAGGGCCCCAGGACAAGAGGCAAGATGGTAGGTTTAGATTACAGAAGAAATTCCTTACTAAGGGGGTGCTGAGACACTGGATATGTTGCCCAGAAAAGTTGTGAATGTCCCATCACTGGAAGTGTCCAAGGTCAGGCTGGGTGGGGCTTGGAGCAACTTGAGATAGTGGAAGGTGTCCCTGCCCAGGGCAGGGGGTGGAACAGGATGGGCTTTAAAGTCCCTTCTGACCCAAACCCTTCTGTGATCTGTGATTTACTGTCCACCTTGTACCATTCTGGAACCTCTAAGTGCTGCCACAGCAAAGTGATGGAACAGCTTGTTAGATTACAGAAGCTTCCACGTACTGAAACTCTTCCCAGGACATTTGCTGGTTTAAATCTCTCATTTCCTTTGTTTCCTACACAACACAAACATGCTCACCTGCTCCTCTGTGATCTGCATGTAAAGCAGGATGTAATAGATCAGGTCTGGCAGAGCCTTCTTAACTGTGCTCTTAAATTTGTTGTTTTCCAACAAGGCATGAACAAATTCAAATATGCTGAACACTAGATTTTCAAAGCCCAGAACTTCACCTGAACAAAGTGGAAAAAACAAAAAAGAACATGACTGAATATGCCAACATACAAAAAGGTACAAATGGATGTGAAAATAATTACAAACTGTTAGCTTCTCTGAGCAGATATTTATTCATTCTCCTGGACTAGCAAGTGCAGCAGCAGCCCCAGGAGGACTTCAGACCTCATCACTTTCTGCTCTCTTCCCACCACACACCCCTCATTAAAATTTATCAAGCTCAACCTAAAACCTATTTGATTTTCTTTTGTCCCACTACTTTTACCTCAAAATTGTTGCCAACCCCACTCCTTGAACCATTAGAAAACTTAAAATTGTGTGCCTTCATTGATCACAATCACAAGTAATTTGCAAAGAATTGATGGACACCATTCTAACATGGTAAATGCACCTTCAGCACCATCTCCCACAGTGTTTCAGTCACTGCTTTGACAGCAATATTTAGGTAACTCCATTCCTCTTCAAACAGCAGAAGAGAAGTGCAAGTTCTTACCATCAGAATCCACAGGATCCTCCACCTCTTCTGTGTAATTTACTTCTGTTCTCACATAAGTGGATGGAGTTAAGGAAATGCTTTTTTCTAAAGAACAACATCTATTTTGGAATTAATCTGTTCCTGTCTTAAAATTTCTGATAACTTGGGAAGATTTCGTTTTTTAAAAAGCCTTTGATTTTGTGTAGAGTCCTGTGCTTCAGGACACAGAGACAACAACCCCAGGAGCTCCTGGCTTTGTGTATTGCCCAAGTTCAAGGACCACTTTCCACAGACCACTCACACATCACTTCAGCACATCTTTCATATTATTCGATTAACTTAGATCAAACTCACCAAGGTAACATAAAACTTAATTTATGCTAACTTTGCAAGAACAGAACCCTCCAGACTCATTCTTTCCAGGGGATGTGAGCCAATTCAACACCTCACTGCTGCCCAAGGGTGAGGAACCACTCCATGCTCCCACATCCTACCTTAGGTTGGCTCTGCTCCCTACCAAGCTTCTCCACAAGCACCAGCCCTGGGAAATGACAGAAAACTAACCTGGTGGTAAGAAGGAAGGAGTTTTCTTTGTGGATGGTGAACTAAGATCCAACAAGTACCAGAGCAAACACAAGGAAAGGAAGAACAAGACTCTCTGCTTTTTCAAACAAAAGCCCATTTTGTTTGCCCATACCAACACGACTATAGTAGGAGTCAGGACAGGAGAGGGAGAAATGTACCATCAAAAATCCAACAAACAGCTCCTTGTATTTTCATAGATTCACAAAACGGTTTGGGTTGGAAGGGATCTTAAAGATCATGTAGTTCCAATCCCCCTGCCATGGGCAGGGACACCTTCCACTGTATTTTAACAGAGATCTGAAAAAACGATATGGAGAGATTTGAGTTGTCAGTTTTCAAGTACTGGGCAATGCACTCACAGACCACTCTGACACAGCTGGGTGTGCAGTGGAGCACTGACTGAAAATTCAAAGGGCAAATCAGCTTCTGCAGCAAGTGCAATCAGTTCTGCTGCAGCAAGGGGTACTGCTGGTTCTCCTTCTCCTAAAGTCTTTACACTGTGACCAGCATCTTTTTAAGAAGACAATTTTTACCAAAAAGTACCAGAAACAATGCAGAGCTCGTGGCAGTTCTACAGGGCACATGCATCAATCAGCATACATTTTGAGCTAGAAGAAAGTTAATGGAGCCTCCAGAAATAAAAGAAGATCCTGTTTTGTCTGGCAGGGCAGAACACTCCATGCATTGTGCTTCTCCAGCAGTCAGGTCTGGAGTCATTACTGGGTAAGAGACTGAGTTTGTCTCGTTCGATTCCAGTAAAACACGTTTGCTACCAAGGATATAAAGCAGCGCTTTCCGTAAGGGTGTTCCAGACGATGGGCAGGATCTGCTGCATTGATGAAATCATGTGCTTTGGGTAGTTTTTCACAAGTGCTGTCACAGCCTGGAACCAAAAAGAATATCAGTCAAAAGTGAAACTGGGAAAGTCATCAACACACTCAAATCACAGGCTGCTGTTTCATTAACAACTGAGATCATCCAAAGGCTTCCTGTCACCAAGGTCACCTCTCACTCCTGACTGCACAATCCCTTCTCTTGCTCAAACCCTCACCAACACACTTCTCTTGGTGTTTCGTCTTTTGCAGGGAAGCAAAGGGATAACACAAGATGTGGCACTCTGGAGTGAAGACAATGCCATAATGCGGTGCTAAGACAATGACTCAAATCCAGAGCACATCGCTGTGCAGCGCTGTCTGGATACAATTATCCTGGAAATGTCTTGTCCCAGAAAAAGAACTCTAATGTAATGTAAAACCAGACTACTGCCCATTTTCCACAATTCTACTCATGCAAGCAACACATCCATTGCACATCCAACGAGCAGCTGGAGAAGCAAACACCCACCCAGATCAATTCCCTTCCCATTTTGGCTGTGGGCACCAGTGGCTATGACATTTCTCTGGGAGCAGCTTAGCAGCTCCACAGGGGATTGTGCCTGGAATTTCATGAAGCTGATCATCCTGACTTAGGGGAGCCCTTCCTCCGACAAAAGCCTTCTGGGACCCTCCAGGAGTGAGAGAGTTCTCACTCCTCCCTCTCCTCCCCGGGGGCACAGCTCCAGCTGTGTTACACTTGTTACAGGCTGACAGCCCCTCACAAACTGCCTGAGAGGTGGCTGCTCCCAGACACATGGGTGTCAGTTTGTTTGTGCTTACCCAATACAAACCACTCTGTGCAGTTTGTTTGTTTGTTTGCAGCACTGGGTACATTAATAGAAACAAAAAAATAGTAATTCACCTTCCAGAAAAACAACAGCAATCTAATATCAATATTGGAGATGAGCAGGAGATGAGTCAGGAATAACCCAGTTACGTGGGCTTGGGAATGAGTCTGGCAGGTGCTAGAAAGAAGCATTACAGAAAAGACCTGCTGAAGCCTCTGGGAAAAAAAAAATATGCAGGTGCTGGCAAAAGAAGTGAACCAAAGGAAGTCCAGATCTTCAGGACTGCTGCAAACTCAACACCCTGCTAGGGCCACAGGAGCATCGAAACGGACTTGTTCCATATGCCACTCCACATGAACCCTATGTAAATGTTTCTAAGCTCTACGCCCAACCAACTCTGCAGGAAGCGCTGCTGGAGTGCTAAGGGAGCTCTTCAATGGCTCTGCGGTTGTAACAATAGAAAGCTGCATTTACAAGGTCACCACAGTCCTGCAGAGCAAGTCATTAAAAAACAGAGCACTCTCCTGTCAGATGTTGTATTTCAACCCCTGGCTCCTCATTCTGCCAATTCCCACTGCTTGTCTGAACTCAAAGAACTGCTTCACAGATCCTCTGCCAATCCCCATGTATTGCTCCACCACCTATTAATCCTTCAAGGAAGCCCTTATCCTTCTCTCTTCAGAGCACTGCTCCTTCAAGTCACTCTATCAAAGCCTTTTATTGTTTCTCTTCCTGTCTGCATCTTTAAAAAGAGAAGAAATCCCTAAATTTTTGGATAAAAAGCTTAAAATACACACTAGAGAGCACGCTGAAGCTGACTGTCAGTCAAAGTTCAGCAGTGGCAGGTGAAGTACCTTGTTCATAAAATCAGGAAGTTTGTCCCAAGACACAGATACCACCTCATCTTCCATCCAAGAACAAAGAGATTATGATTAATTGTTTTTTTCTAGCTAGTTATTTGTTCCAGCATCAGGAAAAATGTAAGCATAACTTCTCTGACCCACAGGTGTTGAACAGCTTCTAAGCACAAATGAAGAAGCACAACAGCAAGGCTGCAAGATGCTTTAGATCGTTGGTTATTTGGTGTTCCTGATATATTACCGCACACTAAGTACACCATTGTATTCCAATTTGTATTCCATTATTGTGAAATTTGCCTTAAATCTGTCACCTGTCATGTTTAATCACTCTGTTTCTCTCAAAACAATCAATAGTAGCATGTTCAACACTGGAATTAGGATTCAAGAATTGCACAGTTGCAGCTTATTCATCCTTAGAGACACCAATTTAATTCATGCTGAACTATCAAACACAACAATAAATTACCCCATGGGTATTTCCTTCTAGGCCTCACACTTGGTATTTTTGTTGTGGCCAAACAACATCTCCTCCAAGGATAAAAGGCCCTGATTTCCTGCTGATAACTGCTTAAAAACTTGTAAATATACTGGGAACAACTTGGGACACATTAACAATCAGTGGTTCCCCATGATGTGATCCAAACTATTCACTCCCTTAACCAGGGTAACTGTCCCAGTGAATCAGGCAGAGGTGCACACTGCAATAGCATTCCTTAAAGCTTCTGCCACTGTCCTGCAGAACATTCTGACATGGACAGCACAACAGTTTAGGTCATGGCTGCCTCTGACTTCCATCAAGAACTCCAAGAACCTTGCAGTACACCTTGGAGTACAAAGCTCTCAAGTGACAGGGAAGGGGGAAAAAAAGTCTTCCTGTCATTTGCCGCACAGCACTTCACTACAGAAAAGAAGACGGAATTGAGTTTGCATCTGGTTGAAAATGTGCTATAAAAAAAGTCTCAATTCCCTCTTCCATTGCATCAGCTTTTCAAGGGGTTCCTGTAATGACCTCATCTGTAGAGCTGGTTTAAATAATCCCCTAAGGTTTCTTACTTCTGCATTACAATGACTATAAAATCCACTTCTCTGGAAGTGAATTTCCCCTGAATCCCTTTTTCCCCAGAAAATTGCTATCATCAGCTTAGAAATCCTAAGTTACAAAACCATGAATTGCCTTAAGTCAACAGCCAGGACACTCATCTCTTCAAAAAGAGCCTCCTACAAACCACTTGTCAGCAGCAGATCTCCTGAATTTCCTGTTTAAATCCACACTGATTCTCTGCTGCCATCGATGCCACCCAACACACAGCAGTGTATTCAGATCCAAATCCTCTTGTGCTGCACCCCCCTTGCAGAGGCCAAAGGCAGAGGCCCTCACACAGCTAAGGAGTAGAGCAAGAACAAGGTGACATTTCCTCAGAGACCTTCCCAGCCTGTCACGTTGTTCAAGAACCTCCTGGTGAGACCAGTGCTGACATACCCATACAAACAGCCCAATGCCAGGAAGCACTTATTTAAATAACAGAAAAGGCTGCAGAATGTATGGATGTAATGAGAACAGAACTGGCCTGGTCTGGTTTAGAGTGAAGCCATCAGTTACAACTGCCTTCTGTGGAGATTGAAAAATACCACTACTCATTAACAATCCAAATGTGAGTATCTGGAGTAAAAGATCCAAATATTCTTGAGCTGCAGCCTGTTCAAATTGAGATGATACCCTGCAGTGTTCCTTTCATGTTGCTGCTCCTATAAATCACTGCCCCAGGAATCCCAGTGCACAGGCAACAGAAAGGGGAAAAAAACCACAAGAGACACTCTCTCAACAAAAACTGCCTGCATCCTTCCCCAAACTGCTTTCCAGTAGTGCTGCACAGCAAGAACAGCTCCAGCTCTTCCTAGAGTACGAGACATGCAGCCCCTCACTGAGAAGCCATAGAATGCCCAGACCAGATACTGCTGCCTTGAACGGGACTGAGACAAGTTCCACAACACAGAGCTCAGGAGCTGCTGGTTTGTGTAACACAATAGCACCCTCCCAGCATGTATTTTCATTACTTCCGCACAAAGCTGGTCATCCTGAAAAACTTTTGACACTTGTCTTCAGTAACTTCCTTATTACTTTCTTCATGGAACTTACTGGGCCTCAGTGCCCATCCTTTGAAACCTGTACACTGACCTGAATGTTGCTCACCCCAGCACACAGGCAGGCAAATTAAAGATCTGGATTTGATCCTGCAACTGATGCTTTTGGCTCTTTGCTCTCCCATGCTGCAGGCAGCACACCCTACAGCTCCAGAGGTTTCCAAGCTGTTACAGGGGTCTGCACCGGCCCTCATCCCCATGCACACAGAGCTCTCCAATCCAATCTCCTCTCTACAGGAAACCAGGACAGTACAAAGACCTTCCATCTCTCTTTCTCAGAGATCATTTAGCATTAAAGAGCAGGCAAGTTCCAGAAAAGCACCTGCACTTAATAAGCTTTTACAACTTCACTACAGCAGAATTCTGCAGCACCTTTAGAAAAGATTGGTATTTAACTACAGATTATGATGTCCAAAATATATCCAAGATACATTAGATCAGCAAATGACAGAGACAGATGGTCCTATGGATCAGATTCCTGTGGATCATTTTACAGACAGATCCTCATGGATCTCATCATAGGTATCTTCAGTACAGGCGAACTGTTTCACTGTTGATGGTGCTGGGAGCCAAAAGCCTTCACTGTTCATACCATGAGCATACTGGGAGATGTGCCACTTGAGTTTGTCTTCCAGCACATCTGAGTGTGTGTTGGTATTCAGTTCTTTCTCCACTTAACCAGCCCTACGTGACTCACCTTTAAAACTTCCATCTTAAACCCACTGTCCGATGTTGGTCCATCAGGCATCTGCAGGGCCTGGACAAAGGCTTCCGTGAACTGCTGTACCACAGGAAAAATCAGGACCTTGGCAGCACCCTGGTACAGATAATGCAAGCACAGCTGAATACCAGATACAGAACACCCACATCTGACAGGTAAAGCACTAGAAGCGACAGCAAATGCACTTTTCTGGTACAAAATAGAAGAGAAACTCATGGCAACTGCAGAATACTGCAAAGTCACATGAAAGCTGTTTCTGACATCACTTGGGCTCTCTCTTTAGGTAAGGAACTAAGATCAGCTGAATCCCACTCTTTAGGACTCCACAGCACAGGCTCCCACAAAACACACACTTACATCCAACTTATCACTTTGGAGTCTCAAGAGAGATCCAGACAATCCAGTCTGGAGAGCCCCAGGACCAGTGCTCACCCCATCCTAGAGAGGCATTTCATTTGATGAGCTGAATCCTGCCCTGCACCCCAGCACCCTCAGGCTTCAAAACCAACCTGGGGTGGCTCCATCACACACACAATCACCCCAAACCCTGCGGCTGGCTTTTATCTCCCTGCAGAGCCTCCATCCCCCAAACCAAACAAGCTGAGTATCAACAGCTGGCCTGAAAATCAACAGGATGATTCTTCCTAGGAAAATGCAGCAAGTATTTTTCCAGATGTCAGAGCACTCCATAAGCAGTCCTTGGCAGAGCAAGTAATACAGGATCAAAATAATTTTATAGAGATTATTCCTCACAAATCCATAGCCAGGACAGCGAAGTCTTATGTTTAAATCAATTAGGAAATGCCATTTATAAAAAGATTCCCTTTTTGGTTTTTTGTTTTTTTTTTTTTTTTTTAAGTAAAATTTAAATAGAAAAGGTTTAGTATTCAATGTAAAGGGCACTTTCAGCCCTTCTCCAGAATAAGAGCTACTACTATCTCTTAGATTTTGTATCAGCTGCGTGATACAATGCATGAATAACCTTGTCATGGCAGTACAGATACAATGTAATTACCAGAACTTTCCAAAAGTCTGCACTGGATAGCTCCCTGTGCAAACAGGGAGGGAACAGCACATCGAGCCACTCAGCAGTGACAAGCCACTAGATTGAGAGTCACCCTTCCCTATCCTCACACCCCAAAAAGTTAAAAATAACCATTTATTGTCTGGAAGTGCTGGAAAAGCCACTTGTCAAAGGCCATTTACAATGCAGATGTGCTCACTTAGAGCCAGACAGCAGACTCATGTCTAAAGCTGCTTGACTGCTGTGTTTGTTTCTTAACAGCTATTCTTCCAAAACTGGGCAGGGTTTGGCTTCCCCCACCCCTTCAGGAACACAAGGCCAAGGCACCTCCTGAAGCACAGGGTGAAGCTCCAGGAGCTTGGGACCAAAGCCTCACCCAAGGGTCCCCCGTTACCGAGGTGCCCAAGGCCTCGCAGGTGATCGGGACACATGGCTCAGCTGAAGCTGGAAGCTAAGCCATGGAGTTTCAAACAAAGGGATCCATCTCCTCCCCATGCAGACTCCCCCCTTTCCTGAGCTCTTACAAGCATGTCTGTTGATAAACAATAAATTAACCTTAATTATGGAAACCAAGTCCCACTATCAAGGCATGCATGTAAAGCAGGGAGTCAGCTACTTTACATGTATTAAATTACAGCCTCTTCCCCCAAATTCCAGCTGACACAGTACATAATTTTCCAGTGTTTCATTTCCATATTAACTATTATTTAGAACCTCACTCAGTTTGAATTCAAAGTATTCAAAGTGTATGTCAAATTAAATTCTTGCCTTTTCCAACTCCTCCATGTTACAGATCATGTGGGCACACGTGGTAAATATCTCCACTGCACGTGACCTCGTGCGAATCCCATACACCTAGACAAAAGTTAAACATCAGGAACACAACATTCTTCTTACACAAGATACTTCCTTTTAATTGTATTTCATTTTTGCTTTAGCTATATTCTCTTGTTTTATTATTGGTTTCAACTTTTCTGTTGAAACATTAGCTGCCATCAACTATTATTTCATCAAGAAAATTCTTTAAGTCTAACTCATACTACAGTATTACTTAACCATTAAATCTGGAGTTTCTTTGTTCAAAGAAACATTCCCACTAATTTCATCCAATACCAACCCTACTGTGAAGATCATACCTCTGCCATTGTGAAAATTTTGTACATCTCTGGAAGAATAACTGGAGCTACAAGTGGCATCTGTATGTCTGTCACTTCTCGGGTAAATTCTAAAAAATGGAAAAAGAAGAGAAGTTCTTATAAGAAATCCAATTTGTAGGGAACAGCAACAATAGAACCATTGGGAAACACTAAGTGTTCTGAAACACGTTGATTTGCACTTCACTGGACTAGGGTCTACCTGAGGCAATCCTCAAAGGCAAGCAGAAAAATACCACACTAAAAACTGCAGGTATCTGGAAAACAGGGTGTTACAGTCAAAGTCCCTGCTGAGCTCTAACCTGCAGCACAGCACCTCTTTCCCCAGCTCTCATGACACCTGCTGAGCACACGATTCCACAGCCAGCAACAGGCACCAGGCCCAAGGGAAGAGGAAGAAAATTCCAATTTCTTCAATTTGGATGAAACATGACAGAATACTGGCACAAGGAAAAGCCTAAACAGCTTTCTACAGCAGCCTTGCCCAGCCACGGCAGCCACAGACCTGTGAGCACCCTCATGGCTCCGTGCACTGCATTGACATCGCCGCTGACCAGCATCTCCATGAGCAGGTTGAAGAGCTCGGGCCAGGCCTCAGGCCAGTCCCAGTGGGCGATGGCTGACACAGCGTAGGCGACGCTCGAGCGCACCTTGCTGATGGACTCCCTCAGCCCGTTGGGCAGCAGCTCCCTGATAGCAACTTTTGCCTGTAGAAAACAACAGCATTCAGAATAGATCCACAGCCATAGCACAATCTAATAAAAAAAATCTAGACCCATTACTCATCCTGATATTGATTCAATGCTGGTTTTATAAAATGAACATCCAGGAGACAAAAACATTCTTGCACACCATACCCTGTCATTTTCTAGAGAAAACTGCATGGTGTGTTTTAACATAGCATCATCTCACACACAGCATCAGACAAGCACGGAGTAAACAGCACACAGCTGCAACTACACAGGATGTACAGATCCACATGGAAAACATCCAGAGTTAGCTGAGATAAATCCCAGCTCCAGTGTCAGGGACTATGTTTGCTTACTTTGGAAGATTTCAGTAAACAAGAACAGTCCTGAAGGGACAGGAAAAAATAAAAGCTACTTCTGGGACATAATTCAAGCAATTATCTCTGGATGGGATGAATCATATTCTAGATATGAAAGATGCTCCAGTCAACAGCCAGAGTGGAAAGGGCTGGAATATCTGGCCATCTTAGCTGTTAAATACTCCTGCTGAACAGATTCTCAGTGAAACCCAGCAGCTTTAAACTAAAATTTGTCATGGGAAAATAACCTTTAAATCCCAAGATGTATAACAAAAGATTTAGCAAATCTCCAAAAAAAGACTGCCAGAATCAGTATTTGTGAACTTAGGAAGCAGCTTTTCTTCTAGTCTTGTTCTGAGAGTAACAGAAGCATTGTGGCTGAACTTTCCCTACAGGAAGCAGCCCAAGCTTCTCAAGCCCAGTGTTGTTTTAAGCAACTGAAAACAGATTTTTGAAGTGCAAAATGTCAAAAAACCTTAACTGAAGCCATTAATCCTCAAAATACACACGGACGCTGCTACTTTAACTGTCTAAAGAATTCATATTCTTGATGGATAAAGTGTTTCAAACCAGATAATGTGAAACCAAGTCTTACCCTTTCTGTTGTCTCTGGAGGTCTAAACTTTTCAGACTGAGAGCACCAGTGAGTTTCCACATACTGTTTGAGAATAACAGACGCCAGCTGTATCAGGAGAGAGGTCAGGAATCAGGGACATATCCTGGAACCATTGCAAGGATCACCCCCGACACATTTGCTCAGCCTCCCATCCCTTCTTTTAGAGGGGCATCAGGACTTGCCAAAAGCAAAAAAGAAATGGACCACAAAGTTACTGCAGTAAAAAGAACTGCTGGGTTTCTGCTGAGCAGCAACAGCCTGCACAGCACTGACCCAAGGCAGCAGCTCTAGAAAGGCACAAGGTTCAGGTCACAAAGTAACTAAAGAAATACAGAACTAAAACTTCCTTTCCAAGGAGGAAAACACCTACCAAAAAAGCTTCTGCAAAGAGAAGCCACACTTCTGCTTGCTGATGTCCACCACCCACCTCCTAAGGTGTGTCCACTTCCAGTACAGTATTGTCTCAGCACCAGGTTTATTAAGTTCAAAAAATGTTAGAGTATAACACCAGAATAATATTGAAAGAAAGACTCAGAAAGCTACTTCCAATTTTTCACCTGAAAACATGGAAGAATATTTTAAAAACCAAGGAAATTTCCATCTAAATTCTTTCTGCAGTTCCAGGAAAACTCACCTGCCGGATGGCCAGAGCTCCCTGAGGATCCACAGTCAGTTCTGCTAAATGAACACCAAATTCTGCAAGGAAAAAACCCCAAATATTGGTATTGTAACTTTTATTGCCACACAGCAAAAGTCATCAAGATTTTTGGAGAAGGACATCATACCAATTGAGTGACTCATATGCAGGAAGGAGAAGGCAATTCCAAAGCACAGCTACTCAAATAAATCATAAGCATTAATTCTCCCCTGTACTCTCCACAAAAAATTAATTTATTGTCTTGGCATCTTATTTTCTTCTCTCATGGGCAAAAAAATTTTGCAATGCAGGCTAATAACAAGCAAATTATTTAAATACATATATAAAAGTCTTATCTACAATGTAAAATCATTACTCAAGTTTCTACAGGAGAGATGCATGGAAAAGATCCAGGATGGAGTAAGACAGCAGCAGACTGGCAGCCAGTAGTCCCTTTTTGGACACCCTGGGTTCATCCACAGGGATGTGCAGGCATCACTTCAGCTGTCCCAGCCCTCACCCACCACTGCCCAGGACACACCAAACGCCTTTCTGAGCAAACCCTGCCCAGCACAGTGACACCAGCACTGCCTGGACAACCCTTGGGGCTGCAGGACTTTCTCCTGCAAAGAATCTGTCCAGAAAAAGCAAGAGCTTCTTGTGGCTTCTTGCCAAGCAAGCTCCATGACAAAGGCAAAATTCAAACACTTGTAATAATTTTGTTGATGCTGAGCACAGGAAATAAAAGCCCGGAAGAGCATCTGTTCTGGTATGGTAAATCCATACAACTCAATAAATTTGCTTAAAATTGCAATTTTAAGTTCCAGGCAGCTGATAACTGTCCTAAATACTTCATTTAATTTCACTAGTCTGCTTAAGAAACACATTTGTGACGTTTTCGTTCTTAGAAGCTGTGGAGCAGAAGTTATGCCCTGGGGTCCTGTCAGCACACCCTGCCTCCTGCAGACAGGCTAAATGTGCTGACAGCATCCCTGACAAACACAGACTGAAAATTCTTCTCAAAAGGAGTTCTGCGACTTCCCTCAGCAGCACATCTGAGTGCTTCACAAATGGCTGAGTGTCTCCTAATACCCACCTCACTGCTAAGAGGCTTTTCTGGGCTGGAAGATAATTGCCTCTCACTTTCCCCAGCACACACTGAACATACCCAGTTCCTTCACCCTTTCTTCATAGATCATGCATTTAAGAAAGAGGAAAATAACCCTCTTATCCCAGCTGTGAAAGCAGGGAGCCTCATTCCAAGATGTACTTAACATAATACTTCTCTTAACTGAAGCAGTCATTATTCTGTATGCTATCTGTGATTTCCATGATCAAGTGTGGCATTGCATTTCAGCCCCATCTTTAAAGGGTAAGTTGGAAGGGTATAAAGAGTATAAATGGAAAGCTAAAAAGGGTAGAAATAGGTATAAAGGAAGCCAGAGTAACTGCTTCACACAGCTACAACTCAGTATTCTAGTTCACAATCCTTAATTTGTTTACATATATGCATTTGATGTATTCCCTCTGCATACAGTGGACAGTTGGAATGGACCCACAAGGATCATCCAGTCCAACTCTGTTGGTTGGCTTACACCCTACAGAGAGAAGCAGTGCTCGCCACAGAGTCCTCTAAATTATGTGGATAAGGAGGTTTGATGGCAGGAGGAGGAGGTTTACTCATGGCCTGTGATTTACAATATTTAGTTTCTCCATTTTCCAACACCTTAGCTCTGCTCCCCAGGCAGACTGCAGTGCCATTGCTGGGACACCAGACCTACTCACTGCTGCAGCGACCAAGACTTCTGTCCTACAAACCCCTTGGGTCTGACAATAAGCCACTGACAACCCCCCTCCACCCCCGACAGGTTTTCAGCCTGATGTCCTGCTGCTTAAAAATATTATAAAATTGCATCTTCTTAACTGATAAATTACCACTGGGGCAAATTCCTATCAGGAATCCTTCTGAATTCAGATCATTCACACCCAGCACTTGTTTAAACATTAAGCCAGCTCTCCTGTCAAACCAAAATTAGATGGATTTATCAAGAACAGATCACATAAACCACTACTAGTTGTGTAGCAACTATTTATCCTATTATTATAGACACTGACAAGCTGTTTAATGAGCTGCTCCAAGAATATTTCCAGGGACTGATATTACACTGATCCTTGTACAGCTCACTGGCTCCTCTTTTCTCCAAGGATTGGTTTATTATTGGGTTCTTCCCCAGTTGGCTGGAAACTTTTGTCGTTATCATGGGTAAATGCAGTTCAAATGGACCTTGACAGGCAATTCCTTCATTTATATTTTGTAAATTTAAGATATCAGAAATACCAAGTCTTTTCCCCAAGATAAAGTCTGTAAACCTCAAAGATTAGAAACTTTTAATGAAGGGCCTGGCACAGGGAGCACTTAGCAAACACATTTTCTCCCAGCTCTGCTTCTCCTCTTCATTAATCTCAATATTAATAAAATCAAACTCTCCTCCTTTATCTACCATGTAACCAGTTTATGTAACCTCTTCACCCCCAACATTTTTGCAAAACTAAGCCACATGAAACCAAAAATTACTCATAAGCAAGCAGGAAAGAATAAATGAGCAGAAGTTTCTACTGAATCTTTGCACCTACCTGCCTAGTTGCAAGGGGTCAGCACTGACCAAGTCCAGCTCAGCACATCCACGCAGAGCTGGTTCAGGAGCTGCTAAAGGTCCCTTTCATTGTTTCTGATGAGGGCAGAGACAGTGTGAGGGGGAGAAAGGACTGTGGCAGCTGCTGCAGCCAGTCTGGTGAATCCAGGTGGCCCATGGCCACTGACACTCCAAACTAAAGCAACACTTGGCCTGCAGTGGCTGGATCTCACCACCACCACCACAGCAGCTCCAGAAACTGAGTTCCCCTTACCAATACTTGCCCACTTTTGTGCATTGTGGTCCTCAGCCACACAGGCACAGATGTTTTCCACAGGACTGGCTTTCAGTAACATCATCATAAAGCAACTTGGGTTGAAAGGGACCTTGGGAGGTCACCCAGTCCAATCTCTTGCTCAAAGCAAGGCCAGGCACGAGATCAGACCAGCACAGAAGGAAATGAGGATCTGCAGACAGACTAGGAGGAAACACCAAGCAAGAATCTAATGCTTAGCCAGAGTTCTGACACTCTACACATGTGCTGCTTTGAGGAACTTCTTCAGACTCCATCGTGATGCTCAAGAACTGCTCCAAAAGCAGCCCTTTTGTTAGCATGCCTCTAAAACTGCATTCATATTTTCCTCATTTCTCAACAAAAGACAGAAAGATTGAGCTCACTCTTCTCCAGAAGCTGTGCTGGTTTTAAGTATCTCCTTTGAAATCCTCCTTCACAATTTCTCTCTACACTCAACATATCTGCAGCATTTCACAGAGCAAACACGAGCGTTTGCTGCTGTGAATAACCTTCCTTCCCGACAGGCAGTATCATATGTTGCAATGTGGCCATTTCTTGTTTCAACTTCCCTGTTGCAAATCAGTTCAAAGTTAAAGTTTTCTGGGTTAACAATTCAGCTCAAGCCACCCACAGGATTTCCACTCATTTCTGCCCATCACTCACTCTACTACAATTCAAGTTCAGGCAAAAGAGGACCACAAAACCACATGTTGTGGTCATGTCTTTATATTCTCCAGAATCTCTCCTTCCAAACAATGCTTTATTTATTTATGGTTTATGGCATAAAATCATGTACTCACAGATTACCTGATGCAACACTGAAATCCCTCTTGAAGCCATATTAAAGCAGTTCTGTTGGGAAGGAGCTGACCATAAGCACAAACATGCTGAAACAGGGAAGCACAAGTGATGCAATGTGTTTTGTGCCACTATGGTACCTGTAGGTGCTCTGGTACAAACTGACAGCAAACTGTATCATGAAAATACCATCAGAGAATCAACGAGTTTTAAAGCATCAAACTGAACGTGCTGAGCCACCTGCTCTGGAAGAGGAGATGGTGAAAGAACATTTACAAGACCCATAAAGCCAATCTTCCATTCTGAAATCACATTCAAATCAAAGCACTGGTTGCCTCCTAGACAGGACTAGTCTCAAACAAGATGGACAAAAGGGTCAGCATGCCCAGACTGACACAGGAGTCAATCTGCCAGGGTCAGCACCATCTTCACAGCCACCTGCACATCTCAGCTTCTGGCAACAAACAACCTTGTAAAGGACTGAGCTGAAGGCGCCTTTTCACACACAAGGTGTCACAACATAAGCCATACTGAAGATGGCCTTATGATGCCTTCCTACCTGCAAAAAGGACACACAGAAACACATAAAACAGACAGGCAAAAGAAAGGCAATTCTCCAGCCTGGAGCCATTCATCTCTCACCACCACATTTCCAGAGCACAAGGGCTGACAGCTCAGAAACAAAATACTGTCACCTTAAAACATCAAACCTGGAATCTAACTGGCAAGCAGGGAGCAGTGTTTTCCAACTGTCTGAGAAGCTGCCATTAAACCTCCTCATCCACATAATTTAGAGGACTGTGTGGCAGACACTGCTCCTCTCTGTAGGGTGTAAGCCATCCAACAGAGTTGGACTGGATGATCCTTGTGGGTCCATTCCAACTCAGAAGTCTGTGATTCTCAGCAGTCTGAGCCTTCCTGCTGGACATGAACTCCTCAGAGTGCCGCTGCCCTGCTCTGGCATTCCTGGAGATGACTTGGGCTCCACACATGTTCTCCAATACAGTAAGACCTAGTGAAAGAGACCATTTTTTCCACATTGGGTAATTATCCTCAGGTCATATGACACTGGCAGTAGCGCACACCATCGGGGTGGTGCATGGTGCTACCTGGATGGACCAGATAAAGGGAACAAAAGCCCCACTTCACCAGCAACACCATGATACCACAGTGGAGCAAGTTAGACACACTCACAACAGCAGCTCTTATTTCTCTGCCTTCCCCCTGCAGTCTCAGGCATTGCTTTTATTTATGTTCCACTAAAATCTAGAGACAACAAAGGTCACCAGGTGAACTCTCCTCTTTCCAGAGACCAACAGCAATGCATCTCCCATCCCCAAGCTGCCAAGTGGTGCCTGTTTCCTCAGCAGACAAAAGATGCAGAAGCAGATGAGAGACTGAGTCGCTGAGGACATCTGGCAGCTGCCAAAGGGTGACAGGGTGGGAAGAAACTGCTACCATGTCCTTAATCCAGAGGAGACATCCCATATTCCTCCAGAGCATGTGTATAGAGTCAGACAGGAGACTCCCCCTGAACAGTTCAGCCTGTTCCAGAAGCTTTGACTGTGCACTGCTACTCATCGTGTACAAGTACTGGCCAGATCCTCTGTCAACCTGCTTCAGGGAGCTCGACTGCATCCTCTAAACACCTGAACCATCCTGACCTGGCTAAAACCTGCCTGGAAGAGAAAGCAGCACACAATCACACAGGAGAGCCCACAGCTGCGTTGGCCTAACCACATTATACAACCCAACCCACGAGCAGCTTAGGAAAAGAGGTGGGGCAGAGCAATGCTACCCCAACACCCTCAGGGAAATGCTGGCATTAGGAACCTCCTGAAGTGGGTGTTATATCCAACCACTGTATTCAACGGTTCTTGGTGAGTTTTTTCCTCCAGGAATGTTAAATCATTTTAAAACCATTTCTACTTCTAACATCCAGCAGCAATGATTTCCACTGTTTGCACATTGGGCAACAGCCTAATTCTGCCTGTTTCAGATTCATTTCCCCTGACAGCCCAGGATATTCCATGATTCTGTGATCTCAGTTTTATGAAAAGTCACAAACAATCCCTCCTCATCCACCTTCTCTGTAGCTTATTATTTCAGGGCCTCCATCTCTGCTAACCCTTTCCCAGGCAGAAAAGCCAATGGATTAGGTCCTTTGAAAACCAATGCTTTTCCACACCTCTGTGAGTGTCTGTGCTGCCTTTTTGCTGCCCTGCTTGATTCCTGCAGCAGCAGCAGGTCAGTAATGCATGCAGCACTGGCTGTGGAAGCATGAGGAATTTATGACGGCTTTGTTCTCTGTTCCCTCCTTAACGGTCCATTTAGCTTATTGGAGCATGACAGAGCAGTGATTGGCTATTTTCAGTGAACTCTCCACACAGACAATGGGATTTCTTCTCCCAAGGACAATAGTTAGGACCGCCCGTAACTTTTTAGGGCATTATGTGGACTGTCTCCCCCTCCCCCAACACTACTCTGCTGACCAACACTGACTAGCTACATCTTCTGTGTCTGAACTCAACACACCTTGTGAAATCATCTTGTAATTTGTGCCACAGATTCTCACTCTGGCCAGACTGAGCAGCACTTTGTCCCACCCCTATTCACTCTGCTCCACATCATTTACAGATGTGCTGAGCAGCTCAGCTTCACCTGGGATTCCTGACCCTGCCAGTCAAGAGCTGTGGTCAGGAGCTCAGTTTCTGCAAAAAAAGTTTCAGCAAGTGAACTTTCTAAAGTGCTTTCTGGGGGTTCCAGAACTCCTTTGAACAATGCTTCTGCCACAACAATTTCATGTGCCTGTCTCTTCTCATTCCAACTGCTGAATTTTAACCATAACAGGCAGTACAAAACCCACATCACTCCCCTGTACCAGCCCCTGCTGCTCTTCACCTCGGAGCTCTCACTAAAGGTTGTCCTATGTTTACCAGCTTAATACTTAGCTGGTCCCTACGTAGAGACACGTGTAGAAGCTCCTCAATGTTGCAAGTCAAGTCAACATCAGCACAAGGAATTTGGCTCTTCTACAGTCCTTCCATACTGAATGTACCTTCCCAAGTCAGTCCCTAGCTTTGAAACCTTTTCTGAAACCTCTGAAACCTTTTCTGCTTCAGCAACATTTGAAAGCACTTTAAGTTTTTATGACTTTAACTAGTTCTTCCTCAATTTCTTTTTGCCCTACTTTCATTTGTTTTGCATTAAAAGTGTCAACACTTGTACTCTTTCCTACTCCTTCACTTCTACTTCAGCATCTTCTTCATACTGCTTAATGATACATTTTTGCTCTTTTAAAGTACTTGTGACACACATGAGCTACATTTCTCTACCTCAACAGTATGGTGCTGGCACACACCAGATTCCTGTAGCTCCTCCTCTTCATTTTTGCAAGCTTCTCCATACCAAAGACAGCACAGAAAGAAATAGCTTATTCTTCCCATGCTGCTTGACTAGTACAAGAGAGGAGGAATCAAAGGTGTGCAAAATAATTCCCTGAAAGAGATCTCGGGAGGTTTCCAGTCAAACCTCCATTATCAAAGCAGAATCTGCAGAATTAGATCTGGGTGCTCAGATTTTCTAGGCAGGTCTTGGAGATACTCAAGGATGGAAACAACACAGCTTTGACAGACAATCGGCTTAAAAACTCCTTATATCCAGTTGGAACCTCTTGTTTCAAGTTTGTGCCCATTTATCCCTCATCTTCTCCTACCTCTCAGGTCCTGACAATCTCCTCATAGTTATCAGAAGCTGCTATCAGACCCACCCCCAAAACCCTCTTGCTTCCCCAGTGGAAAACAACTCAACCCCAGCATCATCTCAGGGCTGCAATTCCCCGGCCCAACCCATGACCCTTTGCTGAACTCACTCCCCTTTGCTGCTGTGTTACATCCCGGGGCCGGGGGGGAGCAAAACTGCCCAGGTATTCCAGGTGTGGTCTAATGGGCACTGACTAGAGAGGGCTGATCACTGCCTCTGATCCTGCTCACACAGCCTGGCATGCAGGTGGCCTCCAGGGCACACTGCTGGCCCTGTCCAGCTCACCAGGCACTGGTATTTCCTGGCCCTTTGCCCCCAGCCAGGCAGTACCTGACCCACATCCCAGCAGTCCTGTCCCAGGAGCAGAACGTGCTGTCTGTCCTTGCTGAATTCCTCTGGCTCTGCTCCTGCAGGGCTCTCTGGAGAGCAGCCCTGCCCTCAGGACATCAGCTGCCTCCCCTCCAGTTTGGTGTCACCTGCAAGCTGCTTGTGTAGGTTCTGCAGCCTCCTCCAGGTCACAGGGACAGATGCTGCACCAGACCTCAGAGTTCTGGCCTTACAACCACAGGAATTATCAAAGAATTATAACTATCAGAATTATAAGAATTATCTTTATAATTCTCATAAAGATAAGAATTGTCATTCTTATCTTTATAAGAATGACAAAACAGAAGGGTAGATGACTCCATTCCTCTTACCGTAACATCCACTAAATGCAATTCTGCAATCCTGGGCTCTCAAAGGCACCTCGGGGACATCCATTGCCTAGAGTCCTCAGAAAACATTCTTCTCTGGAAATCTGTCACCCAAACAGACTGTGAAAAGGTTCAGACTCTTTGGGGAGAAGCTGCCACTGAAGTAGTAGCTGTGAAGGCCAAGGCTCCACGGTCAACGAACCTCCCAGCACTTCCAGATTGTGCTGCTGCAATGTCATCAAACCACTCCATGAAACTCCAAGAGCTGTGGAGGCGACACACAGAATTCCTGCTAATGCCAGGAAGAGCTCAGCTGAGTGTGGTACAAGCACTTTAAGAGAATGCACAACAACAAACATTTTATCAAACAACTGCCTGCCTTCGCTCCCAGAGCAGCAAAATCACAACACCACTCTTGACCCTGTCTCACCCTTACACCTTCCCTCTTTGTACCACAAACTGCCTCTGGTAACACTTCTGAGCTGAAGTTCAGGAGCAGAAGGAGCTCACAAAACACATTCAGAATAGTGCAATCAGAAGGTAAGGCAGAATTTCCAGGAGGGTCTACAAAAAACTAGCCCATCAAGCTGCCAGGCCACAGGCAAAACTTCAGGCCTGGGGTTGCAGTGCTGCACTCTCCAGCTCCTGTCACAGCAGATCATCTGGAAATCTTCCCATGGTTTCTACAAACTCCAATGATTTGGGCTGAAGCAAAATAAAATGCTAGCATTAATAGGTTTTTAAATTTATCTTCCACACAGAAAAAGCAGCCAGTGCATGAACTAACCTACTACCACCATGAAAAGGCCAAGGGACTAATGGAATGATTAGCGACACTGCTTGAACTTGGGGTGTTCACTGATTTAGAATCTCTCTTTCCAAAGCCATAGGCCAGTTGCCATCCAGCTCCACTGTCCTGTTTGTCCTCAGCTTTCCATAACAGACAGTGGAACTCTGTCACTGGAGTTTCACACTGGATGAGGGCACAGCTACATCCTGACCACCCTCAACCTCAAACACACCATGCACAGATGACAACCTGCAGAACGTGGCCACACACCAGGACACACATCCGGAGGTGAAGAAGATCCCTGCGGGAGCAGGGCAGGGTCTACAGATGGAAGGGCTCTCCATGACCCTCATGTAACCAACCCTCGGACTCCAGCTGAGGTGGACCAAGGTACCCAAAGCAATAGCCCTGCTGCTTCACCACCCCTCCATGTCCTACCCTGGCGAGCTCAGAGCGCTCCTTGGTGCCCAGTTCTCACACACCACCCCAGACGCACCCACGGGCAGAGCCCTCCTGCCCCCCTGCCCAGAGCAGTGCCCCGAACACGCCGTGCCCCGCTGCGGGCGGGGGCCAGCCCGTCCCTCCGGCACCGAGCCCTGCGGCGGGGCAGGGGCTGCTCCGGAGAGAGACAAGGGGCTACTGGAGCGGGTCTAGTGAGGCCACAAAGATGATGAGAGGTCTGGAGCATCTCTCTGGAGAGCAGAGACTGTGGGAGCTGGGCTTGTTTAATCTACAGAAGAAGGAGAGGGAAATCTCAGCAATCCATACAAGTACCTCCACGGCGGGTGCCAAGAGGTTGGTGCCGGACTCTTTTCAGCAGTGCCCAGCGACAGGACAAGGAGCAATGGCCATAAACTAAACAACAAGAAGTTCTACCTCAACATGGGGAAGAACTTTACATGCAGGGAGGCAGAGCGCTGAAACATCTCCCCAGGGAGGTCGCTCTCTGCAGACATTCCAAACGCACCGGGACGTGTCCCTGTGTCACCTGCTCCAGGTGACCCTGCCTGGGCAGGGGCTTGGCCTGAATGATCTCCAAAGGTCCCTTTCAGCCCCAAGTATTCTGTGATTCCTTGAGAGACGTCGGGCACACACCGGCAGCCGGCAGGAAACCAGCCACAGCC
>VXBC01013281.1:258-46981 GCA_013399945.1 Ploceus nigricollis
CGCTGCGCAAGCAGGCCGAGGAGGTGAGTGCCGCCGCGCGTCTGTTTTGGCCACGGCCGGGCGGGGGCCCCAATGCAGAGGAGCGGGAGGGCCGAGGGGGTGGCGGGGGCCGTTCAGGGCTGCGGCCTCGGCCACCTCTCATAGACCTTCGCTCCGTCCACCCGATCGCCACCACTGGTGGGTCTCTGCTGCCCGCGCCCCCGCGGTGGGCCTGGTTCGAGGGGAGGCGGGAAGTCGGCGGGCACCCCGGGGCAGCGACCGCCGGTACCTTCTAGAAGCGGAGTGCGGGGGCGGGCCCGGGCGAGGCGAGGCGCGGCGCATCCCCTCCCGCGGGGGCGCGGGGCTCCTGCACCCGGGACTCCTTCGGCCCCGGCAGGCACGGCCCGACCCGGCCCGGCTCCTCCGCCGCACCGCGGGGCCGGGGCCACTGCGGCTGAGCTGCCCCGTGATAGAGGGAGGGAAAAAACCCGAACCACAATAGCTGCAATCCTGTGGAATTCCTGAGGAATTAGGAATTCAGTTTGCAATGCCAACAGCATCCGCAGGGGTCAGCATAATTTGTGGTGTAAAAAATTAGTTTTTAAAATGGGTAATTTGTGCAGTCATCCAGCATTCTCAATGTCAGCTGTAAGCTGTTTCGTTGGAGCAAGGAATTGCCTTTAGAGTATAACGTTTTATTTTTTGAAACTTATTTGTATCGAAACTATGCCTTGAGTTTTAATAAAATCGTTCCCAGGGCAGCACCTGCCGTTTCCTGGAGCGTGGATGCACTCTCGGGAGAGCGAGGGCAGGGTTGCTCAGCTGGTGGGGTTTTTTGGAAGTGGCTCATGAGAAATCCAACCCCTCTGATGGAGAGGAAGAAGAATCCTTCCGGTTACAGGGACTCGGATGTAGACAAGACGGAGGGGAGGTGATCTGCACTCTGTCATCTTGCTGCATCTGCGCCTGTCCCTGATGAAATACAGAGCATCCTTTCAGCCTTGAAGGCTGGGAGCCGTAGGGATTGCTGTTCAGCCTCTTGGAGTGACAGTCTGTGAGCTGGGATAGAGCTTTGTTGCTGAAAACAGTCCACCCCCACCACATCATCCCCACCACACCATCTCCTTTAAACTTCTTCAGAAGTGGGGTTTTTCTGTCTTTAAGACTAAGGAAGAGCAGAAAATTTAGGATTCAGTTGCTTTCCTAGGAGTCAAGTTCTGATTTAATATGGGGTAATTAATAAAGGAAGTGATAATAATGAAATAGTTGTTGAACTGGAGAATGGTGTAAAGCAGATGCAAGATTTTCATAGACATGTTTGTGTTGCTTAAATAATAATGGGCGAGAAGCTTGGTAGCTCAGTGGGGAGGACACTTGTGGTCCATTACTGATACTGAAAGCAAGAGCCAGTCAGTTAAAAGTTTTAGTCCCAAGTTCTAATTATGTATTAATAGACTAGTAAATGATCCTAAACTTCTTTTGAATGCTTGTAGGGGTCGAAAAATTATTCTGAGTACATGATGCTTATTTATGTTGTGTAGAGACAGCATTTTGCAGCTTCTTAGAAATAATTTTTAAAGTGCACTATTTATGGGAAAAAAATGGGGCTGCCAATGGGAGTTGGAACAGTCCGGTTGGAATCATGTTGAATCTTTTGACTGAGGTAGATTTCTGTTCTGGGCTTACTAGATACAGGATGTGTTTTCTGGAAGCAAATGTACTGATGGCAGTTACATTCCCTGCAAGGAAGCTTCGGAACAATGGTATTTTTAGAAAGTGAGATTTAAAAACTGCCAGTGATGATGATGATGATGATGATGATGAAGATACTCTGTCATTGTTACACACAGTTCAGTGTAAGTGGGAGAAGTGTCTGCAAGGAGACTTGTTATCCAAAAGGAATAGATAATGTGTTTCTTATGAGAATAAATGAGAATTCTGCCTCTACAAGCCCCTTATTACAAGGTCATACATGGAATACACGGCTGCTGTTTCCCTCAGTATATAACAAAGTACATGATTTATCTGCACCTGTTTCCCATGCACTGCTTACTCTGCAGTAAATTGCATGTTATAGGGGTGAAAGTCTGTGTATGACAAGGAATTCTGCTGGCTACCAGGTAATGGTACACAATCAAAACCCAGAAAACTGTTTTCTTCCCAGAATGTGCATTGCTGCTCTGAAACAGTGCCATAGTGACTAGGGACTGTCCATCCCACCTCTCCAGCAGCATCAGTTTCCTGGGCTGTGCCTCAAGTCTTGGGTGGGATCTTGACTTCTAACTGGGAAGATCCTCCCCTGGAAACAGGATTTGACCTCAGTCTTGATTCCTCTCTGTGTATGAGTGCCAATTATTGCAATTAAATTGACACTGAGAGGTTGGAGATGAAAAATAGATCTGTTCTCTTGCAATATCCTGTCAAAGGACCCTGAGTTATAGTTACTTTATATTAATTTATTAAATTCAAAGTAACTGGAACCACAGGAGGTCATTGTTCTGGCATTAAAATGTGCATTGTATTGGCTGATTACCACTGTGCAGAGCCATTGCACCTTGCTGTTCATCTTTATGCAGCAGTTGTGCACAAACAGACTATACAGGTATGGTTTGTTAAATTAGGGTTAATCGTAGAATCATAGAAACATAGAATAGTTTGAGTTGGAAGAGATCTTAAAGATCATCTAGTTCCCACACCCCTGCCACAGGCAGAGAAAAAACCTCCTTTTCATTAAGGCCATAAAGGAATGTTTCCTTTTCAAAATTACTGTCTTAAGACAATTCTGTATATTGTCTTTTAAATCAATCTTTGCCAAAAGCAAATTAATGCTTTACTTTCTAAATGCTTAGGTTGTAGAGATTCCATGTTTTTCACTTGTCCTAAAATAGGGCAGCAGAAACATCAGGACAAGTGGATTTAGAATAGAAGTTCCTTGGCGTGAGGCAGTGCTGTCAGTTGCTGTCGTTATGGAACTTAATACAGAATATTGCAATTTTCCATGACCTCCCAGCTACTGAAGATATGGGATTGCACCAGATTTTTGGTGGTTTTGTTTTCTTCCATCTGTTTCATACGAACATAGAATACATATGTGTGAATGTAGGGTCATTATTGCTTGTGCGGTGTGGTGGTCTGTGGAATCACAGACTCCTCTAGTGTGTCTTTGATCTCCTGAGATTGAGTCCCACACCCTTGCTCAGTCAGGGGCAGCTGGAGCAGGTTGTCCAGGACCTGCTTAGAGTTTGAACATCTCCATGGATGGAGACTCTGCAGCCTCTCTGGGCCACCTGTCCCAGTGTCTGACCCCTCGCAGGAAAAATGTACATGCTTGTGTTCAGATGGAATTCTGTGTGGTTTCCCTTATGCCCATTGCCTCCTGTCCAGAGCAGAGTCTGGCCCCCCCATCCTTGCTTCCTCCCAGCAGGTACTTTGAGCACACTGGTCAGATCTCCCAGAAGCTTCTTGAGCAGCCCCAGCCCTCTCGGCTCCTCCTCCTGTGCAAGATGCTCCAATTCCTTTATCACCTTTGTGGCCCTGGTATTTGCACTGATGCATAGGACATTACTTATTTTTACTGGCTAAGTATTTGGTTTAGCTTGAACTCTTAAGGAAATGAAGCTGTTGTGATTGCTCTCTTAGGAGCTGCTCCAAATAACTTATAAAACTGGTGGCTGCTTTCAGATATATTTGTTAAATAAAAAGGTTACTTAAATTTTTTGGGATGTCTTTTTGGTGAATAGAGAAGGGTCAAGTGAAGGTCTGGCGTGTTGAAGGGATAGACAGAGTTGGCAGTGTGCAAGTGATTGGTGGCAGCAGGACAGTTGGCACGTGGGTCTGGGGCAGGTGGATCCAGCATGCACACACTGTTCCTTTCTGGGGTCTGCTCAGGGAGCATGTAGGTGTAGAGCTGGGATGAGGAAAGGACACCTGCAGAAATCCCCAGGGAAAATAGGCCTTATTTGGGTCCACTCTTAATGAGACATTTTGATTTGTGCAAGCTGCTTTCCTAATGTTCTGTATTCTTCCTCTCTTGAAGACAAGGACCACTGTGTGCCCCGAATTCTGATTTCTGCAGTGATTGTTCATCACGCTGGGCACTGATGCCAAGATGAATGTGCACATGTGAATGCACATAAAAGCTTTACAGGGATGTTTGGGGTATGTTAGCATGACTTCTTGGAGTTAGGAAAGCCAGATGAGCCTCTGCCATGTGGGAGATGCCTTCAGACCTCTTGTTGCATGAAAACTGCTTCTAGGGAAATTTACATCCCAAGGGAATGGTGGTGGCTGTCCACAGAATACTTTGCCTTAGTAGCAAAGTAAGAATGTTGTTTGATTAGCAACATAAGTTCATGCTCATTAGAATGTTTAAAATGGTGATCATTGAAGATGCCTGTAGGTATGGTGTAGAGGTAAGGACTTGGTGCTGATCAGGAGGTTAGACCCCTTCTCTGAAGACTTTTTGTAGCTTGTGTTCTGTGCTGTGGCAGCCCAGCACCTGGGAGCAACTTCCATTGGAATGTGGCTGGGAAAACCTATCTCAGTACCAGTGGTTGTTCCCATACACTGACTGCTGGGGTGGTCAGTATGTTTCCAGACTGCAGGTGTTGGAGGGCAGGTGCTGCTGCCATGTCAGTGTCATGGGCCTCTGCTGGGCTCTTGGAGAAAGGAGTCGGCATGTTAATGTGTGGCAGAGCCTGCTGGACTGCAGTTCTTATGGACTTGTGTTGATGTTGGACTTTGCTGGGAGATGGGCAGTGCTGCCTTGAGCTGCCTGGGGTGCAGTGTGGGGTTCAGCAGCACAGTGAGTCCTTGAAGCAGTGTGTCCTGCCTCCTGTGACATTCCCAATGGGCCGTCTTCGGTATTGTTGTCTTGTGGGCTTCTCCATGGGTCTTTTGACAGAATCACAGACTGGCTGAGGTTGGAAGGAGCCTTTGGAGCTCATTTGCTCTAACCCGTTGCTCAAGCAGGGTCACCTAGAGCAGGCTGCCCATGAGTGTGTCCAAGCAGTGTTTGAGTATCTCCAAGATGGTGAGAGACTACAAGACCTCCTTGGACAACCTGTGCCAGTGCTCATAGGGAAGAATGGTTTTCTGATGTTTAAAGGGAACCTCCTGTCTTCCAGTTTGTGCCCATTTCTTCTTGTTCTGTCACTGGACACCACTGGAGAGAGACTGGTTCCTTCATCTCTGCACTTCCCCTTCAGGTATTTATATACATTGATGAGACCTCCCCCTGATCCTGCTCTTTCCAGGTACTCCAATCCTTTTATCCTTGGGGCCCTTCACAGGGCTCTCTTCAGTCTGTTCCTGTCTCCCTTGTGCTGGACAGTCCATCCCTGGGCACAGCACTCTCGACCTGCTGGCCATAGCCTAGGACGCTGTTTGCCTCAAGATCACGTCGCTGGCTCATGTTTAACCTGGTGTCCACCAGCAACCCGAGTTTTCTGCCAAGCTGGGTGGCCCCAGCATGTGCCTGTGTTCCCCAGCGGCAGGATGTGAACTGTGAAAGCCCTTTGCTGGCAATGCCAAGTGTAGGATTTTACTTGAAAGACACCTGGGTGTTGTCATCCTTTCCCACAAGAAGCAGTGTCCCTGTCTCCTGCTGTCATGTCTCTGTGGCTATCACTCCTCATTATAGCTTGCTCTTTGCATTGTTATCTACCTTATAAGCACATTCAAGTACCAGTAAGTAATTTTTATGTAATAAGTAGGCTCTGATGTCTTGTTTGAAGATCAGTGGCAGTATTTTGGAAGAGCTGGTCCTTTGTGAGGGGTGCTGTGGCTGCCACATGTACCTGAAGAGCTTTCTGACTGGGTGGCGATATGGCGAGCTTGTTGGCTTCTGTCTGCATCTCAAACAGCACAAAAACTTGTAAAAATTCCCCCCTTTCTTAAGGGATGCCTTAAATACCGTCCCACCTCATACCTTCCTTCTCTTTAGGGAGATGGGGAGGAAGGATGACAAAGTGATAGTTGTGGGCTCCAGCCCCTGGTGTTCCCTGTAAGTCCTTTCTCTTGTCCTGCCTTGTATCTCCTTTCTCTTTGGAATGACTTGCAGCGTGGGGAGGCATTTTGTTTCCTCACTCTGAAAATAGATCTTACAAATAGCTGATTAATGGGAATTTCTGCAGCCTGATGGTGACCTCATACCATCCAAGGAGGAAAGCTTTGTGGAATATGGGAGACCAGGTACTTTTATCTGGATCCTTTGCACTATAGGCTGGTGAAAATAACTGACAAGCATGAGATGCAGGTTCACTTGATACCGGATCTGTCTCCATATCCTTTAGGCCCTCTTGGTCTGTTCCTGGAGCCTGCAGGTACTGTCAGATTTCACCCACAGAACAAGTATGAGAGTCTTTGTGGTTATTAGAGGGTTATTCCAATTTACCTTGATTTCTCTTCTGCAATTGTCTTGATTTACAAAAGCTGTTGGTCCTGGAGAAACCAGATTCTTTATTTTCATCAGAACTACTGTGGTACTTGTAATGATAATTTTCTGCTGAGCAGGCAGATGTTTGCTTATGTATTTATAATACTTTTTTCCAAAATACATCCATTTAATTGTTCAGAAATTGAAAGCAACACAAGTGTGAGCATTTGTGGTGATCCCATTGTGTCTTCTGGATGAGGCAAAGCTCACATTTTGGGGATGTTAATCATTGTGTCTCAATTTTCTCTTATGCCTTTTTTTCAGTGATTTCATTTGACCATGATTCAGAATTGATCAGATCAATTGACAATACAATTACACAATGTTGTAGATTATGATTAAAACTCAGCAACTGAAGATAGTAAAATTAAAGTAACCAACAACAAAAATTTATTTCTGGAGATACCTGAGTTTGAAATTTATATCTAAGTAGGTTAGTTATTTTAGATGAAGATTCTAATGTTCTCTCTGAACTGGTAAAAGAAACTCACTGGCCATCCTTACAGCCTCCTCATGATGTTTTCACACTGAATTATCTCTCCCCAGGCCGAATTTTCTCACCTTTTGTAAACATGTTGTCTGACAACTTCTGCAATACAAGTTGCTTAATAAAGAAAAATAATTTTGTGTTTCAAGCATTATTTAAGATTGTCATACAAATAAATATGCATTAGATATGCATGGGTGTGTATTAGAGATGCTTATTATGTAAATTTTACTGTATAAAAGATGTAACTTTTTACCCCAGAGTGTGCTTGATTTGTGGAAGCCTACACCTTGCAACCTGCACAGAATAAACGTCTCATTTCTAAATTAGACTCTGTGTCTTTGTTTAGAGAGCTCCTAAAATTGACAGTGGCTCACTGCATTGGCCTACCATCAGCACATGCCCCGTGTGAAAGGTTGGCAATGTTGGGATGCTGAGCATGCCTTGCCTTACAAAATCTGTAGCAATAAAACTGAATAGGATTGTAAGCTAAAAATTTAGCATCCCTTCATGTGTCTTCTGATGCAGGACTAGGATTGATGTTAATACAAATAACAGTAAGGAGATAATTCCTTTCTTCCCCTGAAGGTGAACTGGGGGGCATTTGTTGGGGGATAACTCTTTGATGCCTTTCTCTGCTCAAAGTGAGGGTGGAGAGCTGCCTCTGCCAGCAGCAGGAGTGTTGCCTGCCATTCTGGATCAGGTGCTGCCTCCCTTGCTCCTGCCCACAGGACACCAGGGCAGGGACCACTCTCTTCCCTTTCCTGGTATCGTGGCAGTGTTGTGGGAGTCTTCCCTTTTCTCTTTGTCTCATCCTTTGTGCATGGCTCTACAGGAGAAGGGCAATGCAGGCTTGGTTGGCTGTGGAGTGGGGTGACATCCATCCATGGATGGAACCCGGGCTGGCAGCAGGGAGGCATCCTGAAGGATGTAGAATGTGCTACACTGTTCTGGGGACCTTGGCTTATCAACCAGTGCTGACTTTGAACTGTGGAGGTGTGTCCCACTGCTGGTTTCTCCCCAGCTGGTCCGATGAAGGTTACCCAATGCAAACTGAGAGCTGAAGTACAAATGCTTCGGAGTTATGCTCCGAGAGATGCAGAAGCAACTTGTCCTTCCCTTGCCTTTTTTGATCTTCTCCCCATCAAAAGTTTGTGTGCAGAATGAATTTTTTTGGTGAAAACTATCCATGTTTCTAGCTTATTAGAGGTGATGTTATAGGACATCAGCTGTTGGAAACCACTTGCTATACACACGTGATTAGTTATTACAATTTTTTCTAACAAATTGTATGAATTCTACACTTATGGGATGAAATGCATTTAGAGACTCTTCTGTTTACAAGTTCTGCTAATTTAAAGGAATGTAACAGTTTGTGATTCTGTTTTGCAATAGAGACTGACCATATGATGCATATTTCTAAATCACTTCTCTATGAAGTGAATCAGGCTTTCCACATATAATGCCAATCAATCCTTGCCATTTGCTAACCTTTATTCTCACTAACCTTGAAGTGAAAAAATCTGTATCCAAACACAGATCCTTCATACAAATCCTCACTCAAGCTCATGGCAATTATTAATATTCATAAATATCAGCATGTTACTAAAAATTGCCTTGAAAGTAAAACAGTGAGCAAGCACTGTAAGCTGCGATTTATTTAAAAAGCAGTTCAGGGTAATCTGAGTATCAGTTGATAATGATGATTAGAGGTGATGGCCAGGTTTCTCCTCAACAGGGTTAACTGCATAAGTCAAATTGTGATCCACAAGTGAGCTTTGATGAGAAACTTTTTTTTCTCTGGTGCAATGGAGCAGCTACTGCCTGGTCCCTTTCTGTTCACAGCTCTGCAGGTTGATTTGTCAGTGATACTTCTGAGATTTCCCCAGGTATATGTAGGCAGAAGTTATTACTGGAGTTTCAGGAAGCAGTTGTAAAAGAAAAGCCAAGAAGTCTGGGAGGATTTGGCTTTACTGCCATTGCAGATGGATTTAAATCATAGAATCACAGACTGGTGTGTGTTGGAATGGACCTTCAAACTCATCTCGTTCCACCCCCTGCTATGAGCAGGGACACCTTCCACTAGACCAGGTTGATCCAAACCCCATCCAAACCCTGGGCTTGGACATTTCCAGGGATGGGGCAGCCACAGCTTCTCTGGGCAATCTGTGCCAGGGCCTCCCCACCGTCACAGAGAATAATTTCTTTGTAATATCTAACCTCCTTCAGTTTAAAGCCATCCCCCCTTATCCCATCAAGTCTGGAGAAGGATTGCAATAACTGAAGTTTCAAGAAAAATCCCCAGTCCGTCTTCATTTATCTGAAAATGATACAATCTTCCATCTAGCAAAGGCACCTTGGCCACTTTCATTCTTTCTCTTGTCCACTGGAGAGGATGCAGATGGCCCACATCCCCATCATCATTGGTTGTCTTGGTGCCTCTGACAAGCTGTAACAGGCTGGATCCTTTCATGCCATTGAGGAGGAAGCAAGGGGTGTCCCAGGTGAGAGAAGCTGTATCTTGCCTGGCAGGACAGGTGGCTTTAGTTCAGGATTCAGTGGGAAGCACCGAACTTTTTGCTCCTGAGTTGGATTGTGACGTGGCCTCCTCTGTTTCATGAACACCTGCTGATGTCTATCTTCTGTCCCAGTGCCCTGCTTGGAAGGGACTTGCTCAAAGCAGGACATGATGCTCAGCTGAGTCTGATAAAAACAGTTTCAGGCTCTTATTTATCTTTCCTGTTCTGCCTGGGTCTTGGCCATCCCACTTGGTGGTATGGATGCGAGTTACTACTCAGTTCCAGAGCAGACCTGCTTGTCCCCCTCAAGACAGGAAGCATCAACAGAGGGTTGCCTGCCCATTCACCTGCAGGGTTTTGTGGAAAGGTATTCCCATTGAAACTATGTGCCAAGTTTCTCCCAAAACATAATTGTACATAATAATTGTAAATACTAATTGAAAACAGGAAAGTTTACTGATCTGTTAATGGTTGCATATTTTCAAGGCGTATAGCCCAAAAGCACATTAGATTTTTGCCCTCTTTGGGTTTGGGATTCTGTGCTTGTAAAAGGACTGAAAGACCTCACTGGCAATACATTTACAAACAGCACGTATGGGAGAGGTGTACAGTGTGATGTACCATACATTTTGAAGAACTTGGATATGGAGAAGTACCTTCCCTTCCCCCCAGTGAAGAGAGGTGTCATTTCAGTGTATTTTACCATTTTCTTTCGCCAGTCAATGGTAGCTTTGGAAGAGAGCTCAAATACATGTTTTGGTTGAGCTAAATCAGTAATCTCTGTTTATTAGCAAAACTGGAGAATTCTACTTTGGAGGGGAGAACAGTGTCTCAGCAAGGACATCACAAAACCATTCAGGATCATCAAGTCCAACCTTTGACCCATTGCCACCTTGTCAACCAGACCAGAGCACTGAATGCCATGTCATTTCTTGAACATCTCCAGGGACTCCACCATCTCCATGGGCTGCCCTGCTGCTCCTGGAATGGAGTTGGGGTTGTGTGTGAGGTGATGTCTGTCAGCTTCCTTCCTTTCTTCCTAGGTGACTGTGGCTTCAGTGGTAGGTTGTTCCCCTATTCTGGGGCCCTGCCCTCCCACCAGCCTGCTCCCCTTCAGCTGAAGTGCCCATGTCTGCACTGCTTCTCACTTGCACATGGTCTTTGATCTTCTGCTCACTTTGTTACAAACTTTTAAACTTGTAAACTAAGGATGTAACGCCTCTTGGGATAGTTTTGTGGTTTAACACAGTTTTTCATCACAGCCACTTTTGTATCAGTGCTAAATGCAACTACAGCATCTTTATAAGTTCCACTTATTTGAACCACTGCCCACACTTCAGTAGCCTCACCTTTGTCCCGCCTTCCTGGTTGTGTGCCTTGCCATCCCTTCAGCTGAGTGGTTTTTGTGGTGGTCTCGAGTTCAATAAAAATCACCACATAATTTGCACCATAATTCCAGATAACAAAAATACATACAAATATATTTTTGCCCTCACAAAGGAAGACAAGTTAACACTACCAGCTTGTATAATTTTAATTTTTTTCCTTTTTATATTGTTAATTCCGTTCATATTTGTTCACTGTCTGTTGTTATCCATACTCCCTCTCTGCTCAGCATTTAAAACCAGTGCGTCAGTGTCTTTTATCTCCCTGAGTGGAGGCATATGCTAAGCTATGCAGAAGGCAACTGTGACTTCAATAATGCAATGTCATACATGAAAAAAGTAGATAAAATATTTTGGAAGAAATTAAAAACAGACAGGCCAAAGTCTGGACAGTGATTGTTGGGTGCTCTACACTTGCTGCGCTTGGGGTATGATGAGCTCTATGATTTGGAAGATACAGAGGGTCCCTCTGTATCTTCTGGGTGTGCTGGAAGACCAGGCCTACTTTATCTATGCTCTTGAAATAAGGAAACTCATCTTAAACTAGTATTTACCAGGGAATTTTACTGGGAATGGCTCTGTCCAAGTGCCCAGCTTTCATAGAGCAGTCTGCTGTGTGAAGAAGCAGCGTGTGAAGCAGGAAGTCTTGCATGTTACAAGGTGGTGGGTGTCTGACAGCCACTCAGCCTGTTAATACTGAATAGTATAAACTATGTGTTTCTACACACACATTAAGGTGATATTAGCATTAAAAATGTGTGTAGCTGTACTAGGTGTAGCTACATCACTGGACACTGTCTTAGTTTAAGTTGAATTACTTCAGACTTGAGCCCTAGGGACTTCTTACTGCATAGTAATTTTTGCCCCAGTTCTGTAGCTGTTTTGCCACCAGCATTCTCAGAAACACCTGCTCTTCCTTAAAAACTCAGGGCAGCAGCACTGGAAGGGACTTCCTGAGTCAGCATGTCCAGTCACTGAGTATTGCAGGAGCTCGAGTCATATAATCAGTTTCATAAATGTATCAAGCTTGGTTAAAACTCCTGCCTCTATTCCTCCCTTCCTCAAGATTGCAGTGGAATTCTTTTTTGGGTTTTAATTCATGGCCTGGTTTTCCTGGTTTGTTATTGTGCTATCATTGTCTTTTACTATTAATGAGTTTTTGCCCTATCAAGTATTTATTTCTTTATTTTTTTAAGGGAAACTGGTCCTGTTCTATCTGGTCTCTGCAGGGTCCTGGAGCCAAAGTCTGTTCCCTTGCCAAAGAAGGCAGGTTTGCTGGCCTGTGCCATGTGTCACCTGGCCAGCCTAGTCTTGTTTTATAGATTCCCTCGTATTTTCCTTAAGTGACCCATAGCCACATCTGGTGCTTGGGCTGATCCTCTCTGAGAGGCAGAAGGAATAACATGTGATTTTCCAGGGAAAACTTACCTGTGCTTTATAGCGTGTGAGTGCTCTCTTTGAGAGTCCCATGGCCTTTTTCAAAGTGTTAGTAATATGGTTTATGTGAGGGCTTTCACTTTCATTAGTAAGTGTGGTGTGGCCTGTATGACATGGAGTGGCTGAGATGGCAGCATGCCCATCTCCTCTCTGCCCTCCTTGGCTGCAGTTGCACCTGGCCCACAGCATGTCACCGTGAGGCCAATTAGCTGATGGTTCCATCATCAGCTCCTTCCTCTCCACCCTTCTCCTCACAGCACAACTGGTAGTTCTCATGTTCTCATGCCCATGCACTCAAATGCTGTTCAGCCCTGCATTGCTCTGGTCTCCAGCATAGTTCAGTTTTTCTCTCTGATAGTTTGTTCTCTTTAGTGCTGGTGACACCTCCTGGTCTAGTGTCATCTTCAGGACTTCACAGTCACACCTTCTTTCTTGTTGGCCATCTTGGTGGAAATAAGGTTAAGGCTGTTCTCAAGGCCAGCTGCTCTGCCAAAAGCCCGTCTCTTCTGTGTGCACCCCTTTCTTCTCCTGCATCTTCTGTTCCAATTAACCTTGTCATTAGTCCCACCCGGAGATGAGAGCAGCTGGATGGGTGAACACTGTCTGAGGCAGGGCCTGGAGCAGGGTCCAGGATGTGGGAGGGTCCCTCTGTATCTTCTGGCTGTGCTGGAAGACCAGGCCTACTTCATGGAGAGCATCATAAAGGAAAAGTAATTCTCTGTTGGAAAAAGGCTCAGGTCCCTTTGAGCAGGAATATGGGAGATAGTAATCTTTGCATACATCAACAAAAAAGATATTTATTTCACAGAAGACACTCAAAGTCCCATCTATGGTTATTAAATATCTACTAGATAAAAGATGTCATTTTGACTTCTTGAAGTTAGCAGCAGGAACAGAAATCTTTTATCTCCAAGCTCTGCAGATATAAAGGAAATGTTATTTCACTATGCTTCCATGGAGATAGGAATGTTCTTTCAGGCGTGCATTCGTCTTTGAGGATAGCAAAGATTCCAACACAGGGCATAGCTCAGAGCATCTTTCCACTGATGCCAAATTGATTTTTGCCTTTTTTGCTTTTATATATTCTCAATGTTCTTTACACATATGTTGGTAGCTCTGTAGCCTATTATTGAAGCAATGTACTGTGTGTCCTTCTGGGCTAATAAATTCTAAAAACTAGGTTAGAAATACAGTTAAAATGACATTATATTCTGTTCCCTTTTATGATGTTTTGGTCATTTTGCTAATAATTGCCCATGTTTACGGTCAACTTTATTTGCCGGCAGAGACCTTACCTGAGGAAGGCTGGTAATTATTTTTCCATATGAAATGCTTGTATCTGTGTCTTCATGTGATTCAGGGTTATATACATCTTAATTTCTTAATATAAAAAGGTTATTGTAATAATGCATTTCTAATATAAAATTCCTCCAGGGCTGATATGTAATGTATGCTATACTGGGAATATGGTTTGAAATTCAGGCCAAGCTCTGCAATGAAAACATAAGAGTTTTCACACTTGCCACAGCTGTGATGGCACAAATACACTTGAAATGAGGAAGCCACAGTAAGCAGAACAGGGGACACTGGAGAACACACAGAGCAGAGCAAGGGACATCAGAGAACACAGCTGGAATTTGCTGAGTTTTATGACAAGTAGAGGGTAAGATTTTGAACAAGTATGAAATTTGAGTTGGTAAATCAGTTGAGAGTTTTAACAAGTGTTCTCTAGTTGCAGGTTTAAATTGTTGGTTCTTCATGCCGGAACTGCAACTCTGTTCAGCTTGTGGCCTCTTTGTCAGTGCAGTGTGAGAGGGTGAGAGTTTGGCCTTTTGGGCTGTGTCCTGTAACACTTATAGCGGAGATGGTGTCTTCTGTTTGCTGTAACTGAGATCCTTCAGAGATGGAGAAGATACAGTCTGTTTACCAGAATTTACTCTTACCAAAGGTGTGTTTTCTCATGGCATCGGGATCAGGTGTTCACTCTACAGGTACCATGACTGCTATCACTTGGAACAGGGTCTGCTGAAGGCAAGCGCTTTCCGGGAGAAAGGGTGGCATTGCTTGGAGCGCCCCCAGACCCATGGGTCTGTCACATCGAGGCACTGAGGAGCAGGATGAGTGATAATCAGGTGAAATGCAGGGAGCTCTTTTTTACCTGTAAATGACACTGCTCTCAAGGAGCCAAAACGTTTCTAAAATTCATGTTAGGTACAGCATGATGGAAATGCAGGTATGTTTTTATCACGGGGAGACAACTAATGACAATTTTTCTATTTTCTGAGGGTCCATTTCAGCTCTTGAGACCAGCAAGGGAGAGCAGCTTTAAATATTTTTAAACTCTTTGTTTTCCCAAGAGAAACACTAAATATGTCTGTACTGCCTTTCTTCTGGGAATGTTTTCATGCAATATAGTCATGGTAATGTTGGTGTAAAGTAGACAACTCAATTTCTTAATCTTCTACTTCATCTTTGCTAAATAAATGCCTATAGGGATAAAAAGCTGAACACAGAATCACAGAATGGTTTGGATTGGAAGAGACCTTAAAGCCCATCTTGTCCTACTCCCTGCCATGGGCAGGGACACCTGCTGTCCCAGGTTGCTTCAAGTCCCACCCAATCCGGCCTTGGACACTTCCAGGGATGGGTCAACCACAGCTTCTCTGGGCAGCCTGTTCCAGGGCGTCCCAACCCTCACAGGGAAGAATGTCTTCCTAATATCCCCTTTAACCCTGCCCTCTGGCAGTGGGAAGCCATCTGGGCATGTCTGTGGCCTCCTCTAGACTCACTCCAGCAGCTCTACATCCTTGTGGTGAGGACCCCTGAACTGGAGGCAGCACTGCAGGTGGGGTCTCACCTGAGCAAAGCCAGGGGAAGAATACCCTCCCTCACCCTGCTTCCCACGCTAAAAGGAAACCATATCTGCCTCAAGTGAGGGGTTTTCTCCCAACACAGCTTTCACCCACAGCCCTGCTCCCCCACTCAGGTCTGGACTGAACCCCAGCACTCCCTTAGCTGGGCCCCCACTGCACACACTGCCAGCCACACCAAATTAAGGCCATATAATGAGATTCCTGCATCTCTGTGTGTCTCTGTCTCTGCTTGGTTTCTCACTGATGTGATGTGATGATTTTTGATGGTATGTTACTATTTTTAGTCATTTTCTTCCTTTGCAAGAGACAGGAAAGCAGGAAGCCAAGCAATCCGCAATATACCACTGCTCTTCAGAGGCTTTGGCCTTGGGATGATTTTGTGCTAGTTATTTTCCCTCTAAAGAGTAATGTGTGGGCCATTGTTGTTTGCCATAATCCTGGATTATTACAGATCAGTGATCCTACTTGAAATCTGGGAATAGAGCCTAGCAGAAAGAAAATACATGTGACATTTTTTTTTATATATATATATGTATCAGTTTAATATTCCAGTTCTCTTAGATGACTGAGGTGATTAACTGTTTAATTGTTCATATTCAGAAATTATTCTTTGAAATTAGGCGTAGAGACTCTGGGAAAAAAAGAGAAAAAGTAGTAAAATATTAATGCTTTGGTCAGCCTTGCTGTTGAGAGCTCCTGAACTGTGGGCTGTTTCTGCTTCCAGTGCACCCACTTCTTTGTCATGATGGGAGACCAAAAAAAAAGTCCTTTTTCTTCACCATCAGTGGAATTCTCGTGTCCTTTTTATTTCTCTTTTCTGAAGGTCTTTATTGCGTCTCCATAAAGCTGGAGTTGGAAGCTGTGAATTCTTGAGGTGAGGGTGTGAGCTGAGCTCTGTGCAGTGAAGCCATCAGGGAAAACCAGTGATAGCACTTGGCCCTGGGAATGAGAAACCTTTAAAATCAAGGGCAGCTGCAGTAACAGCCTGGTATGCTTCACCACCACCAGATTTTTCTCTTCCCTCTTGGCAGCACTAAAGTGGAAGAATGCAGTCAACAAATTTGCGATGCAGTGTTAAAACTCAGTAGCTCGGGCATTGGGATTTTGGCAGAGTGCATTGTAAAGAGTGTATTGGGTTTTTTTAAGATGTGTTTAAAAAGTCTATGAGGCTATGCTGTTTGGTTGTTTCTTTAGAGTTTTTGGTCCCCTACTTGGATTCAAGCTGACAGAGAGCAGGGTTAGATGGGCTATTGGGAAGAAATTGTTCCCTGTGAGGGTGGGGAGGCCCTGGCACAGGTTGCCCAGAGAAGCTGTGGATGCCTCATCCCTGAAAGTGTTCAAGGATAGGTTTGGGTCGGGCTTGGATCAACCTGGTCTAGTGGAAGGTGTCCCTGCCCATAGCAGGGTGCTGGGACAAGATGGTCTTTAAGGTCCCTTCCAACCCAAACCAGTTGTGTGATTCTATGCTCCTATTAAACGTTTATAATGAAAGAACAATATTTGTAGTGTCTGCTTTCAGAAGTCATTGGGATTGTACTGTTCTGAGGCCAGAATTGTGGATTTGATTCCTCTGAATATTCCCTGCCCTTAGGAAGGTTTGCTGTTAGCGTCCACAGAACTTTGGAAATATTATCTTTGGGCATCAAATGTCTGTGCAGCATTTAGGGAGGATTGGCTGGGCATAGACTGAGATAAAAAACATGAAAAGCAGGAGAGTAAATCATAAGGATTCTTTCTCTGTTATAACTGGATTTGATGCTTTTTGTAAATATTACAGACAGAAAATATTCTGATGGGAAGGAGACTTACAAGTTAGTGTTCCCTCTGCCTGGTTATTTTTAGGAGGTTTAAAGGGTTGGGGTGATATACTGGATCCTCTTCAAGTTACTGAGAAATTCCCACAGCTTCAACAGGGCCAGGATTGTGTAGTCCCTCTGAAAGAAATGGAAAAAGTTAAATGCCTATGGGTATTTGTTTGCTGAGTTGTATTCACTCAATAACATATACTTGCAGTATGACTGCCTCTGGGAGCCTGGTTAATCAAAAAAGGTTAAAAAAATTAAAACCCTTTATGCAGTTTGTGTTCTCTGTTTCTCCCGCCCTGTTGCAAATTTCCAGCACCATGGGGATGCAGAATTTGGTGTAGAGAGCACTGTGGGACTGGGGATTCCTTGTGTGCTGGGGATACACTTGGTAGATTGAGTTTGGGCAGGAGAGATGCTGGAGCCAGTCTAGCTGCTCATCTGGGCCACCTGCGGCCATGTGCCTTGGGTGGTGAGCCACAACTTGAGGCCTGTGGTCCAGCATCGTGCGGTCGATGAGTGCTGTCTCTGCTGTCTGTCTCTGCAAGCTCTCGTTCACAAGAGTAACTCATATGAAGATCAAGTGCCTGTTTTCTCCAAACTTCTGGTGCAGCTTAGTGGTACTTGTGGGTGTGCTCACATCTCTGACTAAAGTTAGTTAAATCTCTGCTGTTTCTAGTGGCTAGTGAGGTGTTTCCCTGGATGCTGTATGGAATGTCTGTTGTGGCTTACTGGGAAAAAGTAAAGCCTGCCTGGATATCTTGGTAAGGATCCCTGCCTGGATACTCACTGGTGCCATGAAGGATGAGCAGCAGTGACATCTGGACATTAGGAGCATCTTCCTTGGGCAAAGCCTGGCAGGAATTATTGCGGGTAAACCAGGACTCCTGAACAACTGACCAATATGATCAAGCAGAAGCCATTTATTGTTTACATTACACACACTTTTATAGATTCTACAGACTACTAAGATCACACTTCTTGATTGATGCCTTTGTCTTGTTCCCTCATTCTCTGCCTCCATTTCTCAGCATCCGTGATTCGTTACCATGCAGGTGTTCTACAGTCCTCTGTTATCTAGTTCTTGCGATCCTGGTATGCAGTCTCTCATCTTCTTCATTCTTATTTTAGCACAACTTATATCTTAGTAACCTTGATGAATTCCACGGTGCCCTGAGAAAATTTTGGTAAGAGCAGTTACAGACAGTATGGCTGGTGCACACTGAGGCCTAATTTGTTCAGATACATTGCTACAATGAATCGAATCCTCTCCTTGTTCTGCTGTGTTGGCTGCTCACTTCGCTCTGGATTTGGGACTTTTCCTGCTGTCAGAGCTTGTGATGAGCATGGAGAATCTTAGGTGAAATGAATTCTGATGTCAGAGCAGGTACAAGGTGCTGCACAGCCAGGAACTGGGTCAAGCCGTTGGCCCCCTGCATACAAATGCCATCGTTTGATCTCCTCAGCACCAGGATGGGCCATCCTGCAGTGCTTTTATCCAAAATGCTGTTCTGCCCTACAAAAACTTAGGGCAATATTAATTTTTAATATCGTTGCCTCCATGTCTCTTTTCCAGGTGCTTAATTGATTTCTAGTTTTATGTTTCTTTGATTTCTTTTGGGTTGCAAAATAGACAGGTATGAGGAACAAGACTGAACCATATTTGTAGAAGAATTAAAGTTAAGAGGAGGGAGGAGGGGGTGTTGTGTGTTCTTGGGTGGAGAAATGGGAGCAGGAAAGTGGTGAAAGCTGAGCCACTGCAATGTGATGGGGATTTAGCCCTTGGCTGTAATTAAAAAGGTTCATCAGTAAAGCTTTAGCACAGAGTGCTTCCAGCAAAATCCTATGAGATAGAGATTATACCAGGAAAACACTCTCTTGGAATAATTTCCATCAGCCTTCAGATGGAGCAAGTGAAACTGCTGCTTTTCAGCTGTGTTGCTCATTGTCAGTGTCTGTTAGGACTTCTTTTCCTTTTTTACTCATTCTGAAATTAGATTGTTTTTCTGAAAAAGCATTCAAAAATAAATCCACAAATTTACAAAACAGGTTGTTTTATAAAGTTCTCAGAATCTATAAAACAGTTTGCTGGGTGAGTGGCTAAGGGATTTCAATGCTTAATTGACATCTCAGGAAGAAACCCATACTTAAAAATCTAAACCCTTGAACAATCTTAAAATATAATTAATAAGTAAATGTTTAGCCTCCAAGATGACTTCTTTATAATGGAAAAAAGGTGTTGGCATTGCTGCTGTTTCTAGAAAAATTCTATGCAAAACAGCCATAAGTGGGAAAAAACCCCAAGCCCTTATTACAGTATATTTGGACAGGAAGAGGAATAAAGTTAAAAGCCCAGTTAGAGGTTAAAGGCACTGCAGAACATGGAGTGCAGGGAAGCAAGAAGTGGCTAAAGTGTGTTTGATTGTTTCTATAAATACAGATATGTAGGAATGCAAACTGAGTCACTGCTCCCAGGAATTTACTGAGCATTTTGAAAAGTTTGCAAGAATCATAAATAACGTGGCTCTCAGTCATCTGCAGAGAGGATCCAGTTTATAATGATGGTTCCAGTGTCCCTGCTAATAATTCCAGTAAAAGCAGTAGGGAATGTGCAGGGGGTTTACCCTGAGTGTGCAGCACTGCAGATTGGTTCATGTGCAGAACTTAACAAAATAATCTTACTGAGCATTTAAATGTGTTAGTTTCCCTGAGAGTCTTTGCCAAAAAAAGATTCTTACCAGTGTCTGTCTCTTTTGGAGTAAAACAAAGGTTTAATTTGTTACATTTAAATTCTCATGCCCCTGAGCAGTGACGTTTGTGGAGAGAACACTACCCCCATGCAGAGGGCAGAAGGAGAGGGATTTTCCTCCCCATTATCCATGCTTTTAGACAGAGGAGGTTTCTCCAGCCAGTGTGCATGTACTGCTGAATCTAATGGACCTGGACCTAAGGAGGATTTGGCAAATAGATGGAGAGAGAGAGAGGCAGGGTCAGGAGCAGAGCCTTGTGAGCTCTTCACAGATCCCTGTTGCTTCCTGTGGGCTCCTCTTGGCCCGTAAACATTTTTAAGGGTGGATTAAAGCCTGCTTACCTTAATTTCCTTCTCACTGTCATCCTCAGCAGCTCCAAATCCAGGGCTGCTCCCAACCCTAGCTGTGCTCATGCAGCTCAGCTGTTGGGTTAGTGTTCTAGTTACTGGACTGGTTGGTGCAAATAATGCTGTACTTTTGGCTTCATTGGGTGGAACTATTCAGGAGTAATGTAATGAGACTTGAATTTTTGGTTTTATAAGCCAGGCCAGGATGTGTACTGCAGCTGGTGGGATAGCTTTGCAGTACTGTGTCCTTGTGAGCCTAGTGGTAACGTTCAGGCTTGGTTTGTTGGAGAGAGGCACGTATTCTCTGAGTCTTAGAGACTTTCCCACCAGTTTGTTTCTGGGATGGTACTAGAAGCAGCTGTTTCTAAATCTAGATGTGTGGGCTATGGGTCATTATTGCATTAGCGTATTCTGCAGAAAACCTCTGATAACCATGTATCACACAAGAGCCAGGCTGGTCCTGCAGAGATGTGGAGCTGCATTCACTTCCCAGGGATCTTGCTTAGATTAAATATTTCATGACACTTTATTATATGGTATATGATACTTTATTACATAGATGCTTTATTATATGATATATTATATGATTTAATTATATGATACTATGTGATATTTCATTGTATGGAGTCCCTGTGGCTCCAGTTCCTACCATGAGTTGTGTAATATCCCACAGTGGAACTGAACAGAATGTTCTACATGTTTTACTCTGCTCTTGTGGGCTGGTGTCCACAGCAGGGTGTGACTAAAGCTCGCAGGCGAGAAGTGACAGTTTACAGACAGAACACCCTGAAATCAGGTATTTTCCTGTTGTGTTTTCATCGTGAAATGAGTGTATCTCTAAAACCTTTTGGTCCAGTGTCCTGTGCAGGAGTCACACTGCTGCATGCAGCTCCTCTGTGTTGGTGATAATGGGAGTGAGCAGCACCAGAGTTGGAGCTTAGTTTTCCAAAAGACTTGCACATTTCTGCAAGACTTGTCCCCCCACAGGAATTTTGGGCGGAGCTCTCTACATCTGCATCATTAAAAGAGTTAGTCTAAAGGTTTCTGACATAGGTATTTTTAAATACATGATTGTAAATAAAATTTTTCTTCTATGACATCAAATTAACAGGAATCAAAATTCAGCCTGGTACAAAGAAGACCAGCATTGCTGAAGATGATAAAGTTGTGCTGGTTTACAGAACTCATGTTGGACCATAGTTTATATATGCATTAAAGATAACAATAAGTTTCTAATATAAAATGGATTCTTCAGCTTGATAAAATACTGTTGTGCTACTTACAGTACTTAAAAATTCTTTTTTCTGATTTTGTAATTTATATTCCCTCAGTTTATATTCTCTCAAATTTCTATTTCTGTGAAGAGAGGAAGGGTCATGGTAGGGCAAACCCACTTTGCATGTAATCCTCATCTGTGTCTCCTTCTCCACTTCTTCCCTATGCAGAAGTTCATAGAGTTTGAAGATGCACTGGAACAGGAGAAGAAAGAACTACAAATCCAAGTGGAACACCTTGAATTTCAGACTCGGCAGCTGGAGCTGAAGACCAAAAACTATGCTGACCAGAGTAAGCAAAGCTGTGTGCACTAGACATGATTATACACATGCCTTCCACACACATACAGTGCTACTTTAAAAATAATCTTCATGCTTTTTTTGTTTTAATGTGATTTGTGCAAAGCCCAAAATATCTGGTTGTCCCTTACTTTGATGTAAAATTCTGAGCTTTCCAAAGGGTGGGATGTACTCACACTAATTCAGTAGAGGCTACATTTCTTCTCTTTTGTGGTCAGTCTCTCCAGATGCAAGGTGTAAGATTTGGGCCTTTGGAACCTGGTTTCCAGTTTCTCCTTGTAGAATCTTCCATTCATATAAAAATCATCACATTAGTTAGTTACTTAGTTAGTTAGTTTGTGTACTTGTTTTTACAAATACTTCCTTAATATGTGCAGCCATTGAAGTTTCCCTCAGAATTTGTTGGTGTTTTGTCCAGTACTCCTGCTCCTCAAGTAGCCAGAAGAGCCAGTCCCAGAGGACAATAAATTGTTGCCAAACTAAGATGCTTACAGGGTACCAGGCTACTGCTGAAAAACTTCTGTGGATTTATTGCATTTCTGGTGCAAAATCGCTGGTATTGGGAACATGCAGGTACCCATGAACTAAGAGTGTAACAAAAGACTAAATCCCACAATTCTGTTTGTTTTATTCAGTAGGTGTAAATTAATTTCTAAATAAATAGGCTTTGTTTCTCAAATAGTTTATTTTGAGAGCCAAGTGTATGTTAGCTGATAGTTGGGATCTTCTCTTGGCAGTTTCTCGACTGGAAGAACGTGAATCGGAAATGAAGAAGGAGTATAATGCTCTGCATCAGCGTCACACAGAGGTAGGATATCATCTTTCTATATAAATAAACTCTTTGTCTATATCTACATGACTATATCATGTCAAAGTACTTAGCTTTTCAATCCTAGTGATGACTAGAGCTTCTGGACTTTGGGAACATCAGAAATACCTGACTAGAGGGTGTAAAGAGGATGGAGACAGGCTGTGTTCACTGGTACCCAGTGGAGACAGCTGGCACAAACTAGGACACAGAAAGCTCACTCTGAACAAAGTAGTAAAAACTACTTTACTGCAAGGGCAGTTAGCCCTGGCACAGGTTGTTCAGAGGCATGTTGGAGTCTCCTTCCTTGGAGATATTCATAAGCCATCTGGACGTGGTCCTGTGGCAGCCTGCTCTGTGTGGCCCTATTTCAGCAGGGGGTGGACTAATGGACCTTAGGACATTCCTTCCAATCTCAGCTGTTCTGTGATGCTGTGCACAGCGCTCCCTCGTCTTCCATTGCCAATGAGCCTCGAGGCTTATGTTGTTTTTTCAAGGCTCTTTGGTGATGAGATTCAGCTGAAGTAATTTCTGACACTATTTGCTGCCAAATTTTCTATCAGATTAGACCATTCACTTACATCATCAGCTTAGAAGGCAACAGTAAAGACAAGGAAGTCTGCAAAAAACCCCGGGGGATTGGAAATGGATGCCATAGAAAATTAAACAAAAGCAGAAAATGAGCCTTTCCTTCTCATCTGTTTGCCTCATGGATTTTTCTCTCCTCACAGATGATCCAGACCTACGTGGAACACATTGAGAGATCTAAGATGCAGCAAGTTGGGGGAAATAACCAAACTGAGGGCAGTGTACCCGGGAGAAGGTAGGGCCATGACCTTTCCGTGTAACATGTGTCACCTGGGAACTTACACACTGAGTGTGCATGTTTGAGAGAGAAAACAGAGCAGGACCTTTCCCTGGGGACAAGGATTGTAGCTGAAGCTCTGCTTTAATGGGTTCTGGGTGAGTTGTGGGTACTTGATGGTGAGGAGCTTTCTATGTTGTTTTACAATGGTGAGGCTTTCTCATGCTGCTATTGATAGGGTTTCTGGAAAACACATTCATATTCTTAGATAGTGTGTAAAAGTTTATCTATAGAATAGATGAAGGTGTCAAATAAAGTGTTTGTGTGTTTATGTGTCTTTGTATGTGGGATAGGCAGCAAAACCATAGCAGTTAAATGCATTAGCCATTACAGGATTTTTTCACCTGTTGTTCTTTCAGAGGAAGCTTTCTATCAGTCACCAAAAATCCTACTTATGTCCAAAAAAGGGATTTTCCTCCCTTCCTGCAGTGTTTGGGTTCTGACTAAAAATAAATTGTCTAAAATATAGGAATCAATTGAGAAAAACAAAAAAAAGCTAGATGTCAGCTTTCCTAGGCAGTTGAGAGGTGTAGAAAGCTTGAGAGGACATGGTCTAAAAAGAACCAGTAGCTTGTAAGTGCTCATCTGTTCTCCCATATCAGACTATTTTTCTTCCTTCTTTTCTATCCCTCACAGTCTGGAAATCCAGAGTGAGCTCCCAGAACATGATCTGATCCTAGTGTTAGAGATGGAATGGGATAAGTGTGTTAGGCTTCTTTCTCTCCCAACTTACACTTCTGGAAGTAAGAATATATCTGTGGAAGTGCTTACACAGTAAAATCTGAAAGTACCGTAGGAAAAAACAAACTTAGAACATCTCTCTTTTAAAGGGTGAGCCCTGTGTGCATCTGCCAACTTTGAGTCATAGAGTCATAGAATATCCTGAGTTGAAAGGGAGCCACAAGTATCATTGAAGTCCAACTCCTGAGTTGGACTGCGTGGTAGAAATAGTTCTTAATTTCTTCCTTGCTTAAAAGCTTAAAAGCATTTCCTTCCCTGACTCTTAAATAAGCTGATATTAATTGTGGCTTTATGTTAACATTCCATGAAAGAGTTGCCCAGTGAAAAGTGTTGCTGGTTGTGTCTACAAGACTGCCAACTGAAGGGCAAAATTTTCATCAAGAATTACCTTTTCATGTCAGAGAAGTTAGTCTTTTACCATTTAAGTGTGGCATATTGCTAGTGTCCTTGGAGAGAAACGCTTTATGTCTATGAAAAGCCCGTGATGGGACTATGATCCAAGTCTGTAGGAGCTACCAGTGGGAAATGGGAGTTTTTCCTTAATTTCCAGCTTTGCGTGTGTGCATGCGTTTGCGTGTGTGCGTGTGTAGCTCTGTTGTGCTTGTGCACAGCACCTGGGACAGGTGCGTTTTGATGTCATTGCACAGCTGGAGGGAGGAGCACCAGTGTTTGTGGATCTTAGTGAACTGGGTGGGGGGAACAGGCATAATATCTCATGACCTGTGAAACAAATTTGGGTGCATTTATTTAAAATAAATGGGACTAGGGAGAAGTTTGTGCCACAAAAAGAAGTTTGTGGGGGTGGTGTGTATCAATGGCCATCCAAGAGGTGTAATGAGTTTGTACCTGTCGCTATTGAGTAAGAAACGACACAGACTCTCCAGAAGGCTGGTTTGCATAAAGCGCGTGTCTTTACTTCGGATCCTCTTTTTATACTTTGTTCTGGTAGAGATAGACCTGGTTGGTCAATTAATCAATAAATTTCACCTGATTGGCTAATTAACAAGATGCCTTTCTTATAAACAGTCTTTGAGAAAAACAAGAAAACAGAGAGTTGTTTATGATAATAAGCTGTCATTGTTTATCTTCAACTCCCTAAAGTCTCTCAGACCGATTCTGGGAAAACTTACCTAGTTTTCTCGCTCTCTGACCAGGCTGTCACATCCACAGCACCCACTTCCACATGGCATGGGGTTTGCAGTGCACGTGTACCTTGTGTCAGTGGTAGGTTGCGTGTTTGCATGACATTTGCTCTCTAATGGTTGTTCTTTTTGTCTCGCTTTTTGTGGGATTGCTGCTGTTTGGCTGTTATGTTTGTCACTGCAGTCATCGCCAGTCCTGGAGGAAAAGGTAAATCCTATTGCTGCATCTGAACTTCATTAATCCAAGTGTTGGAGGTTGCTGTGGAGTGGTGACAGTGTGATGCTGGGAATGTATTGTACTGGCATATTTACTCTCTGTGTCTACCGGCACCTGTGCTGGACTTGCTGGTTCAGGGGTGCAGAGGGAGCCATGGAGCTGGGATAACACAGCAGGGAGAAGCTTGTGCATGCAAATGCAGAAGACACACAGGTTTGGTCCCAAAAGAGGATCAGATGTCTTGGATGGGATGTTTACACTTCACATCCCCTAATGTTTTAAAAAGTCATAGAATCATAGACCCATAGACTCATAGAATATCCTGAGTTGGAATGGGCCCATAAGGATTATCAAATCCAGCTCCTGTCCCTCCACAGACACCCCAACAATCCCATTCTGTGCCTCAGAGCATTGTCCAAACGCTCCTGGAGCTCTGGCAGCCTTGAGGCCATGACCATTCCCTGGGGAGCCTGTTCAGTGCCCACCACCATCTGGGGGAAGAAACTTTCCATGAAATTCAGCCTAAAACTCCGCTGACACAGCTTCATGCAATTCCCTCAGGTTCCAAGAAATTTCTTCTCTCTTACTTTACTCTAGAGAGCAAGCCATGCTTGATTTCTGAGTGGAAGCAGAGCAAGTGTCAGTGCCAGTAGGTTTCCAAAGGCACTTTTGGCTGTAGGTTGGGCAGGGAGTGCTGTGCCCAGAGCCTTCAAATAGACTAGTTCTCCTCTTTAAATGCTGGCAAATAAACTGTAGTTTTGTTATGTTTTGTAAACTTTAGGATGTTGCTTGTAGAACATCCTAATCCCAGGTTTCAGCTACTGCAAACCTTTATTGGAGAGTGTGCTGTTCACCTTGTAACTCAAGGTGGAGCTATCAAGTGTTAAGACTCACCCTGGCTGATCCTGGAAAGATATGGGTATATGAGAGCAACTGCAGCACTCAAAATTTAGACCAGGATGAGTCTAAATGAGGATACTTTAAATTTATTTGCATTTAAATTTGGTAGCCAACTCCAGGACTGCAAAACTCTAGAGTTAGCTCTACCTTCCCCTTTCCTGGGAGGTTTTGAATTGGCTTGAAGGTCTTTCCAAAGAAACTCAGCAAGGAAATTTCCTAACAGTCTGTGCTAAAATTCTTTCCTGAAGATTCTACAGCTTCTGATGCTACAGAGACCCTGTACCTCTTTAACAGGGACTGTGAAATTCACACATTTCCTTTCCATTTGGTGGCTTCTGTATTTCCTTGTGTGTTAAGTATGTGTGTGTTTGCATATCAACAAAAAAGAAAAAATATAATTTAATATCTCTCAGCATACTTTGGGGGCAGTTTTTATGTCTCAGTGCTGTCAGTGAGTTATGTCAAGTCATTCCAGCATAGTCACTAGGATATTCTGGCTACACCACTGGTTTGACAAGGACTGTTCTGCAGTTATAGGAAACTTTCTCCTGCTCCATACACCTGTGAAAGCAAGACTTTCTTAAAACTATAATTCGGTCCTGAAGAAAAGGAAAGATACAAAACTAATGGTTAAACCATCTCAAAAAATTGCCCAATTTTGTTTACTCCATAAAAAGAGATTTTTTTTTTTTGAAGTAGCCTCTTAGGGACCCTTGGGTTATTTCTTAAACTGTGTAACTAAGAATTTTCTGATATTGTAGCATAAAGTGGCTCTGATTTCTAGTTTTTAATTCCTTCATAATCTCTTACACATAATTAACTCTACTTTCTGTGGTGCTTATATCAGTGCCAGGGTGAAGATTTCCTAGGACGGGAAACATTTGCCTAGTATGTTATTTAGAAGCTTTTGTAGAAACTTGAAACCCAGCTGTTAAAAACTTTCAGGGCCTTGGAATGATAGCAGTGGGATAAAGAGAGGTACCTACAGCAGACAGGCAGAGGTAATTGTCCTTTGGCATCATGACCTAGTAGGAGCAGGTGTAAGTGGCAGGTTACAGTCATAAACTGGGATTTAGACAAACAGCAGTAGAACGTTTTCACTAAACCTTCAGTGATTATTTAAGTCACAAACAGCAAGATGCTTTTGGTAGTGGAAAGGAAAAGTTACAAGGAAACTGACAATTGCTATCACATAGAAGTCTGGGTTTGAATCTGTGGAGAATGATGGAATCATTACGGCTGGAAAAGACCTCCAAGGTCATCAAGTCTGACCTTCAACTGGATACCCTTATGCCCACTAAATCATATAGCAAAGTGCTGCATCCACACACCTTTTGAATGCTTCCAGGGATTGTGACTCCACTACTGCCCTGGGCAACATGTTTCTATGCTTAACCACTCTTTGAGTGAAGAAATTTTCTGCAATATCCAACCTGAACCTACCCTGGTGCAACTTGAGGACATTTCCTCTTGTCCTATTGCTTGTTACCTGTGAGAAGGTTAATGAGGTTTTGTCAATGATCTGTGTTCCACCAAAATCCAGTTACATGCCTCCTTTCTAAGAGGGTTTGTGTATGAAACTTCCATGTACGAGTCTAGTATCTTCAGGAGAGGATTTTTAATGCAGATTCCTAGGAAAAGTGCATCCCAAGCAGGCCATGCTGGAAATACCTTTCTGCCCCATCTTGCCTATCCAGGACAGGCCACAGGAGGCATTTTTGCCTATTTGAGGTAGGCACTGATGCAGCAATGCAGCATGCTGTGGTGGCTGGGCAGTGCTTGGAGTGAAAAGGTTGGGCATTGTGTTTTTTCTCAGCAAACATTGTCTCCTCCTCTGGACATTCCATCTCTGTCCTTCCTAAAAGAGCTGGCTGGTGTACCACCCCCTGTGTTAGTGTGTTTGCTCTGTTCCAGGGGCCCTGTAGCAGTTGTTTGCCATGGTCACAGGTGAAGTGGCTGCGCTTGTTTCCCAGCTTGGGCATGACATCCAATGCTGATGATCATTGCAGAAAGGCACATGGAGGGCTGCTGTTACTAACAGCGTGCTACAGAAGGGCAGGTTTCATCACACTCCCAAGATTAAACAGAAACCCTGTGCAGGAGTAGGTGAAGTAGGATTGAGTACAAGTATGGGTGCACATCACACAGAAAATCAATTTAGTTCAGCTCTGCAGGAGCTGGAGTCAATTAGAGATACCCTGCACCATTTGCTGGGCTCAGCAAGCTGCTGCCAAAGCCTTTCTACCTCCACTGCTTGCTCTAGATTTTCTCCTACTGAAGCTTGGTCTCAAAATCTGTGCCAGCTTTTATGTTCAGAATCAAACCTGCAGCTAGTGAGTCACCTGCAGTTGCCAGAAAGGAGAGGATGAATAGAGCACACTTAGAGACACCTAGCAATATGCATGATGCATTCATTTATATCTTAGTTTAGTTTCTGAATTGTGAGTGCACTGTGATATGGGTATCGAGGGAGATCAAAGAATACAAATACTCTCTTCCTTGGATGGGAAGTATTTTAAGCGAAGGATGAATTTTCCTTCGCTTAAAATTGGAAGTGATACAACCCCTCTGGTTCCTGTTGTTGAAGCTCACCAGATTTGGGGTGGAATGTCATAAGTTTCATGTAGATGACACTTAAAAGCCTTATTCCTCACCCTGTGGTGACATCTCTAGTAGCTATGGAGCTTTTATTTTTTTGCTGTGAGGGTTGTTTGCTGTGGCTTATTTTTCTCTAGTACCTTTGTTTCTCAGAAACACTGACTTAAATAGGCTGGTGGTTCCCTGCACTTTCATGTTCCTCCAAATTTCTCATACTGGTTGAGCAGTCAGTTGTACCTGTTATGGCCACTGACCCCCTCCATCTTAGAGTTTCCTCAGTAGAAGATATTACTCTAGCCGTAACACCATGGGACTGAGCAGCCAGCACCAAGGAAGTGTGGGAGTTCAGAGTTCAGACAGCTACCATGTGAGGGTAACAGTTGCAGTCCAATTTCTAGTAACTAGCATTTCATATACACTAGTGTGCTGTTTGTTTTCTATCAGAACCCTGTACACAGCTAACACACTGTCCTCTCTCTCCCTCTTTGTCTCTTTAGCAGGAAGGAACGTCCCAACTCCCTGAATGTCTTCCCCCTCGCTGATGGCATGGTACGTGGGCAGATAGGGGCCAAGATCGTCCCAACACTGGACCACTGGCACCTGAGTGACCTCGGCCAGCTGCAGTCCAACTCCAGCTATAAGGTTTTCTAGACCATCACAGAGCAAGGGTTTCCCACTCTTTCACTGTCGATAACATCTCACATTTTCATTAAGCTAGAGACAATCTGTGTCCGTAACCCTTTGCAGCCTCTTCCTATATGTTTGCTCCCATAGTAGCTGTGCTGGAGGTGGGAGGATATTCTTCTGCAGATCTGGCATATTGTGCAGGAAGGATTTGACACAGCTCCTCATGCTGCTTTGTCTCAGGGATAATCTCCTTTACTTGGCTGGCCCCAAGTTGAGAGGGATGTGTGTGGAGGCAGTTAAGGATTGAGTGAAGAGAAATCCTTCACTTCTTAATAGCTTATCTGGGGGAGGACATGGTAGAACCTGTCTCTTCTCTCCGCTTTAATAAGAGCAATGGTTCTGCAACTCAGGTGGGGCCAGGCATTGGGTTGCACTTGCCCTTAAGTGTTTGTCATTTTTTACTGATCTCCTGGCCTTCCTATATTCACTAAAAAGGGCTTCTTCTTATCCTGTCTTGAATGCCCAAGTCTTGCACTGCGCTTAAAGGTCTTACATTCCTCCTATGCCTAGTCACTGCTCTAGACTTGCACTGTCTACCTTCAGTACATCTGTCACCGTTACTGCTCGTGCCTTCTGCACGAGGTCTTCCTCACAGCATTGCAGCTGCACTGGAGCAGCTCATGGGGCTGCCTGACGCATCTTGTGCTCTGCTCTGCCATTCAGGGGTCTCCTCTCTGCTATTCAGAGATTGGTCTGACAGATTAGGCTATGCATGGTGACCCACATTTCCCGTGAGCTGTATGTGTGAACTTTGCAAAGTCTTTGTGCTCAGGATCCCACCAAATCCTTCTCTTTAAATGATTTTCCACAAATGCCTGGTGACAGGTCTGAGAGCCACTGGTTTCTCTGCTGAGCTCAGCTCAGTGTGTCCACTGGTATCTCACAGAGCTTCTGCTCTACTTCAAAAGTGTCTGATTAAATTTACCTTCACTTTGCTTGGAATTTGTAGAATATCTGCTGTTTTATGTGTCACAAGTAAGGACTAGCCTCCTTTTGAGAAGTTTTGAAGCACTGATCCTGTAAACTACATTGATGCAGTAAAGGCAAAGAGGAGGTAGAAGAGAAATCCCCAGCTTGCTGTACCCATTATACATGTCTCCAGATTCCATGAACGGGCTTTCATATGAGGGACTCTACAGCAGTGGCCTTCTTGATGCATAGACAAATTATCAATTTACTCAGAAAACAAGGTAGCAAGTTAATTTTTTTAACACTACGTCTGTAAAGCAGCCAGGCCTAGCACAGCACAAATGTCAGCACTTTGTCAGCTCTCTGCCATTGTGGATTTTGGAAATCCAAAATATCTTTGCCTAGGATGGAGGGTTGGAATCCAGTCCTTATTGTAATGTTAGAGGCACAGAATATTGGGAAATATAGCAACTTGCAGAATGCCATTCAGATCCTACAGTCATTTCTGGAAAGCTCTGCCCGGAATTAGGGACTAGCAGTACCACAGTACAATAACATAATAATGGATGGTGGAAATGAGGACAGAGCGTGAATGTGTTTCTTCATACTAGTGCTGTGCCAGCACAACCAAAATGCATGGAGCCCAGCCCACCTCTGGAATCAGTTATTCCTCAGGCTCTCCAGGCAGTGCTGCACACCTTAGTGTGAACAGACCTTCCAGTGACCAGGCTGGGCAGTCTGGGTTAGTTTTTAGAGAAGAGCTGTGTGGACACTGTGGTCATATCCATCTTCCATAGCCTTGTCTAATTCTAATTCTAATGTCTAATTCTGAGTCTAATTCTTTCAGTGGTCCCACTGAGAACTTGCAAAAGAAGTAACCCAGCATCTGCATTGCAAGAGAATGCAGCAGCAACCCAGATAGGTGGGAAGCTTTGGTGTCCAAGTTCAGGTAATAGAGGTTGTTCTGCTTTGGGCACGGAAGACACTCTGCACAGGGGTTGGTACTAGGTGATGCTTAAGATCCTTTCCAACCCAAACCATTCTGTGATTACTGACTGGATCTCTTAGTTATTTGGTGGTGGTGGTGGTAACAGGCCAAAAAAATCTGGTTCCAAGAAAGCTTTGTGCAGAGCTAGCAGTGTGCTGCGCCAAAATATATCATGCTGGGATCCATGTTGGTGCTCATTAGGGAGACTCAGAGTGGAATGCTGGGATAAAGGAGCCTAGATGGTACAGTAGACCTAAGAGGACTTGGATGGGTAGTCTCTTATGGAGAATTTCCTGAGTATGGAGCAAATTAATGAATAATTAAAGGATGTGATGGACTGACTTGCTAGTTTGGAATGGAGCTTTTCCTCCCACAAGCTTCTTGCACACTCTGTGATTGAAATGCTATTTCTTAAATCCTCTGCATGACTGACTTCTCAGAGGGCATGGCTTATGCCTCCCTTGCCTCTTCTTCAAAGCTCTGATATTTTGCTGACATCACTCACACATGACTCACCTTCCCAGTATGTACCTGACTTTTCTCACCAGTTTTCCTTCTTCATGGGGCCATGCTGTACTTACATTTTAAGTGTCCTTGTTTACTTTTTATTACTATTTTCTATTTTAGTTGCTGTCATTATTTTATTTTTGCATTCAGTTTTACATTTATTTGATACAGTGTTTTGGAGATGAAAGTCCTTAACATTTTTGTTTTTATGTACTATGCTTTCAGTGTTATAACCATACAATTGTGGCTTCTCATGGTGACATATGACTGCTATGAATGTTGGGCCTTTACAATGCATTTTGGAGGTCACTACTACACAGTTGATGTTTAGGAGGTTTACAGGTATGGCCGTAGGTAAGTGGTGGCTGTGGAGATTATTCTTTGGGTGAGCTGTGGGTTTTGGAGAATGCCTCCTGTGCTGGAGAGAAGAGCTGTACTCTTAGCACAATATTTAGCATTAACAGAGCACTCAGACAATAGAAGGAAGATACCAGCTGCTGGGCTGTGAAGAGGAGCACGTTGGTAGTATATACATTTGGGAGGAATTTCTCCAATGCAGGCTGGAAGATTGATAAAGTATGTTTTCTAGGAAAATACAAAACTCACATCTGTAACCAAAGAGCAGTGAAAGACTGGGGTAATTACTTATTCATGTGTTCAGGGTAAGGGGCAGGTTATGTCAATAAACAAGAAGTTACAGGAGATTGCTGATACAAATATTACCCTATAGACACTGATGATCCAGGGCTTTTGAATGACATCTGGTTCATAAGAACAAGGAATGACAAGTGGAGTGGACCCACCTGGGTGTCTCTTACACAGCTAAGATGCTCCTGAACTTTGCTTATTCTCATAGACTTAGAGTGGATCCAAGAACATCCCTGAATTCTTTCATCCAACAGCAGTTTTGTTTGAGGAAAGAGGTTTTGTGGTTGCACTTCGCACTTGATAATCTTTGTCCCTTTGTACATCTCAAAGCGCAGAAGACAAACTGCAGTTGAGATAGTCCAAAGCTTACTGGAGCCTATTTATTATCAAAAATCCTATTTGACTCTTTTTTTTCTTTACATACTGGGAAAGTAGCTCCTAAACCAGGACTATAGAGGTGGAAAGTGTGGTTTTCATATATAGCAGCCTAAGTGCAAAGTTCTCATCTCAGTCTTGATGCTAAAACCAGCATATTTGAAGGGAGATGGTTTGGATATTCATGTGGGAATGTGGGTACTGTTTGGACTGACAATGTGGAAAATACACAAAATGTGGATTGCATTTAATGGTAGTGCCATTGTAAAAAAACTGAGTTTCCAATATAAGTGCTCAGATGCAGTGTAAACCCTTTGACTTCCATAGTGCAGTGTGCAGCAAAGCATTCTAAGATAAGCATACAGAGGCCAGTCTAATTAAAGGAAGATCTTAATAAAATTCCAGATTTAACAAAAATAAGGCTGCAAAGGGTTAAGTCACCTTTTTTTTTCAGTCTTCTCACTCATCCCATATTGGATTTTTTGGTCAAGTTGTGAAGCTATTATTAGAACAAGAGAACAAGACTTCCAGATGAGCAAAGTGAAACCCTGTCACAGCTCCGAGGTTTGGGGGCTCAGAGCAGCCTCTGAGCAGATCCAGGATCTCTCTAGTACTTGCACAGGAGGTGAGAGGCCAGTGGTGAAGATGAAAGCTGGGTCTGGATGTGCAGATGAATGCCACTGCACCCAATTGCAACTCACTGTTGCATATAACTCTCTGCATTAATTATGTCACCTCCCTGCAGGCAATAATTAGAGCAGGCTGCCCTTAAGACTGGGGAAATCTCATTTGAGTCTAAGAGGGGTCATGGCACTGGTCAGGGCATTCCTTGTCTTACTGAAGCAGTGCTGCTTTAATTGACAAACACAGCTCACAGTGTAAAACCCTGACAAAGCCTTGAAGCCTCCCTGTTCCTCAAGAGGTGATGGTACAAGAAGTGGGGCCGTAATGTCTGTTAGAACCGAGAGCCATTTTGCACATTCCATACTGAGAATCCATCTCCTGTGTTCATTTCTCACCCTTCTGAATTCTTGGGTATTGTCATCCTGCCATTTGGAAGTGGGAGACCACACCTGTTTATGCTGTGTTCCCAAGCTGGACCCATGCCTGCCTAGCTCTGCATAAGGTGGTTTGGGGACATAGGTCTCCTGTGTCAGACAAGCCAGAGCATCCCAGATCAGTGTCCACTCTGCTTCTGCAGTTTAGTGGCAAAACCAGTTTGCTGTTTTCTCATCCAGATGTGTTGGTGGCTTACAGTAATGACACCAGCCAAGACTTCTAAGAGGCCACTTCAGATCCTTCCCAAGTGATATCCATGTTGCCTTCCAGTCTTGGGAAACACTGGCCTAGTTTTCTGCAAGTGCCAAAGCCCTTCAGCTTTCGCTGTAGTCAGTGTGAGCTACAGGTGCTTTTCACCTGTGATAAGGCCACCTTTCTTGAGATGACATACCAATGTGATTTGTTAAGACCAGTATTCAGAAGCGAAGGGGTAGGTTATCAGCCCTTTCTACAGGTGGGATTTGCTTGTTGAGTTCAGCACGAGAACTCCCTGCTTCACTGAGGTGGTAGTGCCCGGTGTCACCAGCAAACAATGGGACATGTAACTGATACAGTGAGCAAGAACCATGCTCATAATGCTTTAAGGCAGCCATACACCAGCAAATGGGACTTACTGAAATGTATAATTGTGCTTTTCCCTTTCTGTTCTGCTGCCCTGGAATTGCCACAGTGCCCCCAAGACGAAATGTCTGAATCTGGGCAATCCTCAGCAGCTGCCACGCCGAGCACCACAGGAACCAAGTCCAACACTCCCACGTCGTCTGTGCCCTCTGCTGCTGTCACCCCTCTGAATGAGAGCATCCAGCCCATCAGCGAGTACACCAATGGCACCACCAAGAGCAATAAGAGGGCACGAGAAAAGCGTAACAGCCGGAACATGGAAGTCCAGGTCACACAGGAGATGAGGAATGTCAGCATAGGTATGGCAGCTGGAGCTCAGGTATTTGGTCACTAACATAATCGACTTCCCTGTGCTTGTGTCTCTCTGTTACAGGGAGAGGCTGGGAGACTGCACTGTAAGTATAGAATTTGAGGAAGCCTGACTTGGAAAGGTACATGAATGAGACAGGGTTAATTGGATGTTAGCAGTTTCTGCATAGTAAATTTTTGAAAACATTAGTTATATGAGTAATTTCACAAATTAACAGAATGGGAACAGGTTACTGAGTTCAGTTCCCTGCAGTGACATGCATTCATGTCTTGGAACCTCTTTCAGGAGCACTCAAGTCACATCTTAGGCTGAGCTTTTGGGAAGCTGTTCCTGGATCTCATCAATATGAAAGTTAAAAGCTTATATTTAGTTTTCTCTCTCTATTTATTCATAAATATTTTATATCCAGTTGTTCAAATGCCAAATTTGTCAGTGAGATTAAATATTTTTTTTCCTCTGTGCTCTTATCCCACACTCTGATTTGCTTAAAAGAATTGTATCCAGTTGTTTTTCTCAGCTAAATGAGCTGATTTATTTTAGCCTCTTTTTTGGGAGAACACTCCCAAATCTGTGGAAGTTACAGTTGTTTTCTCTCTATTTTCCAGAGTCCTTTAGTAATTTGAATTCATGATTTCTTGTCAGGAAAGCCATTCTCTAAGCTTTAGCACCAGGCTGTTAAATAAATAAATGATGTAATAACATGATAAAAGCCCTTCAGCTGTGCCCATGTAGTGTCTGAGCAGGTCTGCCCTGGATTGTGAGACTTGCAGTGGCCATCAGAAATGTGATGTAATCTGTTTTACAGGTCATGAACTTAAAATACAAAAGGACTGTAAGATTTATCAAAGGTCATTAGGATCATCTGCAGGAGCACAGGGGTAAACATAGGTCTCTGAGGTTGGCATCTGAACCAGCTGATGATCTTTTTACCCAAGTTATTCCTTGGGAAGCAGAAGTTATAATTAAGTTATTACTGAAGCAGAAATTCCTCTGCTAACATTCACAAGCTGGTTCCTAACGAAGTAAGACTATAAACCAACATATAACATCTTTTGCTGTAGCACCGAAGGAGAACTGCCATGACTGAGTCCCAGTCTGTATTTTCCTGAGGAGGCCCTCAGGGTCACAGATGTCCATCTGTCAGAGACTAGGATAGTTGTCCATGGAAGCATATGGGTTCTGAACAGCCTGCTGTTAGATTGTGGTCTGGCTGTGATCCTGGCCAAGGCAAGACTATGAAACACTTGTATCAGGAAAGCTAAGCATGGATGTCAGTAGTTTGAATACCCTATAAATACCCTGATTTTTACAGCTGCTTCTTTACAAGCTCATTTACTATCAACAGTTTTCTTGGGTCAAAGTCATCTCTTTTGTGTGTGTGTGCAAGTGTGAAGTGGAAGCTTTTTTTTTTCACTTTCTTGATGGAAGTGTGATATTGTGGAATTTGCTCAAAGCAGATAGTTATGGCTTCCTTATGTGCTCTGCATATTCAACCTTTCAGCTATTTCTCACCCCTAATGCAAAATCAATTCTCCATGCTTAGAAGTAATGCACATACTTGAACTTTAATAATGTATTTTATGCATCTGTAATTAAAATGTCTGTCAGTGATGCATGTGCCTTAGAGCTGAACTACCAAAAATGGAGGTAGAGGTATTTGCAGAAAAGCTTCCCAGCTTGGTAAAATAAAGCTGAGGAAGGCTGTGTTTGTGTTAGACCCGCTTGGTGTGGATGCCTGCTTTGGCAACAGATCCACATCACACTTTGTCTTCCAGCCTGTGTTTGCTGCCAGTTGGCACAATGCCAGCCTGAAAGAAATTAACACTTCGGTTGTCATGGACTTTGTATATTTGGCTACTGAGATCGTCTGGAAAGGTCAAAAATGTCACATTAAGTTCATTGAGGGACTAATGTAATTCACAAATTAGGTATTAATCTTTCAGAATTCCTTGTGTGAACAGACACTGTGTTCATGTTGCTTGTTCAGAATAAGTGCAAGTCTGAGCTTTTGAAGAGTTTGGTATCCAATAAACAGGACTTGACAAGAGGAAGAAATTCCTTATTCTTTAAATACTGGCTTCAGGTTGTAGATTACACACAAACCAGATTTCATTTATCGGTTTTGTAGTCAAGTTTCACTGTAACGGGTATCTCAGCTAATGCTATATGGGGATGGGGGAGTTTTTTATTGGCAGATAAAAAAGGAGTTTTTGAATTTATTTCAATGGATAAAATATTTCTGCTTATCAAATTTTAGTGAGTATTCAGGGCAATGACTTAAGCGATCCTTTGGAATGGGGGTGGGAAGGGGAATGCTTATGGTGTTCCTGCTCTGGAATTGAGAGACCACCTTCAACCACTTTCTGTTCCGATTTTAATACTTTGAACATGGCACCATGAAATTTTCAAATCTCAATATTCAAAGCTGTAAAAGTCCCTTCAAGAAATACTATTCTCTGAAAGTCCTGATCCTGTATGTGATATGTACTGTCTTACCTAGGGATGGGCAGCAGCGATGAGTGGTCCGATGTCCAGGACATCATTGATTCTACCCCAGAGCTGGATATGTGTCAGGACCCCCGCCTGGAACGCACGGGTAGCAGGTACTGATTGTGACTTTCCCCTGTGTGCTCTTGTCATTTGGCTTCATGAGGAGTGATGAATGGGTGCTGTGGCTCTTAGTGAGCTCACAATGCAGCTATTTGAGACAGTCCATATATTCTGCCTAATATCAGAGGTCCTGACCTGCTTTGGGTTCTCCAAAAGGCAGATGCCTGCTGGTGATCTGCAGGAGGACGTGTACAGCTGACCCAGGACTGGGCTCATTTGCCTTACTGGTTAGGGAGTTTGGAGAGATGATGGAGCAGCAGAAGGTTTAAGACAAGCAAAGAGAACATGGGATTAAGCTGTCAGGAAGATGGAAAAGGTGCATTTGTCCAATAAGAGCTCAGTTCTGAATTCCATTTTAAAACCTCAAGTTTCTTTCAATTCTAATGTTTTCAAGTATTTGAGGAGTAGAGGCAGGGCTGCCCTCCAAGGGAGGACAAAACAGAGGTAACCTCAGCAATCCCAATCCGACGGGCTCTGAGCAGGGAGGCTCAGATCACTGGTAGTGAGCCCTGTCAGCAGCCCCAGACAAGGCAAGGGTGTGAATTCAGTCCCAGTGCTACCCATGAGCAGCAGGAGACAGGACTGAAGACAGGTGCATCTTAGCAAAGAACTGAAGGCATAGGCCTGAGGTCAAAGGGAGCCCTGGGACCAATGGGTAGGTGTGGTTGCCAGGTGAGGCTGGTCAGAGCAATTGTGACCCATCAGTGCACTGAGGAGTGGTTACAAATCCTCAACACAGTTTTCAGAAGAATCATTAGACTTTTATTAAACTATGCTGCTGCTCTGGTCCTTACCCATCACCCATTTTGTTCTAAATAGAAGGCTTCCTAAAGGCTATTAATTTTGGCACCACATTGCTGTGAGGCATAGGTACCTTGATTTGTTTTTACTAAAGTTTACCTTTTACCCTTGTATAGTGGGTAATATGGCACTGTATCAGCAAAAAACCTCCCCAAAATCTTACAGATATGCAGAAAATATAGTACCTTGGCAGAGTGAAGGCAAGATTATCTAATGGTCCCAATCTGGACTGGATTTGCCCACCCTGTTGAGCACCCCCACTTGGAAGGATATGAGCAGCAATAACACCTGCATTTCTCAGCTGGGAAGGCACACACAGTTAAGCTCCCCTTGGGACATGTAGGATAGGATACCTGGACTATTTTTAGGCTCAGGAGGAATCTAGGGAGTTGAAACTGCTCTGTGTGGGAAAGACAAAAGTGACTGATGAGATCAGATAAAAAATTGGTCAAGTCCAAGGGAAAGAAGGAAACAGAGAGGATTGATGCACTGGAGCTCTTCAGGCAGGAATCTCTACTCCAGGTGGGGAGACTGAGAGCTGCAGGAGGCACAGCCTGACTTGGACTGCTGACAGTGTGTGTGCTGCTCTGAAAGCAGAGTGCTTTCATGATACATATAGCTCTAAAAGCTGAATGTTGAACAGGAAAGTTCAGTCTGAATTAGGTCTCCAGGTCAGAGTGTGTGCTGGTTTCTCTTGTCATTTGTGCTGACCATTGGATTGTGTGAACTGATTAATTGCAGTGCCATCACAGCACCATTCGTACTTCCTCAGTGCTCTCAGATGTCTGGGTAGCCGGAATTTTTCTGTAATTGAAAAACCCGCCTTTTTTCCTCTTCTTTGCAGTGTGCTGTTGCTGCAATATCTGAGGCAGCTGCTACACTCCATTTATAATCACTAGGATTATTTATGTGATAATGAAGCCATAGAACTTGAGATCATCTCAGTTGGTGCTGACCTTTCTGATAGATTGCTGGAGAAATTGCACAGCTGCTGTTCATGCTGGTTGATGTTACTCATACAAGGCAGGGCACTGCAAAGTGTTTATAACCCACATTAAGACCATTTTTTAGAGTACACAGCCACAGTCCCAGAGGTGGCCTCTCCTGCACATCCTGTAACAGCTCTTTGCTGCTTTGAGCCATGAGCCTGTCAAGAAATACAAGAAGATTCTTGATGGTATCGAAGACACAGAGAGGTAGAAATGTGCCATCATCTGACAAGACTAAAAACTATTAACTTTGATTTACCGTTAATTAAAAACATCTGGGGATATGTGAAGAAATGCTTTTCAATACATAGGCTTACCCAAAGGGAAAATGGACCCTTCAGACTGATTGCACTTACTGGTTGGCCAAGTAAAAAGGCCGTTGCTGTTTTCAGCATCGAATTTCTTATTTGGTCTTACTGCTGTCTGAGGTTTCTATCTAGATTGATCAGAGCATGGGAATCCTTGCAGAATCTGACAGGTCAAAGCTGAGCTCTTCTGCGAGTTGAAATTTTTCTGTGAAATACTGAATAGTCCTTGTGTGACTTCAAAGTAAGTCATCTGGGTGAGCTTTGAGGTTGTGGATGATAGATGTGTCCTCAGCACAAGGAGGACATGAAGCTGTTGGAGCAAGTCCAGAGGACGCCATGGACATGCTGGAGCCCCTCTGCACTGGAGCCAGGCTGGGAGAGCTGGGGGGTTTCACCTGGAGAAGAGAAGGCTCTAGAGAGACTTCAGAGCCCTTTCCAGGGCCTAAGGGGTCTCCAGGAGAGCTGGAATTTGGACAAGGGCCTGGAGGGACAGGACAAGGGGGAGTGGCTTCCCACTGCCAGAGGGCAGGGTTAAATGAGATATTTGGAAAAAAATTCTTGTCCATGAGGGTGAGGAGGCCCTGGCACCGGTTGCCCAGAGCAGATTTGGCTGGAAATGTCCAAGGCCAGGTTGGATGGGGCTTGGACCAACTTGGGATAGTGGAAGGTGTCCCTAGCCATGGCAGGGGGGTTGAAACAAGGTGGTCTTTAAGGTCCCTTCCAACCCAAATCATTCCATAATTCTATGATATGGGGAATAACACATGCTATTTTCTTTACTCAGTGTGTTCCCTGATTCAGCCAATGGTGAACAGATGGGTTTTGATTGCAATAGTCTGAGATGCTCAATATTTCAAAGATAAATGTTTGAGCTTAAATGTTGCCAAGTAACAAGATTCCTTCTGGTTTTTTGCTTCCAACAACAGCCCAACACAGGGGATTGTGAACAAAGCATTTGGCATCAACACAGACTCCCTGTACCATGAACTTTCCACAGCAGGGTCTGAGGTCATTGGAGATGTTGATGAAGGAGCAGATCTGCTAGGTAAAACCTTGTTAGAACCATTCTATTTTCTCTGGTACAATGACTCTATATTAAGCTTCTAGAAACATTTAAATTCTCTTTTTCTTTCAGAACTGGGATGTTTAGCTTTTTTAAGAATGCATGGAAATTGAGATACATGTGATAGAAGCATGTACCTGCAGTACAGTAATGATATGTAGAAAATAATCTCAGCTGTTAGATAACTTTTATTTGAGTTGTCTTTAGTGCATAAGTTATTTTTTTACAGGATTCTCCCACAAAAATAATTTGAAGACAAAATTTGCTTCTTCTGCTTCTGGCTGAAAATTCCTCCCACAATAATTTTATACTGCGAGAAAAAAATAGTTTGAAATTGTAAGAAAGTAACTCATTTGGTTAAGTTTTTTATATTTAAATGATGTGGAAATATTATAGTCTGTAATGCAGTATTTACTGTTTTGCAGTCAGCCTAAGAGACATAATAATTCACTTTTTAAGCTGATTTTGAAGGTGTTTGTAATACCTGTAGCCAGGTTGTGTTCTGTGTTCCTGGCTGGGCCCCTGCAGCAGTCAGAGAAGCAGCTTTGCCTCAGGGAGCACTCTGAGCCCTCTCCATACTTTTTCTGTTGGATTCCTGAGTATCTAGATCTTGTTTTTTGACAGAATTTAGGCATGTTCTTAATTCCTGCTGTTTTCCTGCATCAGGACAGTACAAGTGGTCTTTGAATACTCAGGTGACATGGGCAGCTGATAGAGTTTATAACAGTGTAGCTCATTTTCCATGTTACTGCTTGCTTTAAGGAGCCTTAGGACACGTTAGGACTCCAGAAACAAGGTGTTATGTGTATTTAGTGGTGAGATCTGATCTGAAAGCGAACACTTCCTTTTTGGTGATTACTGATATAGATCTGCTGATGGATAATCTTGTAAGTTTGGTTCTGTGTATGTGTCCAGAATAGAATGAGCTAAAATGTGTCATACAGACTTTCAGCAGCTCACCTTTGCCCAAATTACGAAGGTACTTGTATCAGCTTTGATATGTCTTGTATCAGGACCCTTAAAAAGCATATGTTTCTGCGGGGTTGATAGATTTTGCCCTATTAAACAAAAACTTAACCTTGAAGATGTGGACTGAAAACTGGAAAAGAGTTAATAAATTACTTCTTGTTTGATGAAAGACAAGTATCTGTGAAATTGTATTATTATAGCCAATAGTGTGACTGGAATTAAGAACATGAACCAGACCATCATGAGAATGCTCGCAATAGCTTTTTGATATGAGCAGGTTTGGGTTGTTTTATTTTTTTTAAATCATGCAGCATGTATGAGAGCCCTCATGCCATTGTCTAAAGCATAAAATCATTTATTGTTTCACCTTCAACTCAAGATTGCCAGAATAAAAAAAATCTGCAGAAGACTCAGGATGAACACACATGCTTTCTCTGCCTGCAATGGGAGCCAATCTGTGCAGATATGTACAAAATTAAGAATTTTGAAGGAAAAGTAAGATTTCCAGGTTTGAGAATCCCCTGGATGCTAGTAGCCATTTGCAAAAGGGCTGGGGCTCCTGCTTAAAGGGAAGCTTGACAGTAGGAACTACATGTGATGGTTAGAGCTGTGGAATGAATTTTAGTTAGCCAGCTTCATACACTGTCAGGAGCTCTCTTCCTGGCAGAATCAAAACGCTAAAACCATGGATAATCTTGCTGTTGACTACCTGTTTTGTCTTGGTCCTCGTGTCCACTCCTCCCTCATCAAGGAGTGTTCCGTTGATTCTGCAACTCTGTCTGCTAATCACTGTGCCAACTGCTGCTTTCCTTCTCCCCCCAAAATGGCTGGGGTATCAGATATTATTGGCTTGGAAGAGTTACTGTTCTGGAAAATGACTTACTTGGTGTATGAACAGCTTCAGACAACGTGCTTCCCACTTTGGAAGCCTGCCTTCTGGAAATCCACGTCCCCTTGGGATTACCCTGTAGCCTGACCCAGTGATCAGCAAGAAATGCAGACTGTTGTTTTCAAAGGGCCAAAGCTTTTTGTTGCCCAAATCTTGCATGGTTGTTCACTACAGTCTCGGATGAAGTCAAAGGTGCTTCACCTCTTCCTGCTATAAGGCTGCCCAAAGACTTCAGTGTGGTGAGATGTCTGTTGTTTGGGAGTTACCACTTGCAATGAAATGTACAAAGACTTTGTTGAACAGGCCCCATGTAAGCGTGGGCCCTGAAGATCACAGTGTAGTTTCTGAAGACTGCAGCATGGCTTAAGAGGAGGACATTTCTGTGCTGGGACCATTTTCTAGCCTGAGCAGAGCTGCAGAACCCTTTCAGGTGATCCCATGGTGGGCCAGCAAAATAGGAAGACTGGTTCCTTTTTAAATCTGGGAGATGGACTGTGATGAAATCAGATAGTTCTGTGCTTTTTTTTGTGATCAACATTGATCTAATTAATCCTTTTGCTGAGTTCTAGCCACTGACTTTGGCACATAAGAGTGTTTTTAAAATGAACACAAACATTGCTGGTTGTACAAAGGGAGGAAGCACAGAGAGATCTCAGGGGTCGTGTCTCTCAACAATAAATGAGACTGGTACTTTTTTGTCTTTGCACAATACAAAGCACAAAAGAAAGTCTGGTAAAGATAGATGCAAAGGGCTAGATCTTAGAGCTGACAAAAATCTGTCAACATAATCCAAAATTTTGCCTTTTTTGTTAGATAGAATGTTCTCTCTTTGTGCTGTACCTTTAAGTCTGAAGAGACACAGAGGAAATAGTGCTTTATGAACATGATGTAAGGAACAAGATCCACAAGCTGAAAGAGTTCTCTCTAGGTCATATTTGGAGCTCGCTTCTTTCTGTAAATCAAATTCATGAATGATTCTAAGCTCACTTAAGTGAAGACTTATTACTTCCTCCAGTCTCTCAAAACTTGGCAGTCAATCTGTAAAGAATATTCTCTTTTTTTTGGTCTCAGTTCCTTAAAGAAAGAGAAATTTAATTAAAGAGTACCTTAAGAACAGGACTTGTAGAAATTACCCTTGAGCACTGGCTGGCAGGCAAGTCTGATTCTGGAATGGAAAATCCCATTTATTCCTGGTACATAATTGGCACTCTTCATGTTTTATTATTTTGAATAAAACCCACAAAACATGTGGGTTTCCTCCCGCCTCTAATACTGCTTTACATACATGGGACTGTATAGGAAGTACTCTGGAGAAAAATGTGGAGTGAGAACAATTATTTACTAATAAGCACTGAGGACCAAATTCCCTTATTTCTCCTACAAACTTGGGAGCACTAGTTGGCAGTTTTCCTGCATATTCACTTGTTAATCACAAGTGATCCTGGGTAGGTTACTGTTCTCCCATCTTCCCTTTTCTCAGCTCCCTCTTCTACCAGATCCCCCTTCCTGCTCTTCCCTATCCCAGGTGTTTCCAGACACAAACGATCACAGCAACTCAGGTGTGCTCAGTGGACAGGTCCTTTTACTGAGGGTGGTGACAGTGATGAGCTGATTGCCCAGAGAAGCTGTGGCTGCCTCATCCCTAGAGGTGTCCAAGGTCAGGTTAGAGGAGGCTTGGAGCACCCTTGGACAATGGAAAGTGTCCCTGCCCATGGCAGGGGGTGGAACTGGATGATCATTCTGGCCCAAACTGTTCTGTGATTCAGATTTAGGATAACCAACTATATTTGCTTTGGAAATTAAAGAGCAGGGGGTCTGTAGTAAAGACAGAAATGCAGTATTATTAGGGGTAAGTTTATATACAGTGTTGTGTACAGAAGCTGAAACGAGATTATCAAACTAAGTCCCAGTGCTACACTGTACAAAAAAAAGGTTTTAAATGCAACCAATTGTCTTTGGCATGCTGAAGTGTCACTGAAGAGCACAGTTATGGTCAGAGGATACAGCTGTTAAAATTGTAAGGTCAGGGGAAATGAGGTAGTGCGAATGAGCTGTTCTGCATTTAGTGGTAGATGACTAAATAAAGACATTGCATGAAAAGGTTTACCCAGTCCAGGAAGATCTGATTGCCTCAGATCCAAATCTGGAAATCTCGGGATAGCTGAGGTGTGTGGTTGCAGTTTTACCACGGGTTACCTTTCCTTGGGTTTTTTTCTGTCCTGTATGTGGAGTCATGCCATGAACAGCTATGGCAGGTCCTGTCCTTACTATTTCATGCCTTTTGACATTGAAATGGCTGAATCATTGTTAATTTTTTTTGAACAAAATTTTGATTTTGTTGGTTTTACTCACTGATGGATCCTTTTTCACTTCCTTTTTCCCTTGTCTCTCCGTGCTTCGCTGGACATGGCGCATAGGGGAGTTCTCAGGTGTGTATCTCCTGCTCAGTTCTCCTTGTTTCTTTTTTTCTGGTTGAGGTCGGATGATGTGGTATACACGTGTGATACTCCCCTACTCTTGTCCAAACACGGTTGGCTTTGCAAACTTCTCCCACCTTGCCTTGCTTGGTTGCCTCACACTGGTGGGTCCCTGCAGCAGGAGGTCCCTTCTCTGCTCACATTCCTGCTACCTTTCAACCCGCTTTCTCTTCTGTGGCTGTGGGCAAGTTTGCTCCACAGTGTCGCACTAGCCTGTCACTCAAGGTCTTGGGGCTCATAGGGCTTTTTATCTACCAGGAAGGGTACTTGTAGCAGAGGTCAGGTGGGCACAGACTGAGTGAGGGTCCCACTGTCCTCTCCATGACCTGTGCTTGCTGTGGGGGGTCCCTCCATGTGCCAGTGGCTGTGGGGGGTTGCCTGGTGAAAACCAACCCCCTTCGGGTATTGTGGTAGTGACATTAAAGACACTTTTGTGATGGGTTAGAGTGGCAAAGCCTCTCTAATTGGTGGAAATTTTGCCTTTCTGTCTCAGGAGCTGGGTGATGGCTCTGTCCTTTGTTGGGGGAGGCTGCTCACTGCCCTAGGGCCATGCTCTGCTATCAAGTTTGCACCTGCTTGTAAAATACACTTGGGCCCTGATGCAATTTCAGTTGAAGTCAAGGGAATCTCTCTTGATTACAGTGCAAACTGGGTAAAATTTGCCCTGTAGTAAAGGTAGTGACCTGGCAGCTGCAATAGCATCATGCGCCAACAAGCTCTGCCATGTCCCTGTGCCCGGCACTGCTCAGTGACGGTACCAAGAAAGGATGGTGTCATCCCTTCTTCTCATTCAGACTGGTTTTACTGTAAGCCACATTTTGTGTGAACATTCCTCAGAAAACCTCCCACTGAAGCTGGGTTGGAGTTTGTTGCAGTGTGGAGGTGGATTTGGGCCTCTTTAGGCCAGATGAAAGCTTTGATACTCAGCCCCACTTTTGCTTTTTTCCCCCTGCTACTGTCCTTTCTTCACCCTCTTCATAATGTCTATTGACCTGCCTTTGTTGTGGTGATGGGAAACTCAAGGATGTATCATACAGGGAAAATGATGAAGATGAAGGAAGCAGATGAGGTCATCTCAAGCTTATCCTGACATCTGTTGTGATAGGACAAGGGGTGATGGGTTAAGCAAAAGAGAGGAGATTTAGATTAGATACAAGAAAAATTTTTTTTGCAATTAGAGTGGTAAGGCCCTGGCACAGGTTGCCCAGAGAGAGTGGGACTGCTTCATCCCTAGGTGTGTTCAAGGCCAGGTTGGGTGGGGCTTAGAGAAGCGTGGTCTAGTGGGAGCTGTCCCTGCCCATGGCAGGGGACTGGAAATTGATGAATTTTAAAGGTCTCTTTCAACCCAAACCATTCTGTGACACTCTAAAGTAAAGTCGCTGTTAGGTCAGGCTGCAGCAGACGAGATAACTTTCTACCAAGCATCATGTGTACTAGCACCACACACTATACATGTGCTGACAAGATGCTTTGTTCGCTGTTTACGGACTGGTACTTAATGGCTGCTGTTTTTCTCTTCCTTTCTTCCCCTTTGTCCCCATCTCTTTCTGTTCCCTTTCTCGTATGGGATGGCTCTCATAGTACGGGATGATTTCTTTGGTAAGGCAAAGGCCTTTTTACTTTTCTTTTCTCTCTTTTCTCTTTTCTTTTCTT
>VXBC01013292.1:26607-37399 GCA_013399945.1 Ploceus nigricollis
ATCCTTTTTTTTTTGTAAATTCAATTGTGATCTGCTTAACAACATTTCCTTATTGAGTATACAAGCTTTCATGCAGCATAGCTGATAATATTTTTCATAGCTAAAAAGTAAAAGACAAACAACTGAGAAGATCAAAAACTTTATCTCATGATGGATAAACTTAAACAAGGATTTGTTTTTTTCTTTTTTCTTTTCTCTGATGGCTTTGTTTCACAATGTTTGAGCATTGTAGATATCTCTAGATTGCAAACAAAAACTCAATAAACTGAAAAATGCCTACTACTTGGAACTGCAACTCCAGAAGAAAGAATTTGGGTTATCATGTATCCTGTAACATAGGCTACCCAGGAAAGAAAGAGACTCTCTTTGACAGGTGTTTTAATCCCTCTATATGAGAGGAGATTGCCTTACAAGGAAGTGAATGTTTGCTTTTACCTCCTTTCAGGTCTTTAGCATCTTCAAGAAAATTAATCATTTCCATGTTATCCTTGGGTGAAAGAAAGTAACCTCAGTAACAGGAAGATACATGTCAAGTTTAACAGTTAACATAACAGTTAATTAAAAAGGTGTTCACCAGAGGGGTTGGTTTTTTTCAGCTGTATGGGCTTCAATGCTGAAATAATTGGCACACAACAGCCAGCAGAGGGAAGCCAATGTGTGGTGTTAGCCGTACTATAAGGTACAGAGATACTGAAAAAAAGATTTATAATTTTCACACAGAGGTTGTTCATATTCACACTTATTTGATATTAGCATTCTACACCTTAGCAAAGACATCACCTTGAACTTTCTTCCTGATGATTATCCATTTTCTCTCCTTGACAATTGACAAGCTTGACAGACTCATTAAACTGCTGAATTTGTAATTTGTAGAGAACCTTCCTCAATAGCACCTGCGTAACAGCAAAGTGCTATAATGTGAACCTAGCATGCATTTTAATGCAAATCTTATCTTAAGCCAACTGCTGGCACAGCAACTGAGGTTTTTTCACCAGTTACAGAATAAAAATAAAGTAACAAGACACAAGAAATTCCTGCACTGTGAGTCCCATGCCTTTTAAAACTTTTAGCTCCATTTAGCTAATAGGTTTGTTCTTAAACTCTGTTAATTAAGAAAAGATAATAAAATCTTCAGCCTTAACACAGAATCATGGAAACACAGAATGGGTAAGATTGGAAGGCATCAGAGCCTGTAATCTGGTCCAACATTCCTGCCAAATAGTGTCACTGTAGAGCACATTGCACAGGAATGTATCCAGACTGTTCTTGAATATCTCCAGTGAGGGAGACTCCACAGCCTCTCTGAGCAATCTGTTACAGTGCACAGTCACCTGCACAGTAAAGTTCTTCCTCATGCTCAGGTGGAACTTCCTCTGCATCAGTTTCTGCCCCTTGCCTCTTGTCCTATTGCTTGGCACCAAGGAGAAGAGACGTCCTCTTGATACCCTCCCTTCAGATATTTACAGACATTGATGAGGTCTTCTCTCCATGGTCTCTTCTCAAGGATGAGCAGGCCCAGCTCTATAAACATTTCCTCATAAGAGAGATTCTCTAGTTCCTCAATCACATTTTTCCCCCTCTCTGGACCTGTTACAGCAGCTTGGTGTCTCTTTTGTCCTGAGGAGCTCAGAACTGGACACAGGACTCCAGATGTGGCCTCATCAGGGCTGAGTAGAGGGACAGGATCATTTCCCTAGACCTGCTGTCTGTGCTCTTCCTGATGCATTGCAGGATACCATTGGGAATGCTAGGAATGCTGGGAATGCTCTTCCTAAAGCATCTCAGAATAACTGCTTGGCCACAAGGGTACGTTGCTGGCTTGGACAGCTTTTTTTCCACTTTTATCCTGAATGCTGGGCCCTGGCCTCCTCATCCGTATGAACTCTGTACTTATTATGTTTACAGTATAGCGTTTAAATTAAAATTCATACATGATTCAATCTGATCCCTTTTTCAGTGTTCTTGTTAGAATTTTATATAGGTTGCAGGCAGAAAAAAAATGTGTTCTGCTCTAAAAACACCACAATTTTAGCAACTCTGCAAAATCCACATTGTGAAGTTTTTCAAAGATAGTCCTCTCTTATGTAGCAGTGCTGTGAAGGTTCAGAATTTGAGGGATAAGACACTAATAATTCAAATGGAAAACAAATTATACTGGAATTGGCTTTTTCTTGCGCTAATTTGTCTAATATATAATTTAAATACCTCACTGTATACCTTTTAATATCATGATGGTTCTAGGGTTATTGATTTCCAAAAAAGAAAGCATGGATAAACATGGGGTCCAGTCTTAATATGTTGACATGATCAGTGTAATTTGGCATGTAATTGCATTTTTTTCCACAAAAAACAAAAGTAACCAACAGTCTAAAGAAATTGCACATTGCATGTGATTGACATGCAGGTATTGTTTCTGGAACTTATCCACAAGATAATAAAAAAAACCCCGAGCATGAAAAAGCAACATAACTGGGGGAAAAAAAGTCAGAGTAATTTCCTACATCCAGTTTTCAGACACAGCTCTATTCATAAACACAAACCCTGTTTTCTCCATTTGCTAACCAATTCTATACATTCACATATGTACTCGGAACACAGAGGTTGAAAAGTAATAGAAATAACTATTGAAACCAAAAAGATGCAGTTAAATTAAAATAACTTTCAGGACTCCCATATTTTTTTAGTGACTCTCTGTATGCATAATTTTGATTTGTTTTTATAAGACACACATTAATTTGAGGCCAAAACTTCTTTTTCTTGCCAGAGTTGTACGTTGCAGAACCCGAATGCAGCCTTGACCAGAGGGCCATGTTCATGTCTGTTTTGTGACAGAAAGGATATAATTAGAAAATATTCAACAAATGTTGAAGTTCAAAAAGGAAACAAGGGGATAAAGGGGCACAGTAACTATTCACAAAGATTACCATTTTAAAACATTAATATTAATATTCATATCCATAAGGGCACTCTGCCCATGAATACAAATCAAGCCTGATCTGCAACTTACAGATGGAGTACTCCAGCTTTTTAGACATTTCCTTTGATTATAATGACATATGTTAGTAAGGGCAGAGGTGGTCAACTTTAATGTTGCTGAATTCAATATATGAACACTTAAAATGACAGAAAGTGTCTCTGCTTTGTAGGTTAATGGGAGCATAATAGACCTCAATAAACCTGTTTTCCTCTCCTTCCCGTCAGCAAAGGCCAAGCTCACAAATGCAGCACATGAATCAAGTGAGCAGGAGCTTGACTTAACCAAAGTTGGACAGGCTAAAATTGTCTCTGTTGTGCCAATGAAAAGCTAGAATATTTATGATTTTTTTTAAAATGCTAAATGCAGGATTTTTTCTCAAATGCTAAACTTGTTCTCTGGACAAATCTACAGGTAATTGAATTGTTGAAATATGATCTATTTTGGTAGCTCTAAAATTTCACAAAGTAATACTTCAAAATTAATCACCACAATTTTGTTGTAGTATTATAGCCCTAGTCCATAGAATAAGTCTCTTTAACAATAGTAAATCGTGATTGCAGCCTACTGATGATATTATACAAGTTCCACCTATCCGATCAAGGCAGATCCTGATAAGGTGAGCTCTAGCACAATGTAGAACCACGTCCTTTTCACCAGATGGAGAGTTTTTCCTTGTGAAGGTTGGAATGTAGTGATGATTTTGTAACTGCAATGGTCCTGCTGATTTTATGCTTTCCAGGGGAATGCAATAGTCATGTTGCAATGACATCTCTGTTTTGCATTGAAGGCTCACACTCAGGCCACATCTTTCTGACTGGAGACCAGAGCGTAAAATACGCATGTCAGCATTTGGTGCCAATGTAAAGTGCTAAAAACTGCCTGTCAGTTAATGCAGTAAGCCTGTCTACCTATGGAAACTGCAAATGAGAAAGAAAATTTGAGGAATTAATCTGAAAATATTTACACAAAGTCTGAAAGATACAGAAAATGTACAGTAACATAAAGTGTAAAATTTGCTCATAAGTGGGGGTGTTTGTAACAAGAATGACTCATGAACAGTGAAAGATAAAACATTACAGAAATTTACATTTCTGGGGGAACTGCTATTTCTAAAAAGAATAGATTTTAAAAAAATAAAAAGGCTCCTTTCAGAATCAGTTAGATAGTTTTGCCTCTGGGGGGGTTTTTATGTTTTGTTGGTTTGGGGATTTTTGCAAACAGTTCACCAATATGATCCTGTACACTTAAAATAATTAAAAACAAACCATGAAGTCTTATCAACTTTTCTAGTTGTATTTCTAGCAACAGTTTCAAGTAAACCTCATCTATAAGAATGCTATTTTAATTGAAATCTATTTTCTATTTTTTCTTGTAACTATGTATGAAATTTAGATGACTTTATTAAAAAACCACTTCAATATTCATCCACTTCTCTCTATTATGTCTGCATGATCTCTGACCTCTTCTACTTTATGTATTATATTCAATGTGCTATAAAGTACTATTGTAATTTAGTACTAAAAAATCTTACTTCATAGTTGTGTTTGCACTGCCATTACTTTTGTAACAATACTGGCTTTTATAAATCGATGTTCTTTTGTAATCTATTTTTTCTTCATTATCCATAGCATGAGCAGAACAGCTTCTCTGAAAAACAGCATAACTGTGCCCAGTGTTCACACAACCACTGAAGTGACATAGCAAAGGGAAGTGATGGATTCTCCATGTCTTTAAATTTTCAGACCAAGATTTTATGTATGCTTGAAAGGAATTCATTACTCAAAAACCATTACTAAGAGATTTATAGAATTGGGTTTTTGTATTATATAGTGACAAGGTATAAATAATCAAATTATGTAAAAAATCTAGTATGCCCTGAAAAATGTCTAATAATCTTATATGAGAAGTTTTAAAATAATATATTCTTGCACCAAAGATAATTTGTGTATAATTTTAAGCATGATAATTACTACATACACGGCCTAATATTCTTATTTCAGAGATCCTATGAAATTTTATATCTTACAAAAAAACCTAACCAAAAGCCAACCAACAGGAACAAAAATAAATCCAAACCAAAAAACCAAAACCAACCCCAAACAATTACAATTTCCATTTCTAATATAAAAAAGGGTCATAAAACCAAAGCTTCTTTTTACTAACAACCATGTTTCCTCTACTCCTTGAAATCCAAGGAACAATTAACATTGCAGCAGTTAAAAATGATCCATTAATTAGAGCTGGAAGCAAGCACCCATGAAATACAGGTGATAACCATAAATCAGAACAATTAGTCTGTCTAAAAAAGCAACATGATCAAATCAGAAACTCTCTACCACCTGCTCATTTAATCTTAGGTTGCAGTGTTGTTTTCTGTTCTGAGGAGACAAATCTGTACGGGATGATGTGAAATTTTACAGCTATGCATCCCTCAAGGTTATTCTTTGAAATAAATTCTTTGCAGCTACAATTTTTAGCATTTAGTCATCTTGAAAACTGCCAGTATTTCCAAAAAGGCATGAATAAATTAGGAAGAAATATGAATGAAATTAAGTAGGTCTTTGTAGGTTTGAGCGAAATAAGTTGATACAGTCCACTTCCCAAAATCATTTCAATAGATATCAGTATTAAATGCTGTGATGAAATCTACTATAATCATTAGAAAGAATCAAGTGAANTCATTAGAAAGAATCAAGAAAAAGCTACAAATCCTGCCATATTAATGCAAAAGAGAAAGAAAAAAAGAAAAGTATACCTTATGTTGACCTTGAATACTCCTGCAGGGACATGGAGAGAAACATAAATAGGTAGGGACAAAACAAAAGAGGCAAAGTAACATATGTCATTTACCTCCTCACCCTAAGTACTCTGCCTACTATGGAAGGACAATTAGTGGTATGACTCAGATTCTATTAGACCATAAATTTTATTAAACATAATTTCAGGTGTATTTCAGAGCAGTTAATTTTTTCAGATCTCCTAAATAATACAAACCTTCAGGAATATCAAAATATATCTCCTCTTCCCAGGGGGAAAAAAAAAGAAAAAACAAAACAAAACAAACAAACAAACAAAAAACAAAACAAATACAAAAAAAAACCACCCAAGGACAATGAGGAATTTCTCACCAAAAATGGAAAAAAATACTTTGTTATGGAGGCCTTTGGGGTGTACATTTAGTTTTTCAAGACAAAAGAGAACACGTGTTTATTTGGATAACTGTTTTTCTAATTAATACCATGACTAATTTTCTTACTCTGGTCCAACTAATATGTATGAGTTTCACAGCAGTTCAGAGAAAAAGAGAGATGACATGCCAGACCACAAACTTTTGATATTATAGCTCATGGCCATTAGTGCTTTCACTTCCTTCCAATCCTTAGCAAAGTAAGAATGATTGAAGATAAACTTCTGTTGTGTGTAAGAAACCAGAAGGATACTACAATCACTATTCATTAGAAGTGCTCTGAAATAAAAAATAAAAACAACACTAAGTGAGTGGTTTTTTCCTCTCAGCAAGACTCCATGGCAACAATACTGCAGAATAGCCACTGGCCAACACACTGCTAAGACATTATTAGTCAGGGTTACTAGAAACTCTTCCTGAAAGTAGTAAGAGATAATAAAAATATTCTAGATGGTGAAAATATCCACTGTAGGTTACTCAAATTATTTAAACTCAAAAAAAGGTGTAAACATGAAAAAGTCAGCATGGTTTGGAAATAAACAGTATGAAAATAATTGAGAAAAGCTGTGATTTGATGACCATTATTTTCTTTGCTCTCCCTATAAGGTGGGACACAACCTCAGCTAAATATGCCCCCTTCTACAACCATAATTCAGTTTTCAAATGTAAAATTACAATTGAAATAACCCTCTTTTTTATTTTTATGAGACCAACTGTTTCTTTCAGTTACTTCTGTTCAAATGCTGTAGAATGTCAAATCATTGCTAGTAATGAGATTAATTTTTTTGACCCCAAAATGAACAAAAACTGAAAGTCATCTATCAGAAGATCAAAAATACTCAACTATTCTTTAGCTGGAAAACAAAAATGTAAATGCAGTGAATATAGTCAAACTAAAATTGTAAAATTTCTTAAGGTTTTCTTTATTAATAGGTCATATATAAGAATATAATGTCATGTCACATGCTTTACAAGCATGTTACTCAAAAGCAAAAGCTTTTCAGGAAAGGCACTTTGAAATCACAGTAACGAAATGGGATCTGTGAATACAGAAGGGCAATAAAGAGAGACAGAATTCTAAATAATGGTTTTCTACTGCTTTTTTTTTTCTTCTCCTGGGAATGAGCCTGAACATTTTTTTTATGCTACAGGGAGACCTTGTAAAAAGCTGGAAATCCATCTTACATACTCAGCTGTAACTTAGGTCAAGTACTGTTCAGTAAACATCCACAGAATTGCATATGACAGGTAATATTTCATAATGGCTTCTTCACTCCTAAGCTGCCCATTCTTTAATGCTGAAGTACCATAGCTGAATTAATATTCAGCTGAAATTGGAAATGTATCATTAACTCTTTTCTATAAAAATTAATTTTGTTATGGGAGGAATTGAGTAGATGAGCCCAGGTTTGGAAATTCATACTTTAAATTGAAGAAAAAGGTATAATTTGAGATTATTTCAGAAAAAGCAATGTAGTCCTGTTATATTTCCCCCACATTCCAAGTACTGGAATGTGCTTCGGTATTAGTAGTGTCATTAGTACACACGATGCTGTTCAGTAGTGGATTGCTTGTTGTGCCATACAAATAATAGCTCTCTACATGTAGCAATCAGAGTCTCAAAGTGACATAATTTGGTACAGTAAATCTCAAATTATGTGTTCCTTTTCAGGAGAAGAGAACACAATGCAGCCTGAGTATTGTGGCTTGCATAGCACGTGGTAACACAATACACTTGATTCTCTTTTACAGCTACACATTGTACCACCATTTACTGCTGAGAAAACAGAGGTATCAAACACTGCCAGACCATAAGTGTAGCTTTTTACAACTACTTTGTAAGAAAAATGACTACATTGGGTGCAATTGTAGATAATCAAGTTCATGATTACTTTTCTTTGCAGGACACTATTGTCAGAAGTGAGAAGTTATTCACGGTGTAGTTTCAGGATAAATTTCAATCAAAGAGAAAGCAGTTTAAGAAGCTCCCCTGAAACGGAGGCAGCCTTCTGAACTGAACCAAAACTGTTGTTTTCAGGGCAAGACTTCATTGGTAGCACCAATACATAAATGTAAGAAGGGTTACAAAAAATAACCATATTACTGGTTTTTACTCCAATCATATCAGCTCTCTGGGTTACATAACAGTCCCACATAAATATCGGTTGGAACAATGTAGGAAGAAGCAAACAAGTGTGGAAACTGAAACAGAAGAAGAAGAAGAAGAAAAAGAAGAAGAAGAAGAAGAAGAAGAAGGAGAAGAAGGAGAAATGCTTATGCTGAAAACGATTTGTTCTCTGCTCAGGTCCAAAATCATTGACATACACACATCAGGGTCAGCAGAAAAACTCAGGTAAGCTTCCTTGTGAATTAGGATCTCAACTTTTTCCCAGCAGAATCCTTTTAACATTTAAAGACACTTGTCTGAGAAAAAGGATGCTGTAAAATACTAAAATTACATGTCTAATATAAGAATTTGGTGCAACACAGCAGCTGTATCCAAAAGCAAGATAGCAATAGTCCATAATTCTCACCATACAAAATCAGGCACATCATTGCATAACACAAATAAGATAACTAGTGAAAAACTGTTGATTTCTGATGTTTATAAATATTATTGATTTTCTAACTTGCCCCCCAAAAATGTGTTTTCTTACAGTTTTCCAATATACTCTGGGCTAGGAATAGAAGACACAGAGGAAAAAAATCCATTATTAAAAATGGATGCAGTTAACAGCTTTGTTTTCCTATAAAATCTAAAGCAGAACATAGATAAAGTTTCAGTCAAATGATTTCTTATTCTGATCTCAACTTTTCAAGTTGAAGACACATGCAAAAAGAAAAAAAAGGAAGGGAACGGAACACTAACTGAGAAGAGATCCTTAAAGAACAAACTGAAGTATTCACTAAAGACTTTTCCCTCATCTAGCTTCATCAGTCATTTCACCAGGAGTTTAAAATTTCACAGTTGAATGCAATTTAAAATGGAGGTTCTACTCTTTAACCATTCTTGTCTTTTCCTTGTTCTGAAACTTGGAGTCTCCACATGAGCACATTCAGATACCCAATACAGCAGAAAACTCTTCTAGATTATTTTCTGTGGAATGTCCCTGTTCCTAAGAGACAGGAATTTGATCTTACCCTTTTTGTGTTGCTAATAACTCCTCCCTTGACCCAAACCCTAATGCCACCCCTGTGATACCCTATAAAAACCCCATGACCCGGCCTTTGCCAGGTCTTTTGTCACCATCCCACCCCTCCTTCCCAGGGGTAATAAATTGTAGGTATTCTCAGTTCAGTCAGAGAGAAAAGGAGAAAGATTTCTGCCAAGCCTAGCCTGGGAAAAAGTCTGAGAGGAATGCAAACAATCTATTATCTCCCTTTTATCCTTTTTGTTTATAGATATGTTCTGCCACAGTGACCTAAGTCCAGTGTGCCAATCAGGTGGAATGTTTTTACTTTAAGACCAATGATATTAATGTTCACGATGTTCTCTATAAAAGAGAGACGTGCTTTTGAATAAACACTCATCTTGCCTTCTGAACCATGGAGTTAATGCTAATTATTACCCAGCCAGAAACCTGCGACGACAATAAATGAATTCCGTAGCTAAAACGAAGATCTGTCTCGTTTGTTCCCATGCCCGGCGCCGGCAGCTGCCATCGTGTCCCTCTCTGGACACAATGAACCCAGTTGCAACTCAGTGTAACAATTTTTAACCTTCTTATTAATGGATCTGAGTAACACTAGAGTGTAATTTCTGTGTAGGGATCATTTTTCATACTTTCTAGAATAAAATACACATCTACCAGCTTTTAAGTGTGGGTAAAATTAGGGGAAAAAAAGATGACCTTGACAAAAATTTCCAAAGAAATTTAATGATGAAAGAAATCATTTGGTGATTATCTTTTACTCCTGGTGGTGAAGTGGTAGTATTTTTAGATTAATCTTTCAATAATATACAATAATAATTTCAATTTCATTTCTTAAAAAAATCCAAACCCTCTGTACAAATGGAAAAAATGAAACCCTGAACTATGTCACATACCTCAGCAAAGAAATCTGGAAATATTTCCAGACTTGGCTCTCTGATTTATTTAAAAATTACAGTGAAGTATTCAAAGACTAAATCTAAAGTTGCAGAGTACTACTATAAAAATAAGAAAACCATTAATCTCTGTCTATACCACACTCTATGGACAGTCACTTTCTCTCCAAAAAATACAGACAATCCAAAGATACAGATAATCCAAACAGATAAGTTATTTCTGAATTAATTGTTCTTAAGATTTTCATGCAATATTCACCTCCCAACCATTTTTTTTCCATCGGCAATAATTGTACAAAATATCATTGCATTGAGAAGTCCTTAGCTTCTCTCACAGTTGGCTTATGTCATTTACAGGAACTAAATAAACACTAAAACCTTGTGTTTCAATGTTTAAGCCCTTTTCCTGACGAGATGACATAAGGTGAGGAATGTGGGTTAATTTTCTTTCTTTCTTTTTTTTTTTTCTTTTTGTTAATAGACATTGTTAATACTAATAAGATAGGATTCGAAAACAGACTTACTAGTGGAGTATCCTTGTAATTTAAATTATAACAATTATTTTATACCTTTTGCACAT
>VXBC01013292.1:37446-70777 GCA_013399945.1 Ploceus nigricollis
TAACAGCAACAAGAAGAGCAACAAAAATGACAACTCCAAAACCCAGAAAAACTTTTCAAGTTATGATTTTCTCTTTGGAAGATGGTACCTCTTATTTTGCAGAATTTTGACCTGCACCAAGTACCAAAAACAATGACATCCTGGAAATTTTCAAGTTTTCTCCACCTAATTTTTCCAAAGAGATTTTAGAAGTCTCATGTCTGAATTATTTGTTTATTGTTTTATTTTTCATATTAAAAAATAATCTGAAAATTTAGTGACTGTTTAAGCCATTTTCTGGAGACAAAATTCTCACTAGGGGTTCTAAGGAATGCTTTTGCTTGTATAAGCCTGCTGTCATGAAAGAGAGAAGAAAATACATTTAGAAGTACTGCTTTAGGCAACACATACCAAAAATTTTGAAGTTAAGTGTAAAAGGATAAGTGATATAACCTAGATATAAAACAGCAAAAAATAAAAACAAAACTTAAAAATTGCTGTAAACCAAGAAACTTATAATGAGTTATTTTGATTTATGGTCTCTATTTTCATTTTACAAAAGTAATCTATATTAATACAAACACAAAGCTTTGCTTCTGCTTTATTAAGTAGTACGTGTCACATTTCGCGCCTTTAAAAATGGAAAAAAATCCCCAATATTTGGTTAATGTAGCAGATTGTTTGCTTAAGACTAGCACAAGGTGAAATTTAAATGATTTTCAAGAAGGGAGATATATTACTACTGCTTCTCCACCCTATTTGGTCTTGGCTTGAGTATTCTGATGTTGAAAATTCTAGTGGAGAGGTATAACTGGAAGTATTATAAATATGACNTAGACATTGTTAATACTAATAAGATAGGATTCGAAAACAGACTTACTAGTGGAGTATCCTTGTAATTTAAATTATAACAATTATTTTATACCTTTTGCACATTGTCTTCACACACATAAATGTGGGCACCCACATAAATTAAACACATAATAGCATGGATATAAAGCCTGACTAGCTGTCTAAACCATTGTGAAAGTGTATTACAAGTCTTTGATAGAAAAGTGAGTTTTTTCTCAAGAAAAACCCCCTACACTGTCATACATCATTTGTTACTTTATGAATGAAGCTCATTCCTGTATGGAAATCTGACACCAACTGTGTATTAAATAAATTATTGAAATAAATAAAAGAGCAAACAGGAATTAAAATATACAAAATTACTGTCTATAAATGCATACATATATATGTCTGAGGACACGACTGTTTTAAGAAAATAAAGCCAACAAAAGNAAGCCTGCTGTCATGAAAGAGAGAAGAAAATACATTTAGAAGTACTGCTTTAGGCAACACATACCAAAAATTTTGAAGTTAAGTGTAAAAGGATAAGTGATATAACCTAGATATAAAACAGCAAAAAATAAAAACAAAACTTAAAAATTGCTGTAAACCAAGAAACTTATAATGAGTTATTTTGATTTATGGTCTCTATTTTCATTTTACAAAAGTAATCTATATTAATACAAACACAAAGCTTTGCTTCTGCTTTATTAAGTAGTACGTGTCACATTTCGCGCCTTTAAAAATGGAAAAAAATCCCCAATATTTGGTTAATGTAGCAGATTGTTTGCTTAAGACTAGCACAAGGTGAAATTTAAATGATTTTCAAGAAGGGAGATATATTACTACTGCTTCTCCACCCTATTTGGTCTTGGCTTGAGTATTCTGATGTTGAAAATTCTAGTGGAGAGGTATAACTGGAAGTATTATAAATATGACATAATACAGCTATTACTTTATAACTTTTAGATAGGCAAAGTGATAATTTCAAATAGATTCTATCAGAATAAATGAATGTGATTTTGTACTGACTAAGGTTTTTGAGCTTCAGTGTACAGAACAGTACAATTTTTTCTTTGAGAGTTCAGCTTTATTTGATTGTGTAAAGAATATGCTACACGCATAAAATATTCTTTCTAGGTGGAAAGAAAGGCTGAAGATTATTTGTTCACTGTGGTTTAATACGCCACTTTTATTCCAGAGACTGCTGATCTGTCAGTGAGGCAATTGGCTGAATACTTTTAAGATAAGGTTCAATCAAGCCTGCTGTAATGCCTACACACTGAAGAGAGCCAGGCAGAAAGACAGCGGCCCTAAATATAAGAGATGCTGGCTAGCACAAACCCAGAGAAGACAAGAGAAGGACCGAGATTCTCTCTCACAAACTAGCACACAAGAATGTCAAGGTAGCACAATTCAGTTGTTAAGCAGAAAGTAAAAAACCCAAAGCTATATAAAAGAAAAAAGAAACTTACTGTTAGGAACCATGTAGGCTACCAATCTCATGACTATTTGCGCCTGTAAAATATAATCAGTACCTGAACCCAAAACGTTATATGTGACAAACCCTGTATAATCATGAGTTATGTAAAGACTGTTAAGCTTTGGGGATGTGTGTAATCACCAAATGAGAGGCATCAGCACAGTACATTCATAAATCTTGAACATGTCTTTATAAAGCCAGTGGCGACTTAATTGCATGCACTTCACAGAGGGTAAAACCAAAAGGTGCACAGCTTTGACTTAGTTAAACTTTAAGCTTTCCAAACTGAATTAAAATAGCAAATATGGCATGGGAAAGGGGAAGATATCATAGGAAAACTAACACATAGGTTTAGAGGGCATTTCTGGATTCTCTGCTCATTAGCAGTTTCTATTTCTTGAAAAAATACCTTTTGTATACAGAAATATTTTCATTTGTATGTGGGTTTTTTGTTTGTTTTCTAACTAAAAAGAAAAAAAAATACCAAACCCTTCAAACTGAGAAACTTGTGAAATAATAAAACACTGTCTTCTAAATTAAAACTAAAGCATATGTGGGTGGGGCTATTCAAAATGAATGGAGAATCCTATTTTTAGAGCATGCTGAGAAGGTAGTTATTGAATACCTTCTTCTCAACTGTCTTCATTGACCAGACCAGTCCCCAGAAATTTCTGGTCCAGGAGACAAGGGTAAAGAAATGTTGGAAGGAGGACTTTCCCTTGGTCCAGGGGATTGGGTTAGAGTCAGGAAAATTGGGCATCCACAAATCCCTGGGGCCTGATAAGAGGGATGGGGATACTGAGAGGGATGGCATACATGTGCTTCTCTTTGAAAGGTTGTGGCTATCAGGAAAGGTGTCTGAGGGCTGGAAGATAGCAAATGTTACCCTGGTCTTCCAAAAGGGCATGAAGGATCCAGAAAACTACCAGCCAGTCAGCCTCACATCAATCCCTGGAAAGGTGCATCTCTGTGAAGGTCAAATCTATCCATCTATCAGAAGATGACCAGGAGTAGTCAGCATGGATTCAGTAAATGTAAGTAATGTTGAACAACCTGATTGTCTTCTATGATGCAGCAACTACCTGGATAGACGATGGGAGAGCAGTGGATATTGTCTACCTCAACTTCAGCAAGGCTTTTGACACTGTCTCTCACAACATCCTCACAAGCAAACTCAGGAAGTGTGGATTGGGTGAGTGGACAGTGAGGTGGATTAAGAACGCGCTGAATGGAGATCCCAGGGGGTTGTAATCAGTAGTGTAGGGTCTGGCTGGAGGCCTGTCACTAGTGGTGTCCCCAAGGTTCAATACCAATCCAGTATTGTTTAACTTGTCCATCAATAACTTGGATGAAGCGGCAGATGTCTCCTCAGCAAGTTTGCTGTCCATGAGCCAGCAGCGTGTCCTGGTGGCCAAGAAGATCACTGGTACCCTGGGGTGCATTGAGAAGAGCATTGCCAGCAGGTTCAGGGAGGTGATCCTGCCCTTCTACTCAGCCCTGCTGGGGCCACATCTGGAGTGCTGAATCCAGTTCTGGGCTCCTCAATGCCAATGAGACATGGAACTCCTAGCAGAAGACAACAAAGATGATTAAGGGACTGGAGCATGTTCTCTTATGAGGAAAGGCTGAGAGAGTTGGGCCTGCTCAGCCTTGAGAAGAGAAAAGGAGAGGGGTCCTTATCATTGTGTGTAAGTACCTGAAGTGAGGGTGCCAAGAGGATGGATCCAGGCTCTGCTCAGTGATTTCAAGCAACAGGACAAGAGGTAATGGGCAGAAACTGATGCAAAAAAAGTTCCACCAGATTATCAGGAAGAACTTTACTGTATGGCAGTATTTTACTTTCCTATGATAACCTGCTGTGCCCTCTTTCAACCTGACCCATTCTGTGACTCTGTGGTATGACACAAAAGTAGTTTATTAAAAAAAATATTAAACTGAGCCAAAATAAGATGCTATTATTTACTGCTAAATTATTTTCATTTTTTGTGTGTGAAAATCACATTCTTATTGACTTCAGAGATAGTGGTAGCAGTCAAAAATTTACATTTCATTGAGATCTTATAGTTACTGAAAATTGTAATGCTTTCTACTGATGAAAAGGCCCCACTTGTTTCTGCAACGTAATTCTTACTAATATTTCTGCAAGTTCACAGTTGAACAGAGTTATTCCTCTGTAGTAACACAGAACTCAGTATTTGACATTTAGATGGCTGTTGAAGAGACAAACAATAAATTTGAGTAGAATAATTTTATAATATTTTATACTTTTTTCCCATTTACCAGAGAAACCAAATTCATAAATGGAAATAACATGAGTTCATGAGACTATTGATTTTTCTAGACTGGAATAGCAAATGCAGGAAATTTCACTTTTGACAACACTTAGAGATACCTCAGAGAAGCCTTTTTCTAGGAATAAAAATGGTGGGTGAAATTTTGGCTAATAGAGCAAATATCAATAGAACAAATGTTGTCATTTCAATGTGACTATTTCAGACATTGGAAAAAGTCCTAACAAGTGATTATTAGGATAGTATTCCACTGGGGACATAAAGTGGCCAGTTTCTTATATAAAACCATACTTCAGAATCTGTATTTTTGTATGCATTTTTATAAGTGTTTTCTTATCCTGAAGTCCAGTTCTGTGTTCAGTAGTACTGTAGGGAGCAAAATTATTTTCAAGATATTTCATTATAAGGTGTGAGGGCAGTGCCTATTACTAACACTCTCAGAACTCACAACATTGCAAACACTCAGAAGCCCAAATTATGGCATTCCTTTAATCTAGATACCTGCCATCAGAGTTTGCCACAAAAAGTCAAATACTTCACTTTCATGTGCACACAAAACAAGTGTCACCAGCATAAATCTGAATAATATGGTCATTAAAGTCCTTGAAGTGAATTACAGTACAAAAACAGCTGAAAAAAGCTGTATTATTGTCAACTGCTTGTCCATACTTTAAACAGTAGTTGCATTTTCTCTAAAGCACCTAAAGCATCTGGAAAGGATATTTTAATGAACTTGAAAAAATAATCTTACCAAATATTGTATTAGAAGAATGTAAGGAATCAATACATGGCTTTTCAGCAGCTGTCAAAAACATGGGACCTAAGAATGAAATACCCAAAATAGCTACAGTGGACTAAATCCATGGCTGTGTTTCTTCTTTGGACATGCGAGACAGTGTTTTTGTTGTTGTGGTGGTTTTGATTTTTTTTTTTTTGTTTGTTTGTTTCTTTAACTTTTTCCCCCTGTAAACTATAGCCAAAATTCAGAGAATGATTGTTGCCTTGGATTTGCAGCAATAATTTAGAGATATAGCACTTCTTTTATAGCTGCTGTTGCTGATGGCGTTGTTGTTATTCTTGTTACCTCTCCTTTCTATATCAGAATACCCAATATTTTCCCTGAATAGGAATAATTTGAATTAGTATTTAAGAAAGCCAATTTCAATATTCTTCCCTTGTTAGCTCATTAATTATAACAGTTCTGAAAACTGGCCTTGTCAGCAAATCAGCTTCAGAAATCTTGCACTTGGAGACAAATAAGATCTCTAGTCACCATGCAACAACATGAAAGATTTTACAACACCATTCACTTCTGCTCAAGAGATGATGTGTGACACATGTAGAAAGGGATTATTTCCAAGCTTCCTAATTTCTAACAAGTACGTTGTAGAGGAAAACTAATTGATTCAGATGTATAAAATATTGGAAACTAATCCTAACTCATTATGCTATAGTAGCATCAGTCTGCTTGTACAGAAAATAAATTGCTGAAGGTTGCTCAACGAGCACTTCTCTCAGCTCTCTCAGTACACTCAAGTGAATCTCATCCAGACCCATTGACTTGTGTCTGTCTAAAGGGGTGTAGCAGGCCACTGACTATTTCTACAAGGATTATTGGGTCTTCATCCTGCCTATTATCCCTGTCTTCCAGCTCAGGGGGCTGGGTACCCCCAGGACAACTCATCTGACTATTAAAGACTGGGGCAAAAAAGGCATGAAGTACCTCAGTCTTTTCCACATTCTTTGTCAGGATGTTTCCCTCCAGATCAAATAATGGATGGAGAATCTCTTTGGCCCTTATTTTGTTGCTAATGTATTTATAGAAGCAGTTTTGATTATCTTTCACAACAGTAGCCATATGACGTTCTACTTGGGGTTTAGCACTTCTAATTTGCTCCTTGCATAATCTCGTGACATACTCGTAGTCCTCCTGAGCCACCTGCCACTTCCTCCAAAGATCATACATGCTCATTTTCTCCCCTGAGTTCCAGGCAAAGCTCTCTGTTAGACCCAGGCTAGTCTTCCTCCCAGCTAACTCATCTTTTGGCACATGGGGATGGCCTTTTCCTGCATGTTTAGGAATTATTTCTTGAAAAATGTCCTGCCTTTCTGGACTCAGGAGTGCCCCACAAAGGATTCTGTCAGCCAGTATGCTAAACAGGCTAGTCTGTTCTCTGAGAGTCTAAGGTAGCAGCAAACACACATCATGACATCTATATTGTATTGCTCAAGAAGGAAATACATGTGGCCAGTTAAGACTTTTTTTTACAATGCAAGATAATCTTTAAACAGGAATCTTTGATGATTTGACATTTCAGGATCCTTTTCTTCAGTTTGTCTCTAGCTGTTTCTATGTAAGTAAAAGAAGAAAATGTATCACTTAGGTACAGCAAATTGATGTGCTTAGTAAAAAACAGTTTAAATCTATAGTGTCAATCAATCTGAGATTCATATTATATGGGAGGTAAGAATGACCTAGTAAAATCTGTATTCCTCATAACTAAATGCATTATTTTGCTGATTTTACATGTATCCTAAAATACAATTATGCCTATACATACGATTGTTACCTGTAAAAATATTGCTAGTTTGCTGATTCTGTGTGTTATGTGTATATAACATAATATTTAGACATCTATACATACTCATATATACATGTATTTATATAAAAATAAAAATATTTTGCAAATATATTGACCAATGCTGTAAGCTGAAGGATGAATGGGGACACTATAGGAGTGTACAGCTTTTGACAGATAAGAGCAAAGTTTCCCTTTATTTGGATAGAAAGTAGGTACAATTATGCAAAAACCTTGGCTTTGTAAGCAACTGAAAATCTAGTAGATGATTAGGAACAAGAACAAGACTGTTTGCCTTACAGTGCCTGGAAACAATTATTGCTACAATGATGAACCATTTTTTTTGGATTACCAGATATTTAATTTATAAGAAAGAGAAGAGAACACATGAACTGCTTGATACTGTCATCTGTAACACTCCCAGAGAAGAGAATGTATATTCCAGGATACACACAAAAAGCCCCCAAAGCTAATGGCAGGAACACCCATTTGTTGAAGAGTAAAAGGTTTAGGTTTGTTTGGTTTGGATTTGAGCTGTTCCTGTAGATGAAACTTCAATTGTCATGGAAAGCTTCACAAACTGCAGCTTTATGAAGACGGAACGAAGAAAAAAATCTCATTTATTCTGAATTTCAGTACTCCTTTCAGTCTGTGCACTTCTATGAAATTAATATCTTCCACAAACATATTAATTTTAAGCCTTGTGTAAAAGTTAGATAGTGATAAGGAACAGACAGCTATGAAAATTAATTAACTACAATTTGAAAATACATTCTGAGACAAAAGGATAGCTTCCCTGTACTAGGAACAGGTGTTATAATCCAGATTTCACATAAAGCAAATTCAGTGAAATCTATTAAAATCCCAAACCTTGTATTTGATAATTTCCTACTTGCTGTGATCAATGGAATTTTGCTATACTTAACCTAGAAAACACAGCGCACACAGAAGGGGTCTAGACAACTTTATAGAACCATGTATTAATATAAAAAATAAATTCAAGCTGGGTAAAATATCAGAAATGTTACCATTCCATTTAGGTATGTTATTCATCTAGTGAAATTGTATGTGATAACACATAGAAACGCTAGAGCTAGGCAGTGCATCAGGTCCTTAAGCTGCTTTATGCTATGTGCATGTCTTCCTTGGAGTCTTATATTCATACTTGGTGGATCTAACTTCTGTATCTGGGCAGTCCCTGACTTCAGAATCTTTATCTCTGTTTGTCAGCTTAGAGTCCACCAATGCACAAAATCAGAAATAAACATTGACTGTTTCATCACAGCACACACTTGAGAGCTGATTTTCTGAACTTTAAGCACCAGGAGTCAAGTATTGTCAGTACAGCAACATCACTATAATCCTGTTGTGACAGAAGAGCTGAGTCTCAAATCCTCTCACGTGTTATCTGCAAATATGGATGTGTGAAACAGAGGTCAAAATGCTACATAAATTCTATTTCCTTTTACTGAAGATCCAAAAGCATTTTCTACTCAAAGGGTAGGACTGACATACTCAGTCTGTAATTAAGTAGTGTATTATAGATCTATATTTAAATAGAACAAAGGAAGAATAATCCACATTTCTGTGATGTGAAATTTCAGAGGGTTTTGAAGCACAAAACCAGCAGGTGGTAGATACCAAATTTCTAAAGTGAGGTAGTGTGTGAAGCCACAGGTTTCTATGTTGACTCTGATTAAGATCTTAAGAATGATGAAACAATAAAACTACTATAACCTTTGAATGACCCCAAGTACAGTGATACATTTCACCTGCATTTAATTTATATATGCTTGACATTTTCACTAGCTCAAAAAAAACCATACTAGCTTCAGTCATTAGCTTAAACAGAGTTAGACATTTGGTGTCTGGACTACTTATGACTGATTGCAACAGACTGCACTAAGACATGTTCTTTTAGGGCATAGTTACCTCAGCACTTCCTCTGGCAGCAAAACTGATTTAAGGAACTTCTTTTCTTGCCTAACCAGAGATAATTTTCCTGCTTCTATGACATGATTAACGTCCCCCATCTACTGTGTTGACACAAGTGTTGTTGAACCATTGGACAAACAGATTTACAGAAATGATGCTATTTAGAAGAAATGGGATGTACCTGCTGTCAGAGCTTCCACTAACCAGAAGTTATTGTCTACACAATCTTGGCAGAACCAGAAGACTTCCTAAAATTTGAATAACGACTACTTTGAAATTCTTAGCTAAATGGCTTCTTCAGGAAAGAAGTGGGGATATGATGAAGGAGTTAAAAGAAAAGGCCAAATTAAGTGACAGAAGGGACACACAGTAGAGGCTAAGGCCCGTGCTGAAAGTTTGCAGTTTCCTTCCCTGCAGCATTGTTGACTTGTTGGTCAGTTAAAATTCTCTATACCATGACTGGAAATAGATACCAGGATTACACCTGAAATATGTCTGGAATTGTGAATAACAGGTATCTTGCTGTATAGCTGTTCACCATTTGCAAATACACACACCCTGATCCAGACCTGCCTGAATGCTGTGTAAATCACATTACAGCTGAGGCCTTCATGGGCCTCGCCAGTTTTGTGCAGACTGTGCAGGACATGTAAAAGGTTAACTACAGTCACCCATTCAGGAATCTTACAGACATAATCAAAAAAAGTCTGTACCAGAGGCCCAGCAGTTGAGCTACTTTTCAGGAAGCCAACTGCACTGGAGCTTTCAATTCCTAGGGCTACTCATCTCAGCACAAAAATGACAAACACAAAGGGAACCATATATAATATTGACTGATACTATAAACTCTGATGTTCATTCCCAAATCATCCATTACAAACAGACATCAGAGAGATGGAAATTAAAAAACCGAAAGAACTCTTGTTGTTGAGGGTTGGCTTGGTTGTCTTGGCCTTTTATTTTGATATCTCTCCTTTTTCTTTCCTCTTCTTTTCTTTATCCCAGTTTATTTCAATGTTCCAGTTTTAGTATTTTTCTTAATGATTTTCTGACTAAACAAACTCCTTAATCCAAACAAAATCTCAAAGCCCCAGAATCTGTCAGTGTCAAATTTCCTGAGGTTCCAGCTAGCTAGAAGCAGAAACATCCTGCAGCAACTTTTATGAGTGCATGGTGCCTAAAAAATGGGTCTTATATTTCTGAATAAAATGGACTATAATGGAGGAGAAATTATAAAATTGAAGCACTTGCTGATAATTTTCATAATTATTGCACTGAATTTTGGTATTGAATTTAAAGTTCTACTCCTTGCTTCTGTGATTATTGTTTACTTAGAATCACATAAATACAAAGGTAAATATTTTTGATTTTTTTTGTGATTAAAAAAAATCACAATCCAGGAGGGCTAGCCTTCAATTGCTACAGTGTTAGTTGGGGTAAGTAAAAGAAGTTAACAACACAGTTAAGAGCACCACCATCTCTTTTATCAAGAATATGGACAATTATTTTAAATATATTATTTTCTTGTAGATTTCCTTGTTTTTTGTTTTGTTTTCTTGAGACAGCTTTCTTAGACGCCTGCTGTAAGTGTATCTATACACAAAGTAGTATAAGACCATGCCCGTTTAACTGGTAACTTCTAACTGGAAGTAAATCCAGTCTAAGAGGTCAATGACTCATTTTTTACATTTTTAGCAACTTTTTTCGGCTCCCCTCCATTCCAGGGGATTATACCCACCTCATTTGTGTCAAATCAATTACTTTTCTAGTTTTGGGGCTTTTTGTGGCTTTGGTTTAGTAGTGTTTTCTATGTTTTTGGTTTTTAACATTTCACAAATTTCCAGTTTTTTTTTTAAATTTAAGCTAATAAAATAAAATACACATTTAAAGAAAATAAATGGGAAAAAGGGTGCTCCTATCTAAAGACATCTCATTACAGACCAATAAACAAGCAACTCAGAGTTCAAAGCTGACTCACAGGAGCTGCTGGTGAGATGGAAGTGGGACACAGTGGAGAATATGTTTTTAAAAAATTGTTGGTTTAAATTTTAAAATATGTTGTTATTACAGTCCCATTTGTTTTGTTATCATTCCTAATACAGAATAACCATGTTACCATGTAGCATCTTAATCCAGAAGAGAAGAGTATCTGAACAGCCTAACAAGTGGTGAATTGTGCCCTGGCAGCCAGGAGGACCAGTAATATCCTGCGGTGCATCAGGCACAGCATCACCAGCTGGTCAATTTCTCTCTGTGATATAAGAAACAAGTGTTTTAATGCATGATAAACAATTAGAATTATCAGGTTTTTGCTATGTTTATGCCCTGCAGCTGGGAGATGGTAACCACAGTAATGCTTCAATAGGCAAGGGCAAATTTATGTGATAAGATCAGTTGGACTGGGGGACAAATAAAAGATAAATCGGTCCCTTGTGATAGCAAGTGCAGATATGTCAAAAATAATTACATGCTGCACAGCACAACACATCAATAGCAGTTAATAATGTAAGTATTTCTGAGATTATGCATATTTTTTCCATCACCCCTACTTAACACATATGCACAAACGAGATATATGAAGTCTAACCAGACAGAACAAATCATGATTTCCCTGTCAACAATACTAAGAGATAAAACAAAAAGCAGAAATATACATGAGAACAATTAAATGTGGACCAGAGTGGGCAAGACCAAAATCCTTCTGGGAGCCTTTAGCTTCCAAAAATGCACTCTTCATTACTTTGAAGAGTGTGAATATAGTCTTCAGGCTAACACGAGTGAAAAAAAAGGTAATAATCACTTTTTCCTTCTAAAATATTTCTCCCAAACTAGTAGATTTAATACCAGTATGCTTGTGCACCCTTTTACACTTAGAAGAGTCTGAAGACATTGCTGTGGATGTGAGTTTTTGGACAGTTGCCAAAAAGTATTGCATTTTGTCTCATGCAAAAAATAATCCCAGTAAATCTTCCAGCCTGCATAAGCTGTAAAAATATTAATTCATTTTACCTTTCAAAATCAAATCTTAATTTCTTAGCCAAGACATGAAAATGGGCGATTGACCTCTTTGCCCTTCTTCCAGGAGTGCTGTTATACATTTTCCAAAGAAGGAGGACAAAGTTGGTCAGAGATAATGTTTACTCTTTGTGAGTGGCTACATTCAGTTATTGCACAAAGTGCTCTGTTATTACAGTGTCTTTGAAGTAGATCTTCAGATTCTGACTGATGTAGAAACGGGGCTCCTGTCTGCATCTTTTTCAGCAGTACTATTTCTTAGGGATTGAATTATCTATCTACTCATTTTAAGGAGGTGTTCTAGAACAAAACTAGGATTTATGTTTTCACAACTGAATAACCTGACCTAAAAGATGCTTGTACTCAAGCTGACTTAATAACTTATGATCACTAAAACATATTATGACTTTTAATGCAATTACAATGCAATTACAGGAGATTTTTTAAAATTATTGTTTTCTTTTAAGTGGCACAGCAAAACGTTTCTCACATCAAAGAAATCAATGAAAATGAAGTTACCTAAATCAAGGTGAACCTTGCAAATACATCTGGAAAGGAAACCCATAGGAAGCTCATGCCTCTCTCAATTCCCATCTTGTTCTGTTATTCCAAACAAGTCATTTAGATTTAATCTGGATATTTCTCCACCACAATAGCTTGACCTGCATGAGTGTAAACTAGTAGCAAATGCTAGAGAACCATAGAGTCATAGAATGGTTTGTGTTGGAAGGGATCTTAAGGACCATCTAAAGAAGTTTGATTTCTACTTTCAAACCCAAGAAAAAAATCTAAGGTGAAAAAAAGTAAAATAATTCACATAGGAAGTAAAATATTTAGAAACTATGCAACTTAATAGAAAGTTTAAAAGGTCTTTAGTATGGGGTGATATACAAACAGATATTCAGAAAATTTTTTGAAATCCCTATAAAACTTTTAATGTACTACATATTTCCTAGGACAACAACTGATTCTGATTTTTAAAGCCTTCACTACATATAATTTAAGATAGAGGACAAGGTGGTATAGAAACGTAATGACAGAACACTTTATATGATGAAACTGAGATATCAGAAATCTTAAAATAATATTAGAGAGAATATTTTGTATCAGCATGCTGAATATGTACCTGTTAAAGCAATTTTTACATTCAGAACATTCTTTCCATTCTATGTAATCAAAAAAAAATTCTGGCTCCTTGTCTGATTATGATTTTACCTTTTATGTAAAGCAAAGGCTTTATTAAGTTCTGACAGTCTTGTGCAAGCACAAAAATTATTAATTGTTTATTTCAATAAATGAAAAGAGTTTTTTCAGACCTTAAACCTTGTAGTAGAAACTGTGCAAACATAAAAACATACAATCTGTAATTTATTTCCTGGGAAACAAATTCATAAAGGAAAACATCATATTCTGAAATTGCAAAACTGTGCATTATTTCTTAAATAATATTTAGTTGAATTTGCCTTTTTGCCCCCTAGCTGCACAGGCTTAGATAATTGTAGTGATTTCCACTGACATAATCAACAACGAAAAATTAATACATTAATTCCTCTTCCTAATACTCAACATTTAACGCAATGACCTGTGATTTTTTGTGAAAGGTTCCCAGCGTGTTATATTGTTCCTGACATTTGTTTCTTCTGTATTTTATCACTAGATTATTATTCAATGAGGGCAATTTCCCATTGTAGTGCAATATTACATCTAACACCTTTCATTTTATCCCCGGAATTATTCACATATTTTGTTCATTGTTCTCCTCTGAAAATTCTTTATATTGTGGCTGTTTGAAGAAATACGGCATATTACATCAACCACAAGATTTCCTTCACTGCTCTGAGAAATCTAATGTTGTAGCTCTTGGGCATTTGAGTCATTAAGGGAATTTTCATGTTCAGTGCCCTGAGACTGATTCAGCCTTGCATAATTCAAAACAACTTCACACCACTTATAGTAAATGGTCCATGCAGGAATGTTTGCTTTTCTTATCTGTCCTTTCCCCTTCCTCACAGAAGATTTTTAAACCTTGTTTGAATTATCTTTCCTCAATTAATGGCAAAAAGTTAAAGTGACATCAACTGATTATCAAAAAACAATGACAAATTGTTAAAAACTGGAAAGTCCTGAAAATTAGATTTATCTGCCAGTGTTCTGCAAATAACTGATTTCCATGTTATTACCTTCATTCTCCACAAACATTCAAGTGGGAAAACCTCTTACACCAAGTGAAGTCCCCCCACAATCAGTTTGGCAGACCTGAATCAGAAGATGTAGATTTTGTTCTTGATTATATAAATTGAAAAAAATTCTGTAGAACTTTGTAGAACTTTGTAGAACTTCGAGTTGAAAAGAAAACTTTTGCCTGATTAGTAAGAGAAAAATATTCCTAAAACGGCATCCAAAAAGGAAGAAGGATATGAAACATCTCAAAGTCTAACCAAAACAGGAAATTAAATACAGTAATAAAAGGTACAACATGAAGTATAGATTAGCTGAACTATGCACAACTTTCAAAAAAAGTCAATAACAAATCAGAGATTGTTTAGAATTAAAGTTATTTTAAAGAAATTAATTAAATCTGTTACTGCTCAGAAATGCTATTACTCATAGCAATGCAGGGACTAGTATGCATTGAATAATGCTGAATAATGCAATTCAGCAAGCCTATTCCATATCTGACTGCATGTGGCTGTAAAGAAAACTTAGAAGTTAGACTTTCCTTTTGTTCACTCATTAAAGAACTTTCTCTGAATTATATTTCTTTAAATTTTACTTTGAAATAGAATCAGTTTAAAGAAAAGAAAAATACTGTGGTTCAGGAATGAATGCAGCTATTGAGCAAATAATATAACCAAGTCCATTTTCCACTTTTATTTTCTTTTTCATGTTCACTTAGACCTCTAAGATTGATCTTTTTATATAAATTCCCTTCACACAAACACAAGTGCTAGATCAGAAGTCATGTTACAAAGGTTGCTGTAACTATAGATAAATTTGCAGACAATACTGCAAAACCTCCCCTAATTTACAGACTGAATTAAACAGACAAAATATCTTATTAAATATTTTCTATTTTGTCTCTGAATTTTGATCTATCTCAAGCTCCTACACCTGAATTCCACCATTACTTTTAGGAGTAAAAAGAAGGAGATTTTCTAGACCTGAGCAATCATTAACAAGGAAAAAACAAGGGAAATAAGATAAAAAAATAGGAAATTCCAGACCAACTGGTGAATCATTAGTTGTAAGTAAGACTTAGAAATGTTCTAAAGTGCTTGGAGAAATACCTTGGAAAAACACAGTTTGATTTAGGATTTTCACACAGGTAGGGAAGACCATGCTTAATTACACAGCCTGCCTTGAAAATATTTCTGGTTTTATAGATAAGAGAAATCCTCCAGATTCTGTAAAGTTACTCTTTTAAATGCATCCGAAAAAGTTTCATGCACAATAATGAACAGTTAACACAAATATTACTGCATGTAGGAAAATGAACAAAAAGAGTATGTTCTAGTGTATATCATGTACCATCATTCTCTTTGAATTCCCCTTACAATATAAAATTATAAAACATTAAAAAAATAAACTGTGGATTCTCTTCCACTCAGTTACTACTCTCCATTGTTGAATAGCTCAAAAGTGAAGATAATACTCTAGGAGGAACTTACATTTTTAATTGGTGTCAGAAAAAGGAAAATGCTCTCTTTGAGTTAAAAAAAAAAAATTAAACAAATCTTCCATTTCATTAGCTATTTCTGTAAGTAAGATATGAATGTTCACATTCCATTACATTGTCTCTTATTTCTGTATTTTGTAGTGAACTCCTAGGCACAAAAACTTTCTCCAGTATTTATTTCTTCAGAGTCTTCTATGTTTCTGTAGACTATAAGAGGACTAAACCAACATGTTAATAACCTGCATTTCATGTGTGCTTTTGTAGTATGGAGAGAGAGGCAGATGAGGGCTTGCCATGTTAAGGAAATTTCCCTGCCCATCCATCCAGGAACTGCTCTGGCAGTCTGTCTCACACCCCCCGAGCTGGGACTACACCACTTCACAGTTACACCCCACACCTTACACACTCAGACTGGGTTTCCACACCAGCTCAACCTCAGGCTCCCCATAGCACAGTCTCAGGTGTTCAGATCCTTAAAATAATTTAATTATGGTAAAATAACAAAATAGCAGCTTGAACTGGGTACCTCCTGGGAGGGACTCCAAGAAAAGGAATCCCTGGGCTTTCATACCCTCAGTCTGTGCAGTGAAGGTCTCTCTTGTCCAGCTGAGTGTCCAGTCACCTCAGCCCCTGCCATGTCCTGAGTGTCCAGCCACCTGGATGGTGCCCAAAATCTCTGAGCATCTTGTTGTGCAAAGGGTCAGCAGCTCACATCCTCTTGCCTGGGGCTCGCAGCCCCCAGAGCTGAACCTGCAGCTCAGTCAGCAGCTTGCAAACTGAGCTACCTGCANAATAGAGATGCCATTTTTTATGACAGAGGAAATGTTGAAATAGTTACCTTATATTTGGCCATAGGTCAGTATTTCTCTCCCTTTTACATTTTAAGATATCCACTTTTTCCTTTATAATGGTAAAAAAATATTTTAACAATATTTCCAGTTCTTTTGGATAAGGTGATTATTAGCATAGCCCTCTAAAATACAGGAAGGTCATGAAGCATCATTCTGCTAACGTAGTTAGAATTATAAATCCTGCTTCACAGAAGTTAAATAGAAATTTAGAAGAAAAAAATAATTTCCTGAGAGGCAAAAAAATGCATTTATATTAATCATTCACTATTTTTAAAAATAAAATTAGTTTCTACCTGTAAGTCAAAACCAAAGTTTTTGTTTTTCAGTTTGGATATTTCACTTCTCCCTCATTCCTCTCAAAGCTCAGCTCCCTGAGAGGATGGTTCTTCTGTACTTGTAAGTGTACTGCAGAGTTTCTTTGGCAACAATGCTTATAATCAATGAAAAGAAATGTTAAGTCCCTAAGCAGAAGCAGTCAGAAGCTGGACTGGCACAGAGGAATCCACCAGGCACAGCATTCTAGTGGGCTGCTGGGTGAGAAGGATTTAAGTGGAAAATTTAGCAGTGTGGAAATTTATGGGACTGAGCTGCAGGTCTATGGCTCAGTAGAAAACAGATAAAAGCCTCGCTAAAAGACATGAGTCTCATTTATCAAAGATTCCTAGAGTGAATGACAAACAAGTAAAAAGGTGGACACACTTCTATTCAGCTGTCAGACGGGCCAAGTTCTGAGGAGATTCTTATCTGCTCCAGGAAAATAAAAGTGGGCAAAAAAAAAAAAAATCTGCTGTCATCCTCTTCATTTAGTACCCAAGAGAGTTGTGGTAAACCAGAGAGCATGGAAGATCCTTGTAAGTCTTCCCTTTTGGAAACCAAGAGAAAAAGAGTGCTTATCAGTTAAAAAATAAATAACATATAATCCTGGTTCTCAAAATATTAGACATCTTCGGAGAGCCTGAATTCTGGTATTGACACTTTAAAGATTTTTTTTCCATCTTAATTTTGCATTATCCTATATTAAGATGTACTGTTGAATTAAAATCATTCTCTACATACAAACAGCATCAAAAGAACAACAATTTATAAGTATCTTTCTAGTGACCCTCTTTCTGAACACCATTTTGATTTAATTCCTAAATTCCCTGTGTTTTTCTGAAATCTAGAATCTACAAAGCAAGGATCTATATGTTTCACCTACTTGTGGGCTTCACAAAGAAACAATATCAGTTAAGTATCTCCCTCGTATCTTAATTTTCACTTTCAAAATGAAATCCGAAATTGATTTTTCTTGGTAAGATTAGTTCTTACTAAACACAATATTTTTTGGTTTTGTAATACAATATGGTCTCTGTGAGACTAGATATTGAAAAATAGAAATACTAGAAAATACCTGTCTTTTATTTATTCAGGGAAAAAAAAGAAAAAAAATAAAAATAACCATGGCATAGCTCATGCTTTTAGTTCTTTCAGTGATTCAAATGACATTTATACCTCTTTGTCTTTTTTTCCCCTCTTAAAAATTGCAATAGTCTTTAGCTTTACTGGGATTTATTTCCCATAAGTAAATTCAAAGTAGGTATTATAATGACACAAATAAAAAAGGTTTTAATTTCCAAAACTTATTAAAAATCTGTCTCTAAAAAAAAAAAAAGAAAATAATGTTTGAAGTTCAAATGAAAGACAATATCTGAATAAAACTAATCCCCAAGAGAATCCATGGCACCTGCCAGACTCTGTAAAGGTTTTATAAATGTTGTCTTCTGCAAAGTCGACTGCAAACATCATAAGGCCTTTGGTAAATATGTATACCAGCCTTTTTGTTTGAGCAGAAATATTGAGCTTCCTGACATTATGATTATAAAATAGAGAAGATTATTTCAGATTTTTTTTTAATATTTGATTAGTGGCATCTCTTTTTTTTCTTGGGATCGAGTTTCAAATCACACACAGAATGAAGTGTTTGAAGATAGTCTTCCTTAGTAATACAAGACTGGCAAAACAAACCATTTAGAAGTCATTCATGAGTAAATATACAGAAACACTAATGCTGGAAGAGAAAAAAATTGGCTGTCTGATCCACAATAACAGAATGACAAGGAAAAATTCTGCACTACAGGAGAATAATACTGTTTATATTGCATAATGTAAAATGTTTATCTCTTTGGCAGAGGCAAAATACCACATTTTGTGTGTCTCCAATTACCTACTGATAACTGTATCAAATTAATTTTATCTGATGATTATTTCAAGTATTGTGTTCCTAGTGTTTCCTTCTTTTTTAAAAGAACACCGCAATAAAAAAAAATCTAATAAAAAATCTGCAAAACAGCACAGAACTTAAAATAAGCATAATTAGTTTCTGTGGGATCTACTAAAGCATATGCTATGGTGTTTATGCAAACATCATCATTAAGAGAGAACTCTTACACTTACCTCTCTTTGCCTTCTTTCTGTTGTTGCCATATTACAGATTTGAAACACTACTGTTTGGACAAAAACGATATTGCCTTACTTTTCTTCACAAGACATTACTAACTATTTATCTTTTAATGTGTTTTGAACATGGAGACAGCTGCAGACCTTCGAGTATGTCAGGGAAAGATTTTTATACAGATAAAAGTATTTGAATTCTTCATCTGACCTCCTCATATCCAAACTTCACAGAGATATTTCACAGAGAAATTTACAGAATTGGAGTTTTGGCCCTAACTAACACTAGGAAACGTCACAAAACATTTTAGCAACAACATTCTGAATATTAAGAAAAGAGTGAGTGAACAGAAGGAACTTTTGCTGCAGACAAGCACTTGACCGCTGGCCTCAAGAACCAAATATGCTGCAACATCTCTCATTCCAGACATGACACAGAAGCCATCTGAGGGTAGCTACTTCACCTCTCATTTACTGACCTCAGACATGAATTATGTGTAAGAGGAGAAAAATGTTCTGTCATGGTTTTTCTCTACATTTGTCTTGACACTATAAAAATGAAAATGGTAATTGTATTAAATGTGAATAGTTTCAGTTTCTTAATTCAGAAATTCACCTTTAGTACCAACTGTTGATCCATACAGAATTACACACTACTGCCATCACACTATCAATCCTCTGCAATGTGGTAAAAGTAAATAATGAAACAATCAACAGAAAGTCTGTGAAGCCATCAAAACTTTAAAAGCTGAGATTAATCTTGTACACAAACTTATAACTTTGCCTTAAATTACAGAACCGAGAAAGCTCAAACCCAATGCATTACTTTTTTATTATTTTTACAAAGTGAATGGGTGATAAAGGCTACAAATTGAAAGAGCCCTTTGAGAAAGAGGCATAAGACATTTGACAATAGATGGATTTTTATACAGCTGAAACATGATATGTATAATGAATTTAATAACACTTGACATGTAAGTTTAGTAGATATTCTTGAGCTAGTTTCACTCATTCCATTTCATCTCTCCTGATGAAATGAATAAATTGGTGCATTGATCAGTTTGAAAGATGACTAGGATTCTTATGTGGGCATCAGCAGATCACATGTAGAAGGAAGCTGTGCAAGAGATACTTTATTCATGATGCAGTTATAAAATCTCATATCATAGAGCAATGGTAGCTGTCTATAGGCCTCTAAACGTACATTTTACAAAAATACCACAATGTTAAAATCTTGTGCCGAGTTTGCTGACATATATTACAAAGCATTTAGGTACTTGTCCCAGTTAGTTAATACACTGAAAGACTTTCCTTTGTCTTTTCAGAAAGGTAGGTTTCCACCCTCAGCAGAAAATATTGCTTATTTCCACTCTAAATGCCTGGTAGTATTGGCTGGATCTGCCCTCTGGGAGATTCAGTTGTTCTTTTCAGAAAATATAAGTGGCCTGATTATTTCATTTTTTTTTTCATTTATCCTGTGCTATTTTGTGTAAAAAAAAAAAAGTGAGATTATCCGCTGACATCCCATGGGGCATGTAACCTTTGTAAATTGTTTTAGAAAGACTAACAAACTTTACTTTTGCCAGTGCAATGAACAGACATTAAAGTACATAAAACAAAAGCCTTGTTAAATTTTCAGGACCTTAATATAATAGAGATAAAGGGCTAGGATTTCTTAGTGGCTTTTAAACGCTCAAGAAAAAAAAATGATTCAAAGGCAAGAACATATATGTAGACTGGTGGGTTTCCACCTGGTTTTTTTAACCACTAATTTAAGCCATATGCTGCATAGTCATTTTATGAGAGTATAAAATTGTTCTCAGTTTGTATACACGTAAGTTTATTTTTTCTTTATATATTCAGGTGAGATATAGATGTCTTTTATTCAGTTTTTAGCACATTTCAGGCTGAAATGTTCTCTTGTATCTTTTGTTTTCACTTAGAAATATCATTTACAATTTACTATTATTTTGACTAAAATAAATAGAAAGGACAAAAAATATTAGCAAATTCTACTTAATTAATCAACATGTAATATATAAAACAGTGAAAGAATCCAGAAATTTGTGAAGTGAATACTAGAAAATCTGTATGTATGAAGAGACAGACAAAGAACTGAAAAATATTTACTTCTACAGACTCAAAGATAACAATTTGCTCCGTTCATTACTTGGATGTACATACATTGGACCTCATATCAGAATAGAGCAGCTGAAGTATTGTTAAGAATTCTACTGGAAATCATATGAACATCAAGGTTTCATTGCATATTAACACTGAAATATGCTTTTAAAGCACTTCAAAGACTAAGGAATACAATTTTTATCTTGTTAAGGTACAGATTCTGAAGCATGATGATACAACAAATGCTGTCATATGATTTAATTAACATCAATTATAATAGAATCTGTTCAACTTTTTTGACTAGTAATGCAGATTTAGTTACATTTCAATCAGAAAAATCTTTTCATATGATTGTGTCAAAACTGTGGAGACTTAAGCACTCCTAGCATCTTTTTGTATGAAACAATTTTTGTGTAATAGGTTTCTTTCTAGTTTATTTTCTTAATTCTATCTCTAATTCTTTTTCTTCAAGTTTATTTTAACATACAAGACTTTTCAAAAAATATCCATCTGAAAGTCATCAATATAACATTATTTTTGTTATGTTTCTTTGGAACAGGCAGTGTCATAAAGACATTAATAAAATCAGTAATCTACAAATTATTACTTGTATTACAAAATTTTAATACATATTTGTTTAATTTTTTTATTAACTTCATTATTGCATAATAAAAATTGAATTGATAACTTCAACATTTACTTTCAAATAACGGATTTTTTCAGTGTCTACAAATTTCTGAAAAATTGATTTAAAACAATAAACAAAATAATTTCTTAAATGAAAATATATCTGTTTCCAGACATTATAATTTTTCAAAGATACACATTATCTGTAAGTCAGTTTTTAAGGGACTTTAATATTAGTCTGACTGGTTAAGAAATACTTAAAGTCGATGATAAACATTTGTCATTTGACAGAACAGTACAGAATCAGTAGAAAAATAAATTTCAGTTCCCTCATTTTTATTTCTCCAGAAAAAGACAAGGCTTGGTTTTCATAAGGAAGTTCATAATCTTGTTCTCTGCTATCTGTTGTAGTGTGTTTTCATAGTTTACTGCTGTTTTCCCCCTATGTGGTTGGTTTAGCCTAAATTATGCCCTCCTACCCAGTTGCCTGTCATACCCAAAGACCTGCCTCTTGTGGTAGAATGTTCTTTACCCTTCTCCTACCATACTGTCAATCTTTACTTGAGCCAACTTCCGGCTCAGAATTCCCCTTTAGAAATCCCCTAAAACTCAAGGCCCCATTAGTACATGTGACCCAAATCCCACCCCCCGCCATTTCCCTCATTGGACAATGCTTTTGTGAGCCCTACCTTTTACTCCTCCCCAAGATATCCCCTATTGGTTAATAATTTGTACCCTCCCTTTGAACCGCCTCCATTTTTAAAGTGCCGTGCTCCTGCTTTTTTTGTCTTTTGTTGCCGAATTCCCCAGAGTAATAAACCCTCTTTGACCCTATGCAAAAGGCGTTGCCTTGTCGTTGCCTCCTCAGAGCACAGACTGACAGCCAAAAAAGGCCGTAGAGCAGGCGAGGCTCTAGTCGCGCCTCAGGTCATTCTGCTCCCAGAGTGTGACGCACTCTTGCTGCTGGCTGGGGTGGAAGAGCCAGTGCAGCTCTGGCTGATGCGTCAGATATCTTAAGCTATTTTTTTATAATCCACCTTGCAAATATTAAAGAATTTATACAGATTTAATTAAAACATTTTTTAGTTTGTTAGTGTGCTTTGCATTTAAGTGCAGTCCAGGATTAACCTGGCGAGCTACAATTGTGCAAAAATCGTCATGCAACTTCTGCTAACATAATGTTAGCTTAATTCTGTAATCTCAATTTGGTCTAAACACATTTGTTCTAATGGCACTTCTGCTGGCATGAAATAGTAGTATGGAAGTTAGTGAATCTTTTTCACTTGGTAGTATCAGTAAACCTGATGCTTAGGGACATGATTAATGGTGGAATTGGCATAATGGACTCAATGATCTTAAGATTTTAATGTTGACATTTGTAACCTAAATGTTTGTATGATTCTATTCTATAATTCTATTAAGAGAGCTGCAGTTTGTATCTTGAATGGGTAAAATATTTTACTGCATTTTAAATCAAAATATTGGTTTTAGGACATAACACTCACATCTTCCTGTTCAATATCCCTTTTCCCTCTTATTTTGTTAGAAGTATATTGCTAGTGTTGCTTGCAACCATATGAAGTCAACTGCATGCATAGTTTCTGTCTGAAAATATCTTAATTTAGGAAAATATCAGTTCTCCATTTGATCTCTAAATGTGTTGTTCAGACACTGCACGTGAATGATTTCATTTTTGCAACATAACAACTTTAAGGTTAGAAAATGGCATTTTCCCTTCTTGTCTTGCTTCCTCCCATTAAAACATTATTTCTGACCATCTAGTGGCATTATCAGGATACAACTTGGAGTGCTGAAGAACAGCTCCAGAATAAAAATACATTTATTTATTGAGTATGATACAAATAACTCAGTAGGCCTGAAAGCAGTGTAGCTACAATATTGAAGATTGTATGCCAGATGTCTCTTAGAGTGCTCTGCAAACGTGACTTAAAGTATACTGTATTCTCACAAAGCACATCAAAGGAAAGGAAAAATGAAACTCATTAATTGAGGTAATAAAGATTTATGTTCAAGCAGTGAGGTGATGAAAATTAATACCACTGTGCTGAACGGAACGGAACTGTGACAATTGAAATGAATTGAAGATATACCTCAAGTGATTTCTGTGGCTTTAGGAGATTGCTTTTAAACTTGGGGAAAAGAAAAATGAAAGATTCTCCCAGGAGCCAGCACAGATGATCTTTTCCCAGTATTGCTCATTCCTTTGCCCCCTTGCATCTTTTTCTGTGTGTGCAGTGAAACAAGACTCATTTTCCTGTCTAGAGAACTTCTGTTTCTTTAGAGACTGGGATTAGTGTTTGTTCTACATCCAAGTCCTAAACTCACCAAACCAAAGGCAAAATTCCAGGTGCTCATCTTCTCTTTTAGAACTGCAGGATTATAGTAACTTTACTTTTTCCAAACAGACTTTATGGTATCTTTAACATATAGAAATAAGGATTAGCAGCCAGCATTATAATGCAGCATGGTAGAAGTAGTCCATATTACTAACATTGCACAAATTTTGCTGTTGAATTAACAGCATGATGGGTTCTTTACTTAAAAAAAAACTTTGCTGTTAGTCATTCCCTCCATGTCAAGCAGTTAATGAATTTCTGCTCAAGCTACGCCATTGAGTCTCTGGCATCTGAACCTGTTATTGGGATAAAGCAAAACTATATAAAACAAAACAATAAAAAAGTAAAACAATACAAAAATTGGACAGGAAAATGTTTCCATTTAAAGCTCACTAAGTATGCTATGTGAGAGAGAGAGAGAGAGAGATGTAAATTATATATTAGGTCTATGTAATTTTTTTTCACAATAAGAAGCAACTTTCCAAGAGCTACAGAGAAAACAACTATTTCAGGCATAGATAAAGGAGAAGTTCGGTGATTAATAGGTAGCTAAAGATAAACAATTTGTTTTTCCTAAGAATAACTCATCTTCTTTCAGTTGTCTTTTCTAGAGTAAAGTTACCTGAAGGAACAAAGTAATCTAGGAGTGCTGTCTGTTGCTGCTTAAGTATTTGGGAGTAATTTACTAAGAATTCTTAATGCTTAAGTTCAATGTACTCAATAAAAAGTTACACCAGAAAAAAACCTCATGAAAAAGTTACTTACTTAAATCAAGGTTAAGTCTGCATAAACAGTGCAGTGGGAGTGGCTTAGTATTTTAAAAATAAATGGAAAACAGATTTCTTTAATTGAAGCTCAATTTACAGTAACCACTTGTTATGATTACAATGAACATATACCAAGGACAAAGAATTTTTTAACTTACTCTTCTCCAAGGCACATCCTGTTGTTTTGTCTCAGGATAGAGATCTAAAAAAGATTAAGAAACATTTGATATTACTGGTAGTAATAGTTAATGTCAAATACCATGGTTTCCTTTATACATGTATTTTTATTTGTTGATAGGTATAGTCAGAAAGAATTATGATTGTGCAACACTTCCTACATACATTAAAGGAAAAATTAGCAAATGAAAATGCAGATACACTCCTGCAGTTCTATTTTTCCTTCTACTAAATATGCTTCTGAGCTTTCCTACAGGTCTCATTATCATAGAATCACAGATTGGTTTGGGTTGGCAGTCACCTTAAAGATCTTCTAGTTCCAACTCCTCCACCATGGGCAGGGACACCTTCTACTAGACCAGGTTGCTCAGAACCTGATCCAGCCTGGACTTGAATTCTTTAAGGGATGGGGCATCCACAACTCCTCTGAGCAAACTGTTCCAGTGCCTCACCACTCTTAAAGAGAGTGAAATTCTGCAAAGAATTTCATTTTAGATCATATCAGAGTGCATTTTTAATTGCAATTTTCATAATTGAATGTTTAAATTATCTCATAAATGAAAGTCTACAATTATGCAGAATTCAATATTTGTACTATGGGGTCATGATTTCCAAATACATACCTTTGTAGTTTTTCAGGCTTGAATCAGTTTGCAGATGTTAATGACATTTAAAGACTAGCACAAATAAAAAAACCCTATAATGTAAAACAATTAAATTCACTGGTTTTGAGCCTGTATAAAACATTCTATTAAATATTATATATTTTTAAGGGTTTGGGGATTTTTATAATCTATTTTTGGTAAAGTAGGACTCAAGTAATAGTAATTAGATAGCAATAATCAGGGTAGGTTATGAACCTTAACCCTAGTGTTCCTCCATCTGAGTCCTTGATATTGTTGCAACAGAAAACTCATCTGTAGAATTTTGGTATGCCGTTGCATAATTTTGAAATATTCATAATAATGGATGAAAGCTTAATCAGATTGATCTGAAAATTGACATTATATTCACAAGGGATTTGACTGCATATAATACCCATACTAACATTTCTAATGTGCATATCTTAAGATATTAGTTTTTTGAAGAGGGAAAAGTTCAAAAGCCCTATTCCTCAATTTTTCCCACCAATTTTTCTGTCAGTATGCACCCCTAGTATATGCACCCCTAGTATTAAAGCTGTATTGGCAATGTTCATGTAAGTATTCAAAATGCTTCTGTTCAGAAAAAACTTATGGTGGTTACAAGTATGAAGGGCTGTAAGGTTTAAGAATAAAAACAGATCTATTTAGAAGGCCGAAATTTACCATATCTTTGGTTTAGCCCTGCAGTAATTAGAAATGATGAATCTTAACTGTCCAAACAGGAGAAGATTTATTGCTTCTAGGAAGAACATACCAGTTTGTGGAGACAGAGGACAAAACTAGTCTTAAGCAATTTGACTGTATAAATAAAAAATATTTGAAACTGATGTTGGATCAAGACTTTTCAAATATAATTTTGGGAATATGGGTACCTGAGCAGAAATCAGGTGAATGTAGAAATTAAAGGATTTATATCAGGAATGTTTTTCCTAAGTGAGTGTGTTACCTGACTGACTTAGAGCTTATTCTGCTCTATACATGTAATTCCCCTGCCAAAAAAAGCCCAAATAAAACAACAAAGGTGTGCAAGAAAGCAAACCAGAAACAAAGAAATGACCAGATCTAACCAATCTAGATGCACTAAATCATTTTAGTCTATGTTCAAATCAGTTCAAATCAGTTCAATCAGGCTCTGAATTTCCTTGTTTCAGAAGCTGAATTACACTCTGGCCAGTTATTCAAACTTTTAAACTTTGCAAGGTTAATTTTTTAATTAGTAGTGACTTTAATGTAAATTATTAATCTACTCCTTTTGAAACTAATGGAATAATCTAAACACTGTGTTGTTTAGATTCCACAACTCACCTTTAAGAGCAATGACTAATCTTATCACTCTTCAGATTTCTTAAAAGTTTTTAAGCAGGGTTTACTGATAAATATCTATATGGAGGACATAAGAAAGAGTGCATCGTATTTTGGGAGAATTCCTTAATTTTCTTTAGGGGGAGAGCATATCCTTGAAGTGAAAGGAAAGGTTACTGAATTCTTTAGATTCAGAAGTGCATTTCTTTTATGTTAAACATCAGTGAAAGCAAGTAGGCCTATTTCAAAGTGTGTAATTCATAACACCTTTAAAAACCTCCAAATTTCTAATCAGCAAGAGTTTCTTTCACATGGCAAATTCCTAACTTCAGGATGTCATTCTCAGGCTAATAAGTATGCAACAACACCAAATAGTTACTCTTCAAAGAAGTCAAACGAGTTGCATCCTGCGATGGCTCATCACCAAGGTGAAGTATATTTTGCTGCCAAGTCACATGTTGCTTTGTGAAACAGGTACTCCCTTCTGCCATCCTTCTTAATCCATTCCTCAAAATACCAGTTTTTCTCTTGTGTTCCTTTATCACTTAAAATCAGAGGTATTGGGCAACAGTCTTTCCAGACTTAGTCACTGGCTTCCGGTAACAGTTCAACCTTCTATACCACACGTGTCAGTTTCCCTAGATCTAAAGATGATTTATGTTTTACTTGAAAGACTAATGTTTCCAAAAAGACAAAAAAATAAAGAGTAGTGTTAAGAAAACTGACAGGAACTGAAGAAAAATAAAAGCTATCCACGGAATCTAAACAGACATCAAAGATATGTTTTGAGCTTTTATTAATCTGTTAAGAACACAAATAGGTTTCTTGGACAGTGATATTTTGCCACTGTGAATTGATTCCTTCTTCCCTTATTTACATTAGTATCCACTGAAAACAAGGACACTGAAGTTTATATGGTACAATGATAAACTGTGAATGAAGACTATGTTGGTATGTCCACCTTCTTAATACCTCAACAGAAAAGAATCTTACTTCTGACTTCACCTGATAGAGCATTAGACTGTGAATGAGCTACTTCATACTCCTGCTCCTTTCATGCTGTCTGGAACCAAAAAAAAAAAAAAAAACCAAAAAAAACCCACAGAAGGGGATAGCACCTTTGTTCTTTAAAGAACTATCAGTATTTTGGGTGATCAGAATTTTGTGGTAAGAAAAATATTTTCTTTGAATAGCATATTTGTCATCCTCTGAAATCCAAGGCTTGCTACTTTCTCACTGTATGTCCATGATGTATGTCATGTAGAAAAGGGAAAAAAAACCCTCTTCTGGACAGTATATTGCTGTTCTCAATAATTTTTTCTGGTTTTCTGTTTTTCTTTTTTTCTTTTTTTTTTCTTTTTTTTTTTTTTTTTTTTTTGTTTGGTTTGGTTTGGTTTGGTTTTCTTGTTTGTTTGTTTTTAATGTATTTTCTTGATTATGTTGTTAAAGATGCCTAAGCCCTAAGACTTGTGAAAGGCATTTCAGTATGCTGAAGATAGGTGTAGATTTGCCAAAACCCTTGGTCAATTAAAATTCATCAATGTGATTTCTAAATGGACCTATAGGTTAGCTGTTTAGGTGCTTTTCCAAGCAGCTAATTCCTTCAAAAATTCAGTCTGCAAGTCTTATCTCAGAGTTCAAAATTAAAGAGGTGACACAATGCCTAGACAGATGCACCAACAGCTATTATGAGATTATTATGGAGGTATCTTAATCAAAAGCATTTGATCCTTTTGGGACTGGGACTGAGGGGAGACATAGGGTATCTGCCATTGCAACTATGATGATGTATGTGTGAATATTACTCCTATGGTTATAAAACCACTGTGTAAAAATTAACTTTATTTATGGAATGGTATTTCTTATTAAAGTTGCAGCAGGAGGCTTTTAATCTGGCTCTGACTGTTGTGCCAACCCCAAAGTGTTAGTCAGTAGTATGAAATATTTACTATTTGAGACAAAGAGGAAACAAACAGTGGTAAAATGGAAAAAAATCTATCAAAATTGAAAAGACATTCAATTACTGTCAAAAGACTTGATGTATTTAATATTTAATGTATAAATATTTGATTTATATTGCTTTAATGGGAATTTCCAGCTAAGAAATGTGTGTTAGTTAATTTTCTTGCTCTCCATCAAGAATTTTCTTTGCAAAGGCCAGCCAACTAGGGAATACCTAATTCCTTTGCAACATCTTGTCAATTATAGGTAAATAGACACATTGGAAAAGCAAGAGGGTTCAGAATGGGGAAAGTAAACTAATGGATTATTTTTGTACCAAGATCCTTCTATAAGGGAAGAAGTAAGTGGTATTTTTAATAAGCTATTGCTAAATAGCAATATAAATTATGCTATTTCAGCATAAATTTACACATGTGTTTCTCAAATATGATATTAGTGCAGTAGTGAGTAAGCCCACTGGAGCATGCAGTTTGGGCCCAAATCACTGAGATAATGTACTTTTTAAGTTTGTGAAGAGTTCTCTTACCATAAGGAAGCAAAATATTTAAGCAACAGTGAATCTGCATGATCATGCTGTACTTGACTCCCATTCTGCTCTTATACATATGATACAGAATTATTAATCGTTATACTGATAATGACCTAATAAATGCAATAACTCTTCACTGTATACATTCTACAACATACTTTGTAAAAGTGCATCTTAACATTATTCTTTTAAAATTCCTGGAGGACTCGATTACTGCCAAAAAATAGTAGTTATAGTGATGTTTTAATTAGCTAAACAGCACTAACAGATATCAATTAAATCTAGTACATCCCGAATCAGATCTGTCACCATATCAAACGCTTTGAGCCTCACTTTGGGTGCTGGGAAAGGACTGTCATAGTTTAACCCCAATCAGCAACTAAGCCCCACACAGCCACTTGCTCAATCCCCTACCAATGGGGAGAGAACCTGAAAAGTAAAAGGTAGTTAAGTAGGGAAAGGAAAAGTTGTGCACACAGGCAAAGCAAAACAAGGAATTAATTCACAGCTACCCATGGGCACACACGTGTTCAGTTATCTCCAGGGGAACAAGGTCCATCATGCGCAGAGTTACTTGGAAAGACAAATATCATCTTCCCAAATGTTCCACTCTCCCTCCTTCTTCCCCCCACTTTGTATACTGGCGTGGTGCCACAGGGTCTGGAATATCCCTTTGGTCAGTTGGGGTCACCTGCCCCAGCTGTGTCTCTTCCCATCCTCCCAAGAACCTCCACTCTCCTCACCAGCGTGGCAGTACAAGAAGCAGAAAATGTTTTAGTTCTGTGCAAGTCCTGCTCAGCAAACAAGAAAAAGATCTTTATATTATCAACCCTGCATTCAGCACAATTCAAAACCAGCCCAATTGTAGCCACAATCATACCATATTATTAGACTGCAGCTCTGACATCAACGTGTCACACCACTATATTATTACATGGATGGGAAGATAATATTAGTCTTTGATTTCTGCTTAATTTTTAGCAGAGAAAATGTTTTCTGTGCGATACATGTAGCATTGAATAACATAGAAGCAATATTTCTACAGGTATCTTATTAATATTTATGCATCTGCTTTATGCATCTGCTTTATAATTTTTTTTTCTCTATTACACTTATTTCATGCTTTTCCTTATGTAAAGCTGCTGTGGTGTAGACACAACAAAAATATGTGCAGCATGCTCAGGCAGCACTGTTCATCCAATAAGCAAATTCAAGCTATGTGATTTGCCCTCTGATTTTCATAGTAAACTCATTTCTAAGTTCTACTGCTACTGATTTCAACAACTCTCAAGTCTGGATCTCAGATCATAACATCTCTAAGAGCTGCACAGCATAATAACTTCTAGCATAGGACTAGAAGCAATATGCCCATCTGTTATCAGCTTGTTTATCTCACTTTTAGATTTTTGTGAAGGCTGCCCCAAACAAATACTTAATCCTGCCTAAGGAAGGTTGTTAATTAGTGCTAAAACTTACAAAAAAAATGCAAACCAAGCCAAGCCAAACAAACCAAACCAACCAACTAACCAACCAAAGAAGAAAAACAATGTGTAAACACTCCCATCTTCCTTTTAGTTTTTTACCATTTTCTGTGTATGTAGAAGATATACCATGCACAAGTAGGGATGCTCCATCTAATTCAAACATTCATGCTAGCCATGTCTTTGTGTTTACATGACTTTGTCCTCTCAAAAAAAATCCCTATCCCTATCACCAAAAGCCTCACTTTTATTCTTCTCTCCTCTGCCCCTTCTTTCCAGTCATAACCAGTTAAGTTTTGTGTCTTTCTCCAGTCTCCCAAATTTAATAAAAAAAGCTATGTAACTATGGTATCTTCATCACCAAAAGCATGGCCCTTTTTTACAATTGCATCTTTTTGGCTTATGTACATTTACAATTTTCCCTGAGTAACTTGACAGGAATTATCTCATCATGTAGTTCACACTCTATTTGAAACTCCCAAGCAATGTAGGCAACATTAAAAAGGTTTTTCCTGCTACCCAGTTATCTTTTCTGGTTCTAGTTTTAGTGTTATTTCTTTCTGAGTAAGTATCTCAGAAGCCACAGTCTCAGTCCTCTAAAGGAAATGGAATTTTCTTCCCCATATCTTGGCTGCAAATGCTTTCCTTCCTGTAGAATTGTAGATTGAATTGTGATAATTTTCAAGGTATGTTTTTTCTCAACCTGAATCTTGAGACATTGCTAATATCAGTGGGATAGGAAGGTTGTCTTGTTTGGCACAGTTTACACAGAGGAAAGAAGATGAAATAAAATTAATTCTTTATAATAATGAACTTCAAAAAAATCTTTTAAGAAACTTTTTTACTTGAAGGAACATATAGTAAAGAGGTGACTAAAATAGCTTGCTTCAACAAACATATGAGTGGTAATATGAGTAAATGACAAAGAGACAAAAAGGCTTTCAAAATATGCTCTCTCCCACACACGGCATAATAGCCTGTTGTTGCAAGGAGGGAATAACCTTCTATCCAATCCTTGCTTTTCATGCTAGATCATTTTTTAAAACTATTCTTTAAGAGAGGTGTTTCTGAGCCTGCAGACTGACTTTGAGTTCATGACTCTTGCAGAACCCAGCTTCCAAGACCCAAAAGGACAGCTCTGCTTTTTGTTGTTAAATTCTGTGCAAAATGGGACAGTTTGTATAGGGAAGACTGAGCAGAACCTCAGTCCACAGTAATCAGTATCTTTTTTTTCTCCCACTGAAAACAGAACAGCTAGTCTTACAAGTTTAATTAGAAGTCATAGAGAGTTGGGACAGCTTCATTGTATCAGGAATGAATATTCTCTACGTAGATATAGCTGGAGTGGCATGGAAGTGCAATTGTCATTGCTAGCTGTTTGTATAAAGAAAGTACCATAACAAGGAGAAACGTCTCAGGAATTTCTGGGAAAAAGCTCAAAGCAAAAAACTGAAAATATCGATCTACATCAGTTGGAAAGATATTAAAACATCAGAGAAAATCCAGTGTAAAAACACATTTATTCTTATCATTGTAAATCCAGTTACAGACAGTTTCTTAGTCTAGCATTCATGAATTTCACTGCTTAGCTCTCCACACAAATATGCAGAGCACATAAAAGAAGAATTCATATATTCTAGAGTTAGATTTCAGCATTCAAAATTCAAAGTCACTTGCTGAAAACTGGTACAACAAAAGCATATTAAGAGCCATGTGGTAAAACACTGAGGTAGTCCCCAGCCTGTGCTAGGACCCAGCATCCAAATTTTGCATAGTTCAAGGCTTTTAACTGAAATTAGCTCCTATCTGTCACTCTGTATTTAATGCTCACTAACAGTTGTGTTATGTTTTGTGCACTTCTGAAGCAAATCTTTCACTTCAGTTTTGTCCAGAAGGCACCTTCTTTGTAGTCCTAGGACACTAAGTGAACTGAAGCCTGGTCAGTGGAAGAAGATTCACTTAAAAAGCCTGGTCCAAACTCTAATAACAGTGTGAACATGGTGTTTTTAAAACGGAGTTTTACTGTAACCCACTTTAGTTGTAAATCTTAAAGCAAACAAAGACAACTTTACATTTGTGGATGATGCAAATAAAAATGAAGGACAGGTAGAGGAGATATTGATTCCAAGATCTAGTTGCTTGAGCAAATAATATTTCTAGAATGCTAGTATTTCTGAAATGCTCAGTTGTATACACTTTTAAAAACATCTGCATACGAAGCAAGCTGTAAAACTATCTGTTACGTTTGTGATGTCAACAGATGATGTGATACAGAAAATATTTAATACAGA
>VXBC01013293.1:12403-23531 GCA_013399945.1 Ploceus nigricollis
GGCCCTTCCCTTTGCCCAGCACACCGGGAGCTGCCCGGTGGCCGTGCCCAGCCGGGACCACGTCCCGTGGCCTCGCCATCTGACAAAGGGCTCTGTGGGGGACAATGTCCGGGAAACGAGGGCCCTTGTCAATGTTTTATGGGCCCGGGGCTCCCCAGGGTGTGTTTACGGGGCAGTAAATGAAAGCACTCAGCCAAGTGACATTTGTGTTCTGCAAATGCGATTATTATGCATGATTAGCAGCCAAGTGCACTGCAAAACCCACGCTGGCGGCGCGGGAGGGGCCCTGCCCGCGGCTCCGCGCCCCGGGGAGCTCCTGCTCCCCACAAAAGCCTCTCCACGGGACAGCGGCGAGGATGAGCCGAGCGCCAGCCCCGGCAGAGATCCCGGCACCACCCCGCTGCCCCTCGGCCGGCGCTTCCCCGAGCCCTGCTCGCTGGAAAGGGACCGTGCCAGCCGAGGAGTTCAAAGATTCCCTTCCCTGCTGCCAGCCCGACTTTCCAGAGGAATGCATCCAAACCCACTTTTTAGCTTTAATTATTTATCTGTAACCAATTTGGCAGGAAAACCAATTAAACGAGTGGGTGATTAATGACCTGCTGATTTGCACAGGTACCTAATTTAAATGTCTATATAATATGTGAGCACATTTTGGAGATGCTCTGACGGCTCGGGTCAGTCCCTGGCTGCTGGGTGGGTGTTTGGAGGGTCACTCCTTGGTGAGCCAGTGCTGGAGCATTCCGTGCTTCCCAGCAGCTCCAGGAGCACAGGAGGGCTGCTAACCCCAGAAATCCGGCTGGATTTTCTCCCTGGCCAGTGCTGTGCTCATCACACCCCCTTTACCAGCGTTTCTCACTTGGAAATCTGACCCAGGTGGGAAGGAGCTGATGGGACAGAGGAGGACGCTGTCCCCTGTGCCAGGGACAGACAGGCTGGAGCTGATGTCACCCTGTGCCCTCAGGACACGGGGCAGGGGCAGTGCTCACACCTCAGCTGGGCACACACTGGGGCTGTCACCACCCAGAGCCACCCCGGCTCTCCCCTCTGAGCATCCCTGCTCCCCCGCACAGCCCCATCCTTCCACCCCTGCACTATGGCCGGGCACTGCCTGTGGGGTGGGTGGGTCTGCAAACAGCCCCCTGGGCACCCCTGATGCCACCAGGCTGGGTGACACCTTGCTGACACCTTGCCCTCCTCAGCCCTGGATCCCAGAGGGACAGACTCCCTGGGCATGCACAGCAGCATTTCCACTTTTTCCAGGTCTTTTCTCCACTGCTGGGGTGAGTCAGAGCCGAGGCCAAGGGCTGCCAGGCCCCAAAGCGTCCCCAAAGTGTCCCTGCCTGGCTCAGCCACCCTGGGGATGGAGCTCCCCAGGGCAGCAGGGAGGAGCAGGGGATGGGCCCATTGTTGGGATAGAAACAGTAAATCCATTAATCTTTAGGAATACAATTCACTGTGCAAAACAGAAAAGGAAAAGAGACACCTCATTTGTTATCAGGTGCATTGTGAGAGTCAGGTTCTTTAATTATCTCACCAAATTCTACAGCCCATTCATCAAGTGCCACCACCAGGCTGCTGAGATTGCCACCCACAGACCATCTGGGCACTGCCAGGGAGCCCGGGTGCTGCCAGCCCCTGGGCACGGTGTCCTGCTGGCACGGGGGATGCTCCTCATCCCCTGGAACCCCCTCAGGGCTCCCTGGAACCCCCTCAGGGCTCCCTGCTCAGGAATTCACCTCCTGCATGCACAGGCAAGCCCAGCACTGCCAGTGTGTGGTCATGGAATCACAGAATCATGGAATATCCTGGCCTGGAAGGAATCCAGGGGGATCATTGATCCAGCTCCTGTCCCTGCACAGCCCCAGCAATCCCACCCTGTGCCTGAGGGCATTGCCCAAACACTCCTGGAGTTCTGGCAGCCTTAGGACCATTCTGGGCAGCCTTGTCCCCTCGATGGAGAGATGGCAGCCAGGCCAGGGACGTCACTGTGTCCATTGGGATTTATGGAAAACAGAGAGAGTTAATTTTTCCACAGTCAGGCAGAGATAGGACAGGGGGGAGTGGTTTAAACTAAACCAGGAGAGATTTAGATGGGATATTGGGAATTAGGAATGGTTCCCTGGGAGGGTGGGCAGGCCCTGGCACAGGGTGCCCAGTGCAGCTGTGGCTGCCCCTGGATCCCTGGCAGTGCCCAAGGCCAGGCTGGACAGGGCTGGGAGCAGCCTGGGACAGTGGAAGGTGTCCCTGCCATGGCAGGGGTGGCACTGGATGGGCTTTGAGGTCCCTTCCACCCCAAACCACTCTGGCATTCCATGACTCTGACATGGCAGTGCTCCCAGGGACAGGCCAGAGGAGGTGACTGGGAGCAGTGTCCTGTGCCCCCGTGCCTTGGGAATCGCTGTGGGATGAGGGAATCACCTCCCACCCCAGGGCAGAGCCTGGGACTGCTCAAAATGGGGCTGGTGAGGCTGCAAAGCTCTTCCAGCTCCCAGTGCCTGTGTTTGGCCTTATCCAGGCTGTGGCTGAAGCTTCCCCTCCTCCCCACCTTCCCAGGCCCAGCAGCTGGGTGGCAGCCCCAGCCCTGCCCCAGCGAGCTGGCAGGATCCTGGCACTTTGGGGATCCATGGTTTCCTCTGGCACAGCTCCATGCAGGCCTGGCCCAGCATCCCTGGCCGGGGTCAGGAGGGGAGGCTGTGGGATGGACAGGGGAGCAGAGGATGGCCATGGCAGCAGGAGGAGAAAGATGGAGAGGAAAGGGATCTGGGGGGCTGACAGGGGGGAAGCCTGTCTGGGAATCATCAGAAGTGAAGCTGGAGTGGTTTTTATAGGAACAAAGAGAGTCTGGCCCCAGGGGAGATCCCTGCTGGGATAACTGATCCATCTGGAGAAATCCAGAAAGGTCAGAGGTGGCTGCAGCCCAGGGGTGTGGGTGAGGTTTGGGGTGCACAGCCCTGGGGCCCACTGTCCCTAAGCAGGGCTGCTCCTCCACACTCTGCCACTGCCCTCCAGAGCCCCTGGGGGAGCACCCCAGCTCCTGGAAGCTGCGGATGGAGCTGGGCTGGGAGTCCTTAGGGAGGGCTGGAGCAGGATCCTGTCCCCATCACCTTCCCCCAAAGCTGCTGGGAAGCAGAGTGGTTCCGGTCCATCTGGAGAGCAGGCCGGCTGGGCTGGGTGAGTAACGCGGGAGTGGGAGGGAAGGCAGACATCTCCTGCGATTCCCAGCAGCGAGGAGGAGAGAACACACTATCCTGGGAGCGCAGATGGAGCACGGAGAGGGGGCTGGGCTTCCCAGGCTCTGCTTCCTCCCTTTTTCAGGGGGACAGGGAGTGTGGGAATCCAGGGCATCCTTCTGGTTGCCCTGGAAGGTCTGGGACCCTGGCAGGGGGTCAGGAACCCCCCTGTACAGAGCCCCGAGAGACACTGTCTGTGATNACAACCTTGAAAACCAGCACAGATGAATTGTGACTTCTTCTTTGGCACAGGGCTGAGAGACAGAGACTTTCTACAATTTCGGAATCACTTAAATATCACAGATTCCGACAAGGGAGGAACCACCCTGGAGAGGCCCCGGCGGTGGGCACGGTGCAGGGTCCCCGGTCTGTGTGACATCCCGTGTCACAGCTCTGCGGTGGCACCTCAGCTGAAGCCACGGCTGGGGCCGAGGGAGGGAAAGGAGCTGAGGATGTTGTGAGCAAACCCTTGGCGTGGTGTGAAATCTGCAGCAGGAGCCACCTCGCCAGGGCCACACGAGCAGGGAGGGATGTTCCAGCAGCCTGGCACTGCAATCACCTCCTGCTCCCCCAGGGTGGGAAGTGAGGTTATTGTAAGGCCTGACACAAAGCCAGGCTGCCCCTGGGCATGCAGCAGCAGTGCTAGGGCCCAGCAGGACAAGGAGCAGGGATCAGAAACAGGATGTGTCCCCTCCGGGATGTCACCACCACATCTCATCAGCATCACTCACCCCCAGCCGTGTGCTCGGTGACTTTGGGACAGGGACACGGAGCTGCCACATGGTGTGCTCCACTCAGACATGGCCCACGGGGATGTGATATCCTGAGGGGAATGCCCTTACCAAGAGCTGTCTCCTCCAGCCTGGGCTGGAGTGGCAACGTGATGCAGAAGCCAAGTGTCTTTTTGCTATGAATATTTGTTCTTTTCTCTCTCTTTTTTTTTTTTTTTTTTGGTCAAACGAAAACATTTCTGCAGGGAACGACTGTGACTGATTACATTTGTCAGGGTTTTTATCAAGCAATTGAAAGAGCTGGAGATTTTTTGGAAACCAAATAAGTGAAATATTTTGGCTGGTCAAAATTGTTTCCAGTAAAAATCCCCAGAAAACGCAGTCAGAAACGGTTGTAGGAAATTTGCGGCGCAAATTAAAAAGTGTTTTTCCAAGGGAAAACAGCTCCAGGGAAGATAAATTTCTTAGCACCATTGCTGGAAGGATGCTCCATGCTGAAGGCATCTCCCCGTGGGGTGCTTGGCTCTGGGAATGTGGTGCCAGGCTGGGGGCAGTTTTTGTCCTTGCTGCAAAATGGCTGCACTTTTTCCTCAAAATGTCACCTCTAGGCCACAGGGATGGGAGGAGCATTCCAGGAGGAGCGTGGTCTCCTGTGCACAGTGGAGGGGATGTGCTGAGGAGCCCCAGGAAAGCTCAGGAGATGCCTCAGGAATGGGATGTACAGGAAACAGGATCTGTGCCATGCCCTGGGCACCGCGTGCCACCGCTCCATGAGGATGCAACGTTCCAGCTGCACCTCACCTTGGATGTCCACCAAATATAGGGCAGGTAAACAGGGTTAAAATATTCCTCAGAACCAGTCTTGAACTGGCAGGAAAGGGACGTGGAGCAGGAGGCAGCAGGAAGGTGCTGGAGGCAGAGCTGGGATCATCACCGAGCCCGCTGCGGGCTGTGGCTTGGAATCTCTGCATCCCTTTGGGATCTGTGCCACGTTTCCCAGGGCTCCTGCAGCAGTTTTGCGGCCTCCCTGTCTAAGCCCTGCGTGTCCCCAGCGCGGCCCGGAGCGGGCTGATCCCTGACCCCGGCGCAGGCTGAGCTCTGTGCGGAACGAGCTGAGCTCTCGGGGTAAAAATAGCTCATGACCATGCAAATCTGCGGCTGCAGATTAATGCAGATGCAAAGAGGTGCTGGCAAAGCTGGCAGAGCAGCCCTGCCCAGCCATTCCCACCTGGAATTTGTAATGCACAGGCTGCTGGCACCTGCTGGGAGCGGGGATTTGTTGGGCTGGGAGGCAGAGGTGGGGAAGTCTCAGCGTGTGGGTCAGGGCGGTGAGGAGAGGCAGATTCCCTATGGATCACTGGGAGAGCTCCCAGGAGGAGGAGATGGCTCTGGGGAGGGTGACCACCCTTCTCAGCATCGCTCCTCTGGGTGCTGGAGGTCGGCACCCCTGAATCCACCAGCACAAGGATGGGGAATAACAAAGCCACGTGTGGCACCACCACGGCTCCCAGGGAGCTTTGAGCACCCCAAAAACGCCATCCTGGGACTGGGCTGAGCAGCTGCTGGGAGCCAGCCGGGTTCCCCACCCCCGAAACGCCGCGGTGCCCTGTGCCCCCGCGAAAAAGCCATTTGCCATCGCTGCTGCAACCCCGTGCATGTCAGAAATACGGCTCCTGCGGGCACAGCTCCAGTCAGGAAGAGCCAGAGCACTCCACGGGCAGAGAGAGTCATGTGAAAAATGCTCTTGTTCCCTCTTAAGATGCTTGGAAGCAGCCTGAGGGCTTTAGCACTGTGCCGCTTTGGTTTAAGTTTCTCTAATGAGGTTTGCCTTCTATTACTGTCAGGGAACATTTTTCATTGTTGAAGCCACTGTAAATGCAAAGCCTTAAAAATGAGTTTCCATTTCAGATCTGACAGCTCAGCTGCTAATGTAAAATAGAGAAAAACCACAGATCAGGCTGCCTTTTAGTGCAATTAGCCCTCCAAATGGAGCAATTTACATTGGCACACTTGTGTATCTTCCTGCAGAAGGCAGGCAAAAAAGCCTCATTACTTAAGCGCAGACCTTTATGAGCAGAAATGAAGGGAAGAGAGGAAAAACACACCAGGGCTGGGAGCGCGGGGCTGTGCCTCCTCCCCGCGTGCCGACGTGCCGGGGAGGCGCGGGGCTGGGCCGGGAGCGCCGGGCTGCCTCTGGATCGGCACATGGAGCTCCCTTCCCGCTGCCTCTCACATGGAGCTGCCGCTCTCCCGGTGCCTCTCCGGCTGCACGAGCCCGTCACGGAGCCGTGGGCGCCTTCCTTGCCGTGGGTGTGCTGGCTGGGAGGGTTCCCCGTGCCACACACTCTGTTCCGTGTGCCACATACTCTGCTGCTGTGCCACACACTGTTCCCCGTGCCACACGCTCTGTTTCCTGTGCCACATACTCAGTTCCCTGTGCCACACGCCCAGTTCCGTGTGCCACACGCTCTGTTCCCTGTGCCACAAGCCCAATTTCCTGTGCCACACGCCCAGTTCTGTGTGCCCCACGCCCAGTTCCCTGCACCACAGGCTCTGTTCCCTGTGCCCCACGCCCAGTTCCCTGCGCCACAAGCCCAATTTCCTGTGCCACACGCCCAGTTCTGTGTGCCCCACGCCCAGTTCCCTGCACCACAGGCTCTGTTCCCTGTGCCCCACGCCCAGTTCCCTGCGCCACAAGCCCAATTTCCTGTGCCACACGCCCAGTTCTGTGTGCCCCACGCCCAGTTCCCTGCACCACAGGCTCTGTTCCCTGTGCCCCACGCCCAGTTCCCTGCGCCACAGGCTCTGTTCCCTGTGCCACACACTCAGTTCCGTGTGCCACATGCCCAATTCCCTGTGCCACATGCTCAGTTCTGTGTGCCACACACTCAGTTCCGTGTGCCACACACTGTTCCCTGTGCCATACTCCCAGTTCTGTTTGCCACACACCCAGTTCTGTGTGCCACCCGCTCTGTTCCTGTGCCACATGCCCAGTTCCCTGTGCCACACACTCTGTTCTCTGTGCCACACGCTCTGTCCCTGTGCCACATGCTCAGTTCCCTGTGCCACATGCCCAATTCCCTGTTCCACATGCTCTGTTCCTGTGCCACACACTCTGTTCCCTGTGCCACGCTCTGTTCCGTGTGCCACATGTGCCACCATCCCTCCCCTGCCGCAGGGGTTGATGGATTAGAGGATCTCAGCAATTTTTCAGTGCCTGCAGTGTTCTGTTGTCCTTTCTGTCATGTGTGCAGGTGACTCCACCATGGAGCTGTGCCTTGCCCTGGGGACCCTGTGTCACCTTGCCACGGGGCTGTGCCATGCCCTGGAAACAGAACCACCCCACACAGGGCTGTGCCATGCCCTGGGGAGTCCGTGCCACCCCGCCTGGAGCTGTGCCATGCCTTGGTGACCCTGTGTCACCCCGCCTGGAGCTGTCCCATGCCCTGGGGACTCTGTGCCACTTCACCCTGGGGTGGTGCAGGATCCCAAAATGCATTCTCCGAGGAGCTGCCACTGCTTGTCAGCACCAGCCCCATTTGCATCCCCACTCCTCTCTCTGGCTCCCTGCCTGCATCCTCAATATCCACCCAAGGCCGCGGCCCCGCGGCTCCGGCCTCTCACAGAATAAAACAAGGATTCTTCGAGGCCTCAGGGCTCTGATTCCCTCCTTGCTCCGGCCTCCTCCTCCTCCCCTTCCTGGCTCCATCTCTCTGGGTAATGAGGTTGGAATGGCTCCATCCAGCAGGTCTGTGAGGAGCCCCTTCCCTGCGAGGGCAGAGCAAACCTTGGGCCCCAATCCAGCTGCTGCCGGTTCCAGAGGCCCCTCCATGCATTTATTCATCCCTTTTGCAAGGACAAGAGGGAGGAGGAGGAGGCGGCAGGCAGGAAGGAAGGAGGGACAGACAGCGCCAGGGCAGCCGGGGAGCAGCCAGGGATGGACACTGCTGGCAGGCAGGGATAGGGATGAGCTGGAGCTGCGTGGGTGGGATGTGCCACTGCTCCAGGCATGGATAAATCAGAATTAACAGGGCAGCTCCTGAGCTGCTTTGAAGTGGGAACAGCCTGGCTGTGCTGGGGGCTCCCTGCCCGCTGGCCCTGCAGAGAACGGGGCTGAGCCTGGCCTGCTGCAGCCTGGATTGGCCACTGAGCCCAGAATTCCAGCCTTTCCACTCTGTCCCATCAGCTGACCTCTCTTCCTGGGCATCCTGCACCCAAATCCATTGCTGTTCTCACACTTCCAGCCCTCAGCACAGGGGTTTGATCCATGTGCTGAGCTGGCTGGAGCTGCAGTGGCTGTCCCTGTGGATCCTGGCAGGGTCAGCCCTGCACCTCAGGGGTTTTGGCATCCCCTGGGGGGGTGACAATGGCTTGGAGGCTCTTCCCAAAGCCCCTGTGTCCCCTCTGGTGAGTGAGGAGCTGGGATTGTGCCTCAGCATGGGGGACACAGAGAGGTGGAATGAGAGCAGATGATGGCTCACAAGCAGTTCCAGCGGTCTGCACTGCTCCCTTTGGCCACCAGAGCTGTCTCCCAGCCACAAAGGGTCCTGTCAAGCTGACACCACACATTTCCCACACACCTGCACTGACTGGCACAGGTGACACCCCCTCCCTGCCATCCAGGGACAACAAGGCTCTCCGTGGCACTGCTCGGGATGGATGTCAGGCTGACCTTTTCAAACCCTGCCGTGACACCAGCCTGCTCTGCTCACCTGAAACCTCCCCGCTGCTCATCCCTGGCCTGGCAGCTCCACATCCCACTCTTCCCCCTCCCGCTCCCTCTCCTCACCTATGGCACCTCCACCCACAGAAATCACCTCCCCATCTCCTCCTTGTCCCAGCCAGCCCCTAGGGGAGGACACAGCACGTCCTGAGCCGCCCACCCCCATCCCAACCCCCCCGGATGCCGCAGGTGTCCCAACGCCTCCTATTGTCTCCCATTGTGGCGGATTTGTCCCTTTGCAAGGTTGGAAATGATTCGCTTCCCGTCCCCATCGCCGCTCCCATTCTCTGCAGCCGCTCTCACTTTTGTCTGAGCAGCCCGCTTTTCTTAACAGGCCTCTGCTCTCCTGATTGAGGGATTGTCTCCTTGGGTGGCTGGGAGAGTATTCTTCACAGCTTGGAATTATGATTCAAATGTCTCCATTTAAATGTGCTCTTCCAGCTGATTCAGCTGCTGATTGTTTCCCGCCTGGCGGAACCGGCCGGCTCGATGCCGGAGCGTGTTCGGCGTCGGGGGGGCTCGGCTCCAGCCACGCACCTGAGCGGCCGCTGCTTCCCAGCTCAGAGATCAATTCCTCTTTATCTGCCAGGAGCGGGCTGCTCTCGGGCTCCCTGTGCTGCCTGGAACAGGTTTTTGCCGAGGGAATTGATTTGGCCCCTTTGGAGGTTGGTGAGTGTGAGCTGCTGGCAGGACACGAGATTAGCAGAGTGCTCGTGCTGTCCCTCACCTGCCGGGCAAGGGACATTTCAGGAGTGCTGCTCTGGCTCCCAGCAGGTCCAGCTCCGTTACCTGGAGCAGCCTGGCCTGCAGGGACCTCTCACTGTCCCAGGCTGCTCCAAGCCCTGTCCAGCCTGGCCTTGGGCACTGCCAGGGATCCAGGGGCAGCCACAGCTGCTCTGGGCACCCTGTGCCAGGGCCTGCCCACCCTCCCAGGGAACAATTCCTTCCCAGTATCCCATCCAACCGTGCCATTCCCTGTGTCCTGTCCCTCCATGCCTTGTCCCCAGTCCCTCTCCAGCTCTCCTGGAGCCCCTTTAGCCCCTGGCAGGGGTTCTGAGCTCTCCGTGGATCCTTCTCTTCTCCAGCTGAGCACCCCCAGCTCTCCCAGCGAGGCTCCAGAGCAGAGGGGCTCCAGCCCCTGGACCATCTCTGTGGCCTCCTCTGGACTCACCCAGTCCATGCTGCAGCTGGCAGGGGCTGCTTCTCCTGCTGTTTTGTTGATGCCCAGAGGTCATCAACACGCTGGCAATGGGCACATTGTCAACATCCCGATGGATCCTGAGCCCTGTTTCCCCAGCCTTTCCAAAGACTCCCAAAATCACAGATGGCTCATCCGACATACCTAGGACTGGGCCAAAGCAGTGTCCAGCCTTTCCCGAGGGCTTTGCAGCTCCCTGGGGCTCTCCATCCCAATGGATTTAGACACCATCAGTCCCCAGGTGACATCTGGGTCAGGATCCCCCACCTGCTGCTGGCCTGCTTGGGGTCAGAGTCAGCACAGAGCCAAAGAGCTCCCTGGCACTGCCATGGTCCTCCCAATCCTCCGGCCCCAGGAGCTTCCCATTGCCTGTGATTACTGGTGGATCCTCACTGTGCCCTCTCCAGCTTGGATTTTTAACTCTTTCCTTCTGTAAATCCACCCCTGTCTTCCCCAGGCTGAAGTGCTCCACACACCAGAGCCATCAGCCCCTGCCTGCTCCAGCCCCTGCTGCCCTGGGCACTGCTGGAACCCTGCCCTGGGGGATTCAGGATCCTGCCAGGAGCTGTGGGGCTGTGGGGTGACAGCCCTTTCCCACAGCTCTGGGGTGAGGAGCTGAGGGGGACAGGCTGACAGCAGCGTGGGGTGGCCCCACGTGTGCCGAGTGTCCCTGTGCTCCGGGGCTGCCTGGCTCAGGAAGTGCTTCCCGAGCCTTTTGTGTAATTTATGAGGGCTACTCCAGCAGCACGGCCGGCCGGGGAGGAGGGTGGGAACGGGATCAGGCATCGGGCTCATCCCCTGTGAGACCCCAGCAGCCCTGGCAGGGCTGTGGGATGAGGATGGGGGTGGGGTATGGGGCAGGGATGTGGGGCAGGGATGTGACGTGGGGCAGGGATGTGGGGCAGGGATGTGATGTGGGACAGGGATGTGATGTGGGACAGGGATGTGGGACAGGGATGTGACGTGGGACAGGGTGCCTGGCTGGAGGCACCCAGCTCTCCCGTGGCTTCCCAAGGAGCTGGCTGAGGATGGATCCGTCCCTCTCCTGGCACCAAAGCTGAGAATTCCGAGCTAAAACCAATTCCATGTACACGGCGAGGGGTGGCTGCATTTTTCATGAGCCAGATGAGCAAACAAAACAAGGCTTTTCCAGGCGGGAAGAGCCGGCCCCGGCGCTCATGGTCACTAAGCAGAGGAGCGAGGAGCGGCTCTGACAGCCCATCGTGTTCCCGGCACCCACGAGCCG
>VXBC01013293.1:23557-35184 GCA_013399945.1 Ploceus nigricollis
TCCGGCCTCGCTTCCCAGCCTCCAGCCAGCTTTTCACACCAGCAGCGGCAGCGGTGGCCACGCCGGGCTCCCTGGAGAGGGGTGGGGACAGCGACACCGGCACGCTCTGCTCGCACATCCCTGTTCCTGACATCGCCCTCGCCTCGCTCCCCCCAAAGCAGCTCCAGCACCAGCAGCTCCTCCCGTGGGAAGAGCTGCGGGACTTGTTGCTGCTTTATTTCCTTTTCTTTTTCCTGATTTTGAGCACAATTAATTAAAAGCCAGCGATGGTGTCCCAGAAGACGTTGTGGGAAAGCAGGAAGCCGGGAGCAGCCCGGGGATGCCCCTCCGTGTTCCACCACGCGGGGGGGCACAGGCAGAGGGGCTGCAGGGTTCAGCTCCGGGTGGTGTCACCAGCCAAGGCACAGAGGGACCCTGCGGTGTCCCCCCAGCCCTGGGGAAGGATGGAGCCCAGGGTCTCCCCAGAGCTCCCAGGGTCTCCCCAGAGCAGCAGAGCTCTGCTGAGGTCTCCAGCCATGGCATGAAACTGAGATTTAATCTGGATATTAGGAAAAGGTTCTTCCCACAGAGGGTGGTGGGGCACTGAACAGGGAATGGCCACAGCCTCAAAGCTCCAGCAGTGTTTGGACAACGCTCTCAGGCACAGGGTGGGGTTGTTGGGGTGTCTGTGCAGGACCAGGACCGGGATTGATGATCTCCATGGGCCACTTCCAGCCCAGGATATTCTGTGATTCTATAATTGTGTGATTTGTCAGCCATGCTGAGCAGTCAGGACCATCCCTGTGGGGTGTGGTGGCAGCTGAGGCACAGCCAGAGCAGTGGCTGAGTAACCACCACGTTCACCAGGCTCAAACCTTTGATTCTGGAGCCGTCTAGACAGGAGCCCCATCAAAGCCCAGGAGCTGAGGGAGAGCACTTGAGAGAGGCTCAGCACAGCCCCTGCTCCTCAGAGCTGCTTCCAAAGCCTCTGACTCACTGACTAACCAGCAGCTCCCCTAAGGACTGCTGGAACTGCTGCCACAGCCCCAGGTGAAGGGCTGGCAGCCTGAGAAGGGGCCTGGCAGGTTATCTTTTCCTGCAGAAAGAGGGGATCTGGGCCTGGGTCTCCATGGATGTGCTGGAGATGTTCTGCAGAGTGGATGGGGCTGGGGTTTGTGGTGGGCTGTGTTGTGGGGCTGGTGGGGTTTGACAGGGATGTGGCTGTGGTGTGACAGTGGCACGTGTCCAGAGGGGACATTGGAGGGTGTGGGGTGACTTCATCCTCCTTACTCCTCCCCTTTATTCAAAGTGAGTCCTTATTTTAATGATAAACAGGAACCAGAGCCACGGAGCCACAAGGGACTGATGGGTCCCCATCCCTCCTCCCCTGTGCGTGCCCAGCACCATTCCAGGAGTAGAGCCTGCTCCATAAATCCAGAGAGGCAGGAATCCCTGGCAGCCAGGGTGAGGGATCTGCTCCCAGACAGATCCAGGGGCACCCTGACCTGTGTGGAGACAGGATGATCCCACTGCAGCTCGGGCCATGCCAGCTCTGCCCTCGATCCATTTGGAGCACTGGGAGGAGCATGGCAAAGCTGGGATTTGGGGTCCCTGATCTAAAATCCATGCTGGGTGCTCAGGGATGGCTCCATGCCTGCAAAGGGAATGTCCCAAGCCTAAGGAACACATTCCCAGCCCTGGGTGTGTTCCCAGCTGGCAGCACCTCTGGGGTGCACATTCCCTGTGGGTGTCCCAGCCTTGGGTGCCTTCCCTTCATCCCAGGGGTAGCAGCGAGGCATGGGTGGTGGGAAGTGTGTGCCCAACGAGCCAGCCCTCCCCAAAAGGCTGTGATGTGGCTCCATTTGGGGCTGCTCTGCTGTCACCTCCTCGCCAGGGGACAATCCCTCTGAGCGGGCGGTCCCCAGTGCAGCAGAGCTTTGCTCCTCATGCTGACAGATTGTCAGGGAACTTTCCTGGGAGACTGGACTGGTTTTGGGGACCAGCAGCTGTGGGTGAGTCCCATGGGTGGCAGCAGCCAGAGCAGAGTGTCATGGGTGCCTCACTGTGCCTTGCACAAGCTGGGAACACCCCTGTGGGCACCCATGGCAACTGAGGGACATCCTGAGAGCCCCAGGAGCCTGGAGTCTTCTCCTGCCCCTTTTTTTGGGGTGCAGAGCAGTGGGGTGCAGTGCTCAGAGCCCTGGGGACCCCGAGGACACCTCCCAGTGCCACCAGAGCAGATCTGGGGAGGCCCTTAGCAACAAGGAGGTGACTTGGTGCCCATTCGGAGGGAAGCGGAGCTGCTGGAGTCAGAGTAAATAATTAAAGCTGGAACTGCGGAGGAGAAAGCCGAGATAACGGAGGCAGCTCAAGCAGAAAAGCAGGGACTCGCTGCAGTCAGCTCTCCCGGCACGGCCGCCCTGGGGGCTGTCCCTGCTGTGTCCCCAGCATCCCCCCCTCCCGGCCATGGATTTGCCATCTCCCGCCCCTTTTCACGCCCTGGCCACTGGTTTTCACACGGTGCTGGTGCTGCTGCATCTCGGCCCATCCATCCATAACCCCCTGGGGACCTTCCAGGGCAGCCAGCACCACCAGCCTTCATCCTCTTCCTCCTCCTCCTCGTCCTGGCTGCCCCCGTGGCCCAGGGAAGCCCCTTCCCACGTCCGCGCCGATTGATCCGCCTTGTTTTGCTGCTCCCTCCTGTGCTTCATAAATGTCAACTTTTTTCCTCTGACAAAGAAATTTTGTGGTAATGACTCTTTGTGCCACTTCTAAATCCCCAATTACATAAGGAGCAGCAGCACAAAGCCATTCCCTTTGGTGGAAATCTCCGCGTAATCCCTTTTCCAGAGAAGCAGCCCGCCAGTGACACGCTTCTAACTCTTTGTTTGTTCTTTTGCATCAAATCTAACTGATTGCCGTGACTAATTAACTTTCCCTTTCTTCGGGCCTCTGTTGTCTTAATTAATTTCACAAATGCTTCGTTCCCAGCTCCCAGCCAGCTCCCAGGCTCGGCGGTGCAAAGCACCGGCAGCAGCAGCGGGGCCGCGCGGGTGCCCCAGGGCAGGAATGACCCAGCTGCCAGTGGGGTTCCACAGCAGGCAGGGCCACCCTGGCACGTCCCCAGTGCCACCCAGCCCCTGCAGGGCCGCAGGGACCCCTGGGCACCGCTGTTGGGATGTGGCGGGGCAGGAGGTGGCTCGTTGGAGGAGTGGATGGACCATCTCCTGCTGCTCCTTGTTTAATCAGGTCCTCTCCACTTCCAGCTCCTGCCAGATCCCAATTTTTGCTCAGGGTACTTCCCCCTGCCCTGCAAGGCCCTCCTGAGTCAACAACCAGGCTGGGAGAAATCCAGCCCAGAAATCTTAGAGTTTTAAGGGCTGGAAAGGACCTGGAAGATCATCTCACCCCAACTCGCCCTGCAATGGGAAGGGACATCTTCCACTAGAGCAAGTTGTTCAAGGTCTCGTCCAACCTGGCCAGGGATGGGGCATCCACAACCTCCCTGGGATCCTGTGCCAGGGCCTCACCAGCCTCACAGGCAAGAATGTCTTCCTCAGTATAGAATTTCTTCCTAAAGTAAAGCCTGGTGAAATCCTGCTGCAAAGGGCTGGTTTGGTAACGTCCTGTCCCATTCTCTTCCTGCAGGATCCTGGCACAGTGGTCACCACCACGTCCCCATTAGCTGCCACTCCAGGAACCCCCAGCACCACTGGGACCTGTATCCCACCTTCTGCAGTGATGGGCACGTGGATCTCAGGGCTAGCTGTGTGCCCTGGATGTGGAGCTCAGGGCTAGTTCTGTGGAGCTCAGGGTTAGTTCTGTGCCCTGGATCTGGATCTCAAGGTTAGTTCTGTGGATCTCAGGGCTAGTTCTGTGCCCTGGATGTGGATCTCTCTGCTGGACGTGGATCTCTCTGCGGCTGTTCCCCCAGGCTGGGTTTTTCCCAGACAAGGGTTGAGTTCAGCTCTCAAACCCGTGCTGTTGTCCCGGGCAGCATACTGGAGCTGCATATTCATGAAGGCGCTGCATTACACAGGGATGATGGCAGAACTGAGATCTTATCAGCTGCTTCCAGCAGCCCTTGTGGTGGCTCTTATCAGCCCTTGTGGTGGCTCTTATCAGCCCTTTCCTATCTGGGGTCTGCCCTGGATGAATAAACATCGCAGCTCTTCCACTCAAAGGCTCTTGGGCTGTGGAGTGCAGCAGTGGATGCTCGGTGGGGATAAAGGGCAGCAGCCTGGCTGAGGTCTCTGCCAGCCTTCCTGTGCCCCAAAGGTGGGGCTGGTGGCCCTTCTCGCTCCACGGGGAGAGGTCTGCTCCATGGGAAGGTCCCAAGCCTTGGGGGAACCTGGGGGAAACACACTTTGGACACCGCTCCAGCCCTTGATGGGGCAGGGTTGTGTGGCCACCATGCCCCATGTGACAGGGCCATGAGAGTGGCAGGATCCTGTGGCAGGGCAAGAGGGAACGGCCTCAGGCTGTGCCAAGGGAGAATCAGGGTGGACATCAGCAGGAATTTCCCCATGGAAAGGGTGGTCAGGCCTCAGAAGGAGCTGCCAGGAAGGTTTGGGGCCCCCATCCCTGGAGGTGTCCCAGGAAGGCCTGGAGGTGGCACTCAGTGCTCTGGGCTGGGGACAAGGTGGGGATGAGGCACAGCTGGGACTCGATAGTCCTGGAGGGCTTTTCCAACCCTGGTGACTCCGAGATTCTCTGTTCTGTTGGAGTTTCCCCTGGCACAGACACGACTGACAGAACTTCAGCACCCTGGAGTCAATAGTGGCACCACAGCGGGGTGAGAGGGGCCAGGCAGAACATGGTGAGCTCTGGATGGGGTTTGAAGGGGTGACCCTCTTTGCTTCTGGTAGGAAATGAAAGAGCTGGAGGAATTCCAGGAGCTCGGAGGAGGTGCTGAGGGAGCCTGCAGGCTCTGGGAGCTCGCAGGGACCTGTGCTGTGGGAAGCACGAGGCATTACTGGAAAAGCAGACGACACCTCCCAAAGGCTGCCAGCAGAAATCAGCCCCTTTGCAGAGGGTGTGTTGAAACCCATCTGCAATTAAGCCCTGGCAGTGCTGCTGTGCTTCCCCAGGGTCAGGCAGCCTGCAGAAATCCAGGAGCAATCGCTGCCGTTCCCGGTGGATTCACCTGGAGCAGCACCCAGCCCTCAGCCTGGGATCAGACACCGCTGCCAGCTCCGTCCCTGCTCCTAGCTCAGAGCTAAAAGTCTTCTGTCACCTCACAGAGGGAGCCGTGGCCTCTGGGGACAGCAGCTCCCAGCCCTGGCTCGCCTGGGCCCGGCAAATGGGGGCTGTGGCTTCACAACAAAGGGCTGAGGACAAATTTGAAAAGATTTGGTCTCCCTTTGTAGAAACCTTTGATTAAACCGTGGCAGCCGGGATTGAGCTGGTGCTCATCTCCCTGGCCTCCCACCCCCTCCTAGTTCTTCATCTCCCTCTCTTCTGCCTTTTTGCCTTGCCTCTTTTTCTCCCTTCGCTTTGGAAGGGAGCAGATCAATAAATAAATAAACCCACAGAAATGTCATTTCTGCGGCAAGAGGCGCCTTGAAGTTCATCAGAAATAACAATCCCGACCTCCCGTGCATGCGCAGGGCAGGGGGAAGGGATGTGATTATTCCCTGGGGAAAAAACAGCAGCACAACACGTTGGACCCGTTCCGAGGGCGCCGGGCTGACAATTTACCAGCAGCCTCTGAGCTCTCACTCAGTGGCTCGAAGAGTTTTGACATGAAAGGGCCACCAGTCAAATGAACGGAAGGATCAACTTGCAGGATTAAATGTCCTTGTCACCAACCCATCAAAACACGGCATTATTTTGGAGGGACAGATCGTTTGGAGGAGTCCACAGCAGATTAAACCTGAATTTCCAGGGGATATTTGGCGGGTGAAACGGCCGCAGGTGGCACCAGTGCTGCAGGAGCGCGGCGTGGCTGCGTGTCCCCAGGAGGAGAAGGATCCACCTGGCCCTGCAGGGAGCCCCAGCCATTCATCTGCCATGCAAAGGAGCATGCAAAACCCTGGGGCTCCTCCCAAATCGGCCCAAAGCTTCCTCCAGAGGATGGGGAACTCGAATTCCAGGGTTTACAGAGAGCTGAGATGAGTCAGGATCCAAAGGCTTTCATCCTGGGGCTTGACTGCCCCAGAATGGCCCCAAATGGGGGAGTTTGCAAAGGGAACGCTGCTGCAGACATTCCTGGGAGAACACCCACAGCAGCAGGGACACGAGGCTGTCTGGGTGCATTCCTGAGAGCAGACACGTCCCCGTGTCCCACCAGGACTCAGGGTCCCCGGAGCACAGACCCTCAGAGCAGAGCTGTAGGATCAGGGCTCTGTGTGGGACACAGCCCCAGCCCCCCAGCGCCCTTCATCCCTTCCTCAGAGTCGGGGTGAAGGTAGGCAGGACCCCCCTGGTCCCTGTCACACCCCAGCAATGCCCCAGGTGAGCTCTGGGTGTCTTTGGGGAGGGAGGGGAGTGTCTGCCAGGACATCCAGCACGTGGCAGTGCCAGTGAGGACCCACGGGCAGCAGCTCCTGAGATGAGGTGGGAACAAACAAGGGATATTTTGGTTCTGAAGAGCTCAACCAGCTCCTTTCCAGGTGCAGGTGTTAATGGGAGCTCAGCTTGGATAAAAGGGAATTGTGGACAGGTGTGGGGAGCTGATCTGGGTCCCTGGCAGGGGCTGGGAGCAGAGGGAACATCACCCACTCCTTTCCTGTGGGAGGTGTCTCAGCAGCTCTTGCTGTCAGTCAACAAGAAAATCCTTGTGTGGAGAGTCCAGCCCGTGTCCTGTTCCAAGGAATGCTATTGGCAGCAATTCCTGAAGGTTCTCCATGAGGACTGAGCCCAGCACAAGCACGGGAAGGGTCAGAGGGAACTCTCCTGTTCAGCAGTGAAGTGCTGGCTGTGTTTGGGTGGACAGAGGAGCAGGGTGGGAAAAGGAAGTCAGAAAACTGAAAAATTCAATATAAGTGAAAATCACAGTGAAGGGACAGCGGAGGTGGAAGGGGATCAGCCTGGGGAAGGCCTGGTCAAGAAAAGCTGTGGCTTCCCCACCCCTGGAAGTGTCCCAGGCCAGGCTGGATGGGACGTGGAGCAGCCTGGGACAGTGGAAGGTGGCCCTGCCATGGCAGGGGGTGGAACAGGCTGGGCTTTAAGGTCCTTCCAACACAAACCATTCCATGATTCCAGGAGTCTATGACCTGTACATGGTGTTGTTTGAGCCTGTCACACAGAACCCCCCCAGCCAACAGCAGAATCCCTCCCAGGGTTCCTGGAGAGCCCTGCAGGTTGTACCCAACAGTTGTGCAGAGAGAGAGGAGGAGAGGGTGTCAGAGGTGACCTTTTCCCTGGCTTTGTCCCATCCCTCTGGGAAATCATTTGGGGAGGTGGGGTGTCAAGCAGCATCTGCAGGTGTTGTGTTTTTAAATTCTCCTTCCTGCAGAGGAATTCCACGTGGCCAGGCCAGCCGGTTTCCAAAGCACTTCCCCGGGGTGATTTACTGCCAGGAGCACCGCAGTCCCTCCTGTCCCCTCCCCGAGCCACCTGCGGGGCACAGAGTGCTCAAACCCAGCACTCGTGGTGCCCAGAGCCATGGGGACGATTTCCTGCAGCCAGCCTGGGTTCCAGCTGTGCTGCAGGACACCCGGATCTGTGCTCTGACCTAGGAACGAGCTGCTGGAGCCGCTGTCCTTGCCTGCCCCTGACTCTGCCTGCACCCTGCAATTCCAGCAGCTGGGAGGGGACCCGTGGCACCTGGAAAGGCTCACGTCCACAGGGGCAGAGAGCAGCCAAAGGGCAGGGAAAGGGCTGGGTGAGGAGCAGGAAGCCTGGGAAGGGCAGGGAGAGCAGGTCCGACCGGTGCGGGGCTGCTGCGGGTCCGTGCCCCGGGCCGGCTGCGCCCTGCCTGCTCTTATCACAGCTCCCCAAAGAACTCCTGGAACTGTGCACGCTCCCTGCAGCCCGGGGGGTGGGAGCTGAACCCTGCCCGGGTCTGCTTTGAAAGGAGAAGGGCTGCAGAGAGCCAGTTAAGGCTGGTGAGTGCTTTGCAGCATCAAAGGGTGGCCTAAGCTCCTCTCTGCTCCCTCTCTATCCTGCCCAGCTCGTTTTGGAGCCTCGGGGATGATCACAGCCCCCTCCTCCACTGCTCCTTTTAAAGAGCTTTTGGTCCCTCACTCCAGGGAGTTGGTGGGAAATGCTCAGTGTGGTGTTTGCAGCCTCCGTGTCGCTGGAAAGGTGCAGCCCACAGGGATGGGATGATGGGGTCCCTGAGGAATGGAACAGGAATCCTCATCACGGAATCCCAGCCTGGTTTGCTTTGGAAGGGAACTTAAATCTCATCTCATTCTACCCCCTGCCATGGCAGGGACACCTTCCACTAGCCCAGGCTGCTCCAAGCCCTGTCCAGCCTGGCCTTGGACACTTCCAGGGATCCTGGAGCAACCACAGCTGCTCTGGGGAAACCTCCCATCCCTCCCATCCAAGCCAGGCTTCATCCCATTTCCATGAGTAGAAACAAAACAAAACAAAAAAACAAAAAAAACAAAAAAACAAAAAAAACCAAAAAAAACCCCACCAAAAAACCAAAAACCAAAAAAAACCAGAAAATAGGAAAAAAAAAAAAGGCAGGATTTTTTTTTAAAAGATGTTCAGGGTCCACATAACCAAATTACAAAGCATTCTTCCATTTTCCACATTCCAGCAAGGAGAGGGGAGAGCAGCAGCATTTCCCACTGACAGCAGCACCAGCCATGGCACAAACATCTCATCTGTGCCTGCAAAATGAGGCTGTGGAACCTGGAAATGAGGCAGCTGCCCATTAGGCTGATGTGACATTAATGCTGCACGTCCTGGAGACTGGAGTGTCCACGGTGAGCCTGAGGGCAGTGGGACAAGAGCAGGGAGTGCCACAGCAGGGTGGGGGCTGCTGGGACACCCCCAGTTGTGGCACCTCACCCCTCTTCTTAACCTGGCTGCACCCAGGGTGTCCCCCAAAGCCACCCCCAAAGCTCCACTCCTTCCCAGCACTGCTGGAGTGGCAGTAAATGAAACACTATTGCCTGATTACAGTGAGGATATGGCTCTAAATTGACTGGTTTATAGTCGTGGGTAATTTAATTTTTTCCTGCAGTGAATGGGTTGCCATATGCCCACAGCCCTCGCTCAGATCCCGGCACAGCTGCTCCCTGAGCACAGCTCCCGTCCCCATTCCAGGGCTCTGCCCCAGGGGTGCCTTCCTGCAGGGAATCCCTGCCCCAGCAGGCAAAAAACCACCCAGAGACTCTGCAGGGAGCCCAGACCTGTGGGAGGATGGGCCAGCTGTGGCTGCAGGGTCTGAGGCTGGAATTGTCCCAGCAAGGATGGGTGAAGCTGCTCCAGGATGGGCAATGCTGGAATGCACCCAGGGCTCCTGGAATCCCAGGGAACTGGGATAGAAGCTGCATTTTGGGCTGTACAACCCTAAAAAAGCCTCTGGTTAGGCACTGATCCAGCTCATCTCCCTGCAGGCATCGCCACCCTCCCAGGGCAGCATCCCCAGGGCTCGTGGGGAGCCAGCCTGGCTCCAAGCTCTGCCAACAGCAGGAGGGTTTTCACCAGGCTCCAATCCTCTGGAAACTGGGATGGATGGTGAAGAAGGAAAGCAGCAGAGTGAGAGGGGGTGAGACCCCCTCAGCAGCCGTGCTCAGCCCTGCTCAGCCTCGCTGCAACTCGGGGCTCCCCCTGCCAGTGATGCCTTGTTCAGGCTGCCCTAGAACAGAGACTGGACAGAGCTAAAGAATAAAGCAGGGATTTATTCAAAGGATCTCCTCCATGGATGCACCTTGGGCAGCACAAGAGCCCAGCCAGGGCTGCACCCAAGATGAACCAAAATGGTCCCAAAATGCACGGCCGCTCACGGGGGCTCTCCCTTTGATCAGTTCTGCTCCATTTGCACCTTGGAGTTCATTGTCCAGTTCCAGCTTTAGCCCATGCAGTCCCATCCTGCTTGTTTTTCTCTCTCCAGCCCACGTTGTTTGTGCTCTTGGGCTGAGATTTGGATCATTTGTCCTTGGTCCCCAGCTGGAGAAGGAATTGTTTTGTCTCCCTGCTCTGTGCAGAGAGCTCACCATCCCATAATGTGAAGCCCAGACCCACACACCAAAGCAGCACAGAATCTGAAAAATATAAAAGCCGAAACCGGAGGCATCCCCAGTGCCTCAGCCCGGGATTCAGGTCAGTCTCTCCTCCATGGCCTGGCTGTGTTTCTCCACATGGACCCCATTCCTGCCGGCTCAGTGGGGTCCTCTCTCCTCCTTGGGGTTTTCAGCTCTCCCCCAGTTTGGTTTCATCTGCCAGTCTCAGGAGTGTGTTATTTGGGAGAGCGGTGTCTCACTCCTTCCAGCCAGCACCGCTTGGGAGTATCACTTTTGTTTCTGCCTTAAAAAAATTCCTCTACATTTCTGCAAAACTCCTGATTTTTCTCTGATTGTTTTTTTCACTCAGTTGAGTGAAAACATTTTGTGTTGCACCAGTTCCAGTGCACGTTCTGTGGCTGGGGGGTCCCTGGGGACTCCCTGCTTCATTCTGGCTGCTTTGCCTCACCACGGGGATGCTTCAAGACCCACCATGGGACACCCCCAAGTCGCAAAACCTGCTGAAAAGATTGTAGGAAATCTCATGGAAAAGGCTTTATGAGTCACTCCGTGTCCTGTGTGAAGGCAGACAGGACATGATGGCATCTCTGATACTTTCACAGCCAGTACCAGGCACAGGTAGCTCCACCCTTGGAGCAGCTCTGGGTGTGGTCAGTGAGGACATTCCCACCTCAGTGCCTGTGGAGCACTGGAATCTCTCACCTCCCTGTGTCCGTGGCCTCTGGGGCCCTTTGGGAAGCCTTCTGGTGATGTCTTCTGAGTCAGAGAAGAAAATGTGATGAGTAAAATCGTTGTCCTAAAGCTTTGAGACCTTTAGGGCTCAAAGCTGTTTTCGCAAGTGCCCTGAGGGCTGTGAAAAATTCCAAATATTGCTTTGAAACTGGAAAGTCCCTGCAAGTCCCTCACAGCTGCTGCTTCTGTTTACTCTCTGTGCCAGGATTATTAACGGAGGTGTTGAACAAGCAAAGCCAGCCCTGCTCCCTGGAGTCCTCCTGGCACTGCCTGATCCTTGTAACTGTCCTTTGTCCTTGGCTTTGAGGGTGGGCAGTGCATGGCAGAGGTGGCCACGTGGAGATGGAGGGACAAAGTTCCTGCAGTGCCTGAGGCTTTGCTGGGCAGGGTGACCGTCCCTGGTGCTGTGTCTCCATCCCTGGGGACAGGGACTATCCCTGGGGCTGTGTCCAGGCAGGATGACCATTCCTCCCTATGCCAGTGTCTCCATCCCTGTGCCAGGGACCATCCCTGGGGCTGTATCTCCATCCCTGGGGCTGTGTCCAGGCAGGATGACCATCCCTGGGGCTGTGTCTCCATCCCTGTGCCAGTGACCATCCCCGGGGCTGTCTGGAGTTGAGCAGTGCCTGGCACTGCTGTTGCCCATGGGGCAGTGTCTGTGTGGTCTCTTTCAGGATCTTGGAGCCCCCACATTGCTGTGGGAATGTGTCCTGTGGGAAGATGAGCTCAGCATCTGCCCTTCCTCCACAGGGAATGGTTTGGGGTGGA
>VXBC01013293.1:36250-46734 GCA_013399945.1 Ploceus nigricollis
CCAGGGATCCAGGGGCAGCCTCAGCTGCTCTGGGCACCCTGTGCCAGGGCCTGCCCACCCTGCCAGGGAGCAATTCCTTCCCAATATCCCATCCATCCCTCCCCCACTGCTGCCCTCCCTTCCCTGCTCCCGGCCCCACGGGAGTCACTGAGCACCTGTGGCCTTCCCTAGAGGGGACAAGAGCCCCCAGCCCGTCCCTGCCTCCTGCCATCCCTGCCTGCCGCGTGCCAGGCCAGTGCCAGGGCAGTGCCGGGGCTGTGCCAGGGCAGTGTAAGGGTGGTGCCAGGGCAGTTCCAGGGCAGTGCCAGGGCAGTACCAGGGCTGTGCCAGGGCAGTTCCAGGGCTGTGCCAGGGAAGTGCCAGGGCAGTACCAGGGCTGTGCCAGGGCAGTGCCAGGGCAGTGCCGGGGCTCTGCCAGGGCAGTTCCAGGGCAGTACCAGGGCAGTTCCAGGGTGGTTCCAGGGCAGTGCCAGGAGCTGCCCACTCCCTCGGGCTCATTAATGTGGAGCGCGTGCGTGCCCCGCTCCCCGCGCATCGATCTGATAAATGAGGAGCCGCCGATGGTATTTTCTACCCTTTTAAGTGTTAAAATAACATTTTAGTGAAATATGAGCAGGTCAGAGCCGAGCTGCCCCCTTTCATCTCCCAGCACAAAGCAGCTGCATGGGAGGGAGCTGGCACTGGTGAGAACGTGTGCTCCTACATCCACAGGGATGCTCCCACATCCATGGGGATGGTCCCACATCCATGGGAATGGTCCCACATCCATGGGGATGGTCCCACATCCATGGGAATGGTCCCACATCCATGGGGAATGGTCCCATATCCATGGGGGATGTTCCCACATCCATGGGGATGCTCCCAGCACCTGGGATAGGTGGGTTTGGCATGGTACAAGCAGTGCTCGAGTGTCTGGGAGAGGACTGGGGTCAGTGTGGGTGTGCAGGGGTTGGTGCTGCACCTGTGCACGGGACAAGGAGGAAAACACATTTCCATCCACCCCACAGTGAAAACTTCCACATTTCCAAAGCCCTTACAGGTGCAGAGCTTTATTTGTAAGCTTTAGCAACTCATGGCTTCTCCTTGAGTCTTTCTGGCTCTTCTCTCTGCAATTCCTTTGTGGAAATGTCATGGCTTGGTCTGAGGATTGGGAAAATGAAATGATGTCCTTGAGGTCCCTGTGCAATCCCTGCCTGGCAAGGAGGTGAGGGCTGGATGCAAGGGAAACCAATCCCTGTGTGAAAAATGGGTGATTTCAGCCAGTTAAACTAATCTAGAAAATGGATTGGATGGGGGAAAAAATAGGGAAATGCTCTCTGGACTGTGAAATGATTTCCTGGAAATTGGAGTGTGTCACTGACAGCTGCTCCTGGTGGAGTCACGGGTGTTGGGAAGAGAACTGGGAGCAGCAGCGGCTTTGGCAAGTCCTGGGGGATCCTGCCCTGCACTGGTGGCCTGACCTCCCTTGTCTGGGGCATCCAGCCCCTTCCAGGCCTGATGGATTTGCGGGATGTGGTGGCTGTAGGGGATGGGAGCTATTTTCACACCATGGATAGGAGTGGTTCCTTCAGTGGCCGGGGTTCCTGTGCATCCCTGGGGCCTGCCTGGAGCTGCCCTGGGCATCCTCCCCTGCCCATCTCATAAACACCTTCCCTGGGCATCCTTTCCATGCCCATCCCACACATCCTTCCCTTGACCATTTAATGCATCCTTTCCCATCCCATCCACCATCTCCCTGCCCATCCTGTGCCTCCTTCCCCTGCCTATCCCTTGCATCCTTGCCCTGCTCATCCCATAAAAACTTTCCCTGTGCCTCCTTCCCCTGCCCATCCCATCCATTGTTCCCGTGCCCATCCTGAGCATCCTTCCCATGCCCATCCCATCCACCATTCCCCTGCCATCCCATCCATCCTTCCCTGTGCATTTAATGTGTCCTTTCCCATCCCATCCACCATTTCCCTGCCCATCCCATGCATCCTTCCCCTGCCATCCCATCCATCCTTCCCCTGCCATCCCATCCATCCTTCCCCTGCCCACCCTGTGTCTCTTTCCCTGCCCACCTCCCCCCACAGCCCTTTGATTCCCTCCTTCCCCTGCTTCCAGGGAAGCTGTTCCCAAAGTTCCCAACGCATCCTCGCATCCCCTCTCTCCACCCAGCCGAGTCCAGCTCCTCCTCAGCCTCCAGCCCCCCTTTCCAGCCCGTTGCCCGATGCCTCTTCCCTCTCCACATCCCTGGAGTGTGATTGCTCCGCGCCCTGGGTGAGAGCAGGAGAAATATGCGCTGAGATGACATTTGGGTTATGCATGATGCTATTAAAATATGATAAGAACGCTATTAACATTAATAATCCTTTTCATTGTATCATTTAGGGAGCAAAACAAGCCATTAAATATTACAGAGTCATTGGGGCTTTGATGGCTTCAGGGAGGGGAACATTTGGCCAGATTTGTCTACACGTGCTCTGGAATTACAACATTATCTCTGGGAAATGGGCTGCTCCGGGCTCGGCATCTCCAGCAGCTCCATGGATCCAGGAGGGTCTTGGGTGTGCCAGGATGGTGTCTGGGTCTGAACAGCCAGGTGTCTGCTGAGGAAGGCAGGAGCCTCCCCTGAAATGGAAAATGCAAACCCCCTCCCTCTGAGTTGTTATAAATTTGAAATTAAGGGGCTCTCAGGCAAAGATATGGGAGCAGGAATAACAGTTCTTTACTGGGAAAATTAAAAATACAAATGCAATAAACAAACAAACCCAAACCAGTGCCAGAGTCAGAGCAGGCCCTGGCCCCTGTGGGTCAGGGTGGTGGCAGCAGTGCCATTCAGGGGTGGCTGCAGCCCTCCTGCAGTGCCAGCTGTGGCTCTGCTGGAGCAGGGATCCTGGACAAGGGGGGAGTTTTCCTCTGAAGCTCCAGGGCTGCTGGAGATGGGCCTGGGCTCCCTCTGGGAATGCAGAGGAGAAGAAAGCTGCTCCTCTGGGAATGCAGGGGGAAAAGGCTGCTGTGCTGTTCCCAAGGTCAGATTGGATCCAGGTAGGAATGCTTGGCTCCTCCCCTGGGCGGAGCATCTCCCATGGGATGCTGGAATTTTCTCAGCCATGCAGGGACACTCAGTGGCCATGGACAGCAGAGATCTCCTGGAGGGAGGATTGGCTGTGGGAGAGATGAAGAAAAAACTGCCCCATGAACAGCAGAGAACTGCCCCAGCTCTGACAGATGGTGACAGAATACACACACCCTGCTACATCTTTCAACCTGAGACAGATGGGATGGAGCGTCCCAGGTGCCAGGTGGGGCAGCAGTGTGGGAGGTGACACCCCTGCACCCTTGTTGGAGCACAGGGAACAGGCTGGGATCCCCTGGGAAGGGTGCAGGGGCAGGCTGGGTGTGAGGTGGTTCTGATGGAGATTCCTTGTGGTGCTCACAGCAGGCAGGAGGAGACTGCCTGGGCTGGAAAGGGCTGCTCTGCCCAGAGCAGGGCTGCAGTCAGTTTGGGTGCCCCTCTTCCACTTCAGTCTCCACTGCCCTCCCCCTGCCTCCTCCGGGCTACCTGCAGGTGTTACAGCAGAGGGGCCACTTGGATTTCCCAACACTTCCAGCGTGGTCCAGGCTGGAAACTCTCAGCTTGGAGCAGGCTGCTGTTTGCACACCAAACCTGCTGCCAGCCCTCCCACACCACCTCCAAGCTCACTCTGATTTACCCAAACCTCAGCATAAATCTCCTCTCCCCGCTGCCACGCTCAGCCCTGAAGCTCATCCATGTGGGAGTTCCCTGGACACTGAAGCATTAGCTCTTAAATGCTCAGAAAGGCACCTCACTCCCCGGCAGCTCCCTGGAGAGGACAGTTCCTGCATCCCTGATGCTCTGCCTGCCCTGGTTATGTTCAATCCGAGGTCTTGTGTGCTGGTTTTGCCACTACACCTCGGCAGGACCATCCCTTTTCTGCTCACTCATCCGCTGGGGAGAGGGCAGCAGGATCTCTCAGGTGGAAAATGCTGGTTTGGGACAGCTGCTCAGTTCCCAAACCCCACCGCCTTCCCCTGGGCAGGAACCAGCACCTGCTCCTCACTCAGCCCCTTCCTAGGATCCAGCCATGCCAAATCCAGGCTGTGAAGGGGTTTAGGATCAGCACCCTGCTCCAGTCTGGGAGCTGGGAAACCTTTTGGTGCCCACAGACTCCTCGGTGCTGCTGCTGCTCAGGGCCAGGCTCAGGATGCTGGGCAGGGACCAGGAGCCAAGCCAAGGCCCCTGAGCTGCTCAAATGCCACCAGGGCCGTTGTTATCCAGATATTTCCCCGTGGTGACAGCAGCAAATGAGGGAGAGAACAGAAAAATGTGCCGAGGCTTTGACAGGAGTGTCAGAGCCCCGAGTGAGCGCTAACAAGGACGAGTGTGGGTTCTTTAAACAAATCACTGTCATGTTGCAGGCATATCATGGTTTAACACAGCCACCACGAGTCACCAGGAAAGGTTAAAGCAAGAATGGAAGACTCAGTCCTGGGAAATGTGTCAGAGCTGAGCTGTCCTGGGGACTGATCGCTTCCTGCTTCAGGGCCGGAGCCTGGAGTCCTTGGAGCATCCTTGGGATGGAGCTGCCATGGTGCTTGGTGTTGGGAAGACTTCCCTGTGGATGTGGGCACAGCAGCAGCAGGATCTGCCCTCCCAGGGATGCCCATTCCCTGTGCCCTGCCCTGGGCAGGAGCTGGAGCAGGCTCGGCCCCGTGCACTGACAGCCAAATGCAAGCACAGGACTCCAAACACACCCCTGGGCTGCTTCAGGGATGCCACAGGCAGCTCCGGGGTGGCCACACTGCCCAGCAGGCCCTGAGCCCCAGGGTTTGCCTGAAGAGGCCTCTCAGGCTGGGTTGCTGCTGTCCAGGATCCACAGCCCAGGAAGCCATCAGGGCTCACTGAGCTCCCTGTGGGGTGTGTGACAGCCGGGCCCTGTCCCTGGCCACAGCCCTGCTCCAGCCCTGCCACCCCTGGGGAAGGGCAGAGCGGCCCGATGGGCAGGGACCTCCTGCTGCCAGCCCACTCCAAGCCCAAATCCTGCTGTCTGTGCCCCTGCCACAGCGGGGAGATCAGGAGCTCCCTGTGTCCCTGGAGGCTGCCAGGGCACACACACAGCCTGCGCCAGCGCTGCCTGCAGGAGCCCCCTGGAGCCCTCCCAGCCACCCCTGCTGGGCTCCGTGTGGAGCACACACCTGCTGATCCCAGCCAAAACTCCTTGGGAATCATGAGGAATGGCATGGCATGGCATGGCATGGCATGGCATGGCATGGCATGGCATGGCATGGCATGGCATGGTGGCAGCTGCTTGCTGCCCCCAGGGTCACCGCCCGCCGTTCACCAGGAGCCGCTCCCGGCTCCTCCCCGGCACAACCATCAGCCAAGGTCCCAGCAGCAGGGCCGGCCCCAGCTCAGCACTCTGCTCACGTGCAGCCCATTGGGCAAGGAAATTCAGAACAAACAGCCCCGAGGATGCCACAGCCTGCCCAGCTCCTGCAGGGCTCCTCTCTCCATCACGGGGCCTCTCCCAGAGCACTGATCAAACTTTAATATCTCCCTCTCAGCCTCACACAGGCTGCAAGGAGGCTGGCCTTTCATGCTGCACAATCCCCCGAACCAAAGGCCCTCTGCCAGCACAGAGCACCTGGAAAGATGTTCCTTTCTCTGTTCTGGAGCTCCTCGTTTTGGGGCTCTGGGATCCCCTCAGCTCTGAGAGAGTCAGCTGAGCAGCCCATTCTCCTGCTGGGTAAAACAATTGGGCACGTTGCTAATTAGGCAAATGCCGTTAGGCAGGAGGCTGCTGTAGGAGAGATGAAGGAAAGGCTGATGTGGGAGCAGAGCCCACCGGGCTCCTACACCACTCCCTCACTCCTCCATCCTGCCCTACATGAGGTGCTGGGGGTACTCTGTGTTTCCAGAGGGAAAAGCACACAGAGCCCGTTCCCAGGGGTGGAAAACATCGTAGGGAATGCAGGCTGCAGAACAAAAATATAAAAACACAGAGGGATGTGAAGGAAATGCCTCCAAAATGGCTGCAAGACAGCCACGCTGAGCCTCATTCCTGGCAGGCAGGGATTTCCCAGCTTGGAGAGGGCACTTTGGGAGAGTGGCACTGTCAGAATGTTTCCCTGCAAGAAGGGGTGGTGTGGAATGTGTGGCTGGGCACTGCCCACCCGTGTGACAGCTCCCTGCCCTCTGATGTCGGGATTTTCCCCTTGGACAATGTGTCCAGAGGGGGAAGACAGGACTCAGACATGCCTTGGGCTGGGCAGGCTCTTCCCAGTCTGCTCCTTGCTTTTGTCCTGTCCAGTAGTCAGGGCAGCAGCCCAGGAAGGGCTGGAGTGGGTTCAGTCTGTTTTTTGGGATCAGAGCATCCCACTGCAGGAGCTGTGTGCTGTAGGGTCCAGCTGCCAGCAGCCTGGAGATGCTCCCAGCTCCCTGCCTGTGCCTCTGGAGCCCATGGCTGCATGGCTGGAAGAAGATTCCATGCAGGGAGGGTGTTGCAGAGACCCTGAAGGATAAGCCTGGCCGAGCAGAGCATTCCCGGCCCTTGTTTTCCATCCCTGCCCTTGTTTTCCATCCCTGCCCTTGTTTTCCATGCTTCAGTTGGGAACTCTCCGGAGCACACGCACAGCCCATGGCCCAGGCCAGCCATCCCAGCTCTGGTCAGGAGGTCCTGTATCCCATCCTGGCTCCCAGAGGGATGTTTGAGTGTGTGCCCTACCACGGGAACCTGTGGATTTCATGGAATTTGGGCACCTCTCCCTGCTTAGTGCCACGGCTTTGCTTTCCCGGGCTCCCCAGGAGGGGAGCAGCAGGGCTGGGCAGGGCAGGAGAGAAGGGAGGGGTCCCTAAGATCCCCCAGCTGCATCCATCCCCATCTGGGTCCTGCCCAGCAGCAAAGCATCTGGATCTGTGCAGCTGGCAGAGCAATCCCGTGATCCCAGCGAAGCAGAGATTATCGAGGGGGAAAACTCGGGGCTTAAGTGGGATCGGGAGGAGGAGAGGAGGATTTGGAGCTGGTCCGATGGGTTAAGCCACTTGTACAGGCTGGGATTAAGAGAGAAGGAGTCTGATTTAGATGGGAAATCTGCTGCACCCCCTCGGAGCCCTGGCCATGCATTCCAGCAGCTCGTGGTGCAGGAATGCCACAGCTCAGGGGGCAGGAACGGGGCCTGCAGAGCTCCCCTGCCCTCTCTGGGCTCCTGTGTGTGGCTGGAAGTGCCTGCACCTCCTTCCTCATGATCAGCATCAGTCCTGATGGCTTCCCATGGGACCCTGCCCCGCTCCCCTCTGGACAAACCCCTTGCTGGGCCTGCAGATGAGAAGAGATGGAGGGAATTGGCATTTCCTGCTTGCCTTTCCCACAGGGATCCATCTCCAGTACTGCCACAGCTCCCACAGCTCCAGCCCTGTCCTGGGGACACCTCCATGCTTGTCAGCCTCTTTCCCTGCTCCAAGGGGTGCAATTCCCTTATTGCCTTGAAATTCCACCTTCCAGGAGGGGCAGCTGAACCCAGCCCTGAGTCCCACAGAGATGTTCCACTGCCCAGGGCTGCCACGGTTTCCCAGGATCTCTGCTCTCCTCTCTCCTGGTTGTACAGCCAGTGGAAACCCCCAGCCCCACCACGCTGGTTTTTCCTTTCCTGCTGGGATCAGGATGCTGCTCCCCTTGGAATCTGGCAGGCACAGATGGCTCTGGAACATCCTCCATCCCAATGGGAGCTGGGACCTGGCAGCTCTTTCAAGGGTGAGGATGAGATGAAGGAAGCTGAAACACAGCCAGAGATGGGAGACAGGGGCTGGGAGCAAAAAGAGCAGTCAGGAATGACAACCCCTCCTGGCACTTCCCTTCCTTCCGTGGCACTTCCAGGCCCTGTCCCCCTGGGTGCTGTGCAGACACATCTGGGAGAGGGTCCCAGGAGCTTCCCCTGGGTGCTAGCAGACGGGAGCAAAAGGGACCTTGAGCAGCTGAGAGAGGAGACGTGAAATTGGTCCCTGAAAGCAGCCCTGGTGTCTGGCGGTGGCCAAAGTGGCAACAAAGCCCTGCCTGTGGCCACCACAGCCAGCCAAGCACAGCCAGGAGCCAGCCCAGAGCCTGGACTGCCCTTCCACACCTCTGGATGCAACCAGGAGACCCCTGGGTGCCACTGGAGGGGCTCTGGGTGGCCAAGCCCCAGATGCAGCCCTGGGCCCCTTTGGGGCTCCCTGTGCTGACCCCTCGGCCTGGTGCACTGGCACTGCCCCCTCCCCTGAGCCTGGCAGGGTGCACAGAGCCCTGGGGTAAAGGATGCAGGTTTTGGTTGGAATGAAGCCCAGGAGCACAGGGGGGAGGTGTCAGCAGCCCTGGAGATGCTGTTGGATCCCCCGCAATGAATGGGAACACAGGGACAGAGCAGGGCAGGGCAGGGGGCCTGGAGCCTGCCTCCCCTCCAGGGATGGATTGGCATCCTGCTTGTCCCTCTGGGTGCCCTGGGCATGGAGAGCTGCCCTGAAGGATCCCAGAGCTGGGGGACACCTGGGCAGGACCCTGGTGGGGGAAAACCATCCAGGCCCCATCACATTCCCAGAGAAGTCAGTGCCATCTCCAGCCTTGTGCTGCCTCCTGAGCGGAAAGGAAAGGAAAGGAAAGGAAAGGAAAGGAAAGGAAAGGAAAGGAAAGGAAAGGAAAGGAAAGGAAAGGAAAGGAAAGGAAAGGAAAGGAAAGGAAAGGAAAGGGAAAAGGAAAAGGAAAGGAAAAGGAAAGGAAAAGGTAAGGAAAGGAAAGGAAAAGGAAAGGCATCTCCTGAGAGCAGGGGAGCAGAAGCACCAGAGCCGGCAGTGGGAGCTGCACACTCAGAGAGGAAGGAGACCTAATGAGGTGCTTTATTAATTGTGTTGTGAACTTTTCCTTTAATGATTCTCCCCGCAACTCCCTCTAGTTAAAGCTAATGGCCTGTAGCATGTTCAGCAGATGGATTATCCAGAGGTGCCCAGGCAGCTGGGCCCCGCTGCCAGAGGGGTGTGTGGGGGCTGCCAGACTGAGCTCCCAGTGTCCCAGGGCCCCTCGGGGGCTCTGCAGGACCCCAGGGATCTAGGGGGGCTGGGACACCCTGTCCCTGCCCCATACTGGTCCCAGTATGTCTCTGGAGGTGTGGAATGAGCAGCAGCCAGAGGGGTTCCCATCTCTGGGAGTCCCACTCTGGGGATCTGTGGGCCCTGCTGTCCCATGGCAGGGTGGGACACCTGGGTCCCTGCTCCAGGACAGCTCTGCCTGCTCTGCTGCTGCACAGGGTGGCCTGGAGATGGCAGGAAGAGGGAGCAGGAGCAGCAGCCCCGGGCAGAGCAGGGTGGCACTCAGGGACAGTGACCAGCCACAGGATGTGCTCCAGGGGTGACACAGAGCCTGCTTGGCCTCTGCCTCCTTATTGCTATGAAGTGACAGCAGGCGCTCCCCAAAAGGACCACGTGGCACCAGGCACTGCTGGTGCCCAGTCCCTGAGGGCAGCAGGAACCTGTGCTGCCCCATCCTGGAGTAACCTGGCAGAGCAGGGGGGCCTTCCACGCCACCCCACGGATTTCACAGAGCCTGGTGAGAAAATATTGATTTCCAGCTGCTGCAGAATGTGGGGTCACGGCCACCAGCTGCACTGAGCACTGAGAGCTGTCCAAATGTGTCCAGCCACTGCCTGCTGGGAGAGCAGGGAGCTGTGATCCATAAATCCCCCCAGGACTCACGATCCAGGGAACACTGGGGCCACAGCGGCGCAGCTCAAGCCGGGGGCTGTCCTACCACAGCTCTTCTCCACCTGCTCCATCAGGCCCCCACGGGAGCTGCATCCTGCCCTGCCGCCCTCCCGTGCTCTGCCCTTCTCCCGCCCCTCGCTGGCTGCTCTTTCCCAGGGAAGGTGGGCACGGGCAGCTCCGGACTCATCCCACGCACCAGGGCCTGTCTGCAGGCTGAGCAGCAGCAGCAGCAAGGGGAATAAATTAGCAGATCCAAGAGGAGCTGGAGGTTTCCACGTGGGAGTTTTGTTTCATTTTTGAAGTGCTGCTGGGGAAGGCTCGGCCCGGCCGCGTCCCGCTGGTGACTAACGGGGCCGTGTTTGTATTTAGTGCTGCCATTAATTGCTGCTGGGAGATGGTGAGCGTGGGCTGCACTCTCCGAGGTGACTCAGCTGTCCCCTCCTCGGCACCGCAGCCTCCGTGGGGTGGCTCTCGTGTGGCCTCAGCCGTCCCCAGCTCGGGGCACCCCCCGTGCCCGGCGCTGCCCCCCGTGCCCGGCGCTGCCCCCCGTGCCCGGCGCTGCCCTGCGGAGCCGGCGGAGCCCGATGGGAATTCCGGAGCCGGCTGCTCTGCTGGGAGGTGAGAGGGTTTTCCCTCCTGGAGCAGCTCTCCCGCAGAGGCAGCAGCCTGGGCTGGGGGTCTTGTGTCCCTTCCCGTGGCTGGAGCTCTCCTTTGGCTGTCTCAGGGGGGTTGGACGGTGGAGGGGCCCAAACCC
>VXBC01013293.1:46771-56852 GCA_013399945.1 Ploceus nigricollis
CCCTCGGGTGGGGTTTCCCTCCATGGGTACCCCCTGGTGTTCCAGGCAGGTTCAGGAATGCTGGGGGAGGTCTGGGCACTGCCAGGGTCACCTCAGTCCCCTGCAGTCACTCATCCCATGTGGGCTGGATGCAGGGCAGGGATGGGACAGGACCCCCCAGCCTGGGGGAACCTGTAGCACAGAGGGGCTGGGGGCTGAGGAGAGACCACCTTAGAGCAGGGGAAGTGACAATTTTTGGGACTGAGGTTCAGGATCACAAGAGATGGGCGGGAGGGTGTTATAAAACAGCATTTCCTCTGCACTGCCTCTCCCTGAGGCCTCAGTTCCATGGAAATGAAGCCTGGCATGGATGTTCAGGTGCTCTCTTGGTCACACAAGTGGCCAGACCTGCTGCAGGCTGGGGAGGGCTGAGGGATGGCTGCAGGGCAAGGGACAGCAGGGCTGTGGGAGCCAGGCTGGAATCCCAGGGATGAGCTGGGAATGGGATCAAAGCACAGTGCCCTGGAGGGGGCCACGTGCAGGGCCTTGAGCTGCAGCAGCCACCCAGAGCTGGGGTGTGTGGGGACCCCTGTGCTCCCCGGGGTTCCTCAGAGACCCCCAGCACCCTCCTCAGGCCCCTTTAGCTCCCCACTCCTCCTCAGGAGGGCAGGGATGGGAGGTCCCATCCCCCGTGAGGGGGCTGTGGGACAACCCAGCAGCTCTTTGCTGAGAGAAGCCCCCTCCCTCTCTGGGATGGACATTCCCCAGAGCAGCTTCCTCCTTGAGCCACAATTCCAGAATTCCAGCAGCTCCTCCACACGTGGTGCCCAACCCCATGGGACAAACCCTGGCCATGCCTGTGCTCTGTGTCCCACCAGGGGTGCCACCAACCCAGCGTGGCCAGGACCAGCCAAACCCTGCTCAGTTCATGGCAGCAGAGCAGTGAAACCCCCCCAAGCCCTCTCCATATGCAGGCAGAGGGAATGGAGGGGTCGGAGCCACCAGCCCAAGGGGCCCTGGATGCGCCTGCATCCCTGAGATCCCGGTTTCCTGCCTCTGGAACACAAGGCAGCTGCGTTGTCAGGTTTTTTCCTCCTGTAGCTGGAATTTTGCTGAGTGTTTTGTCCTGGATCAGCTGAAAATAGCTCCAGTCACTGTTAACAACTCATTAGCTCGGTTTTGTCGGGAGCTCCTGTTGCTGCTGCCTCGCTCAGGGGGGGAACGGCTCCACAGAGCCCAGAGCTTCCCAAAGGCTGCTGCTGCCTGGGGAGAGGCCTCCAAAGGCCACTTCCATGGGCTGCACTTGCCTGACCCCGCTCCTGGCACTTAGAACGTGCTGGATTGTGCAAAGCAATCCCAGGGAATTCACAGAATCACTGGGTTGGAGAGACCTTCAAGATCACGAGTCCAACCTGATCAGCCAAACCCTGGCACCCAGAGCCACATCCAGGCTTTGTTAAACACCCCCAGGGATGGTGACTCCACCACCTCCCCGGGCAGCCATTCCAGAACTTTATCACTCTTTCCATGAAAAACTTTTTCCTAACAGCCAACCTGAATTTCCCTTGGTGCAGCTTGAGGCTGAGCTCTCCCGTTATCCCAGTGCCTGTCCCAGCCCATTCCCGCCTCTCCTCAGGGCCCCTGCTGGAGCTCAGCACAACGCTCTGAGAGTTTTGTGGCTCTTGGAGCCTCTCAGTGCAACACCATCAATTCAGGGCTGAGAGACCCCAGCACAGCCTTGGCTGCTGTCCGTCCATTCCCACTCCTTCTGCCACAGTTGATATTTTCCCATCTCCAGCTCTGTGTCTTCCCATTTCCCGCATGGGGAGCAGGGGTTTCATTACCAGCAATGTCCTTTCCTGGCTGCCCTCCTATTTATGGCAGTCCTTCTTTTTTATAGCCAATTTTGTAGAGTGCCCAGCAGTTAGCTCAACTGCTTCCTTTCATTTCGGCATTATTGCCAATTTCCTGTTCCACGGGCTAAATTTATCACTTCTTTAATTGTTTGATAACTCCAGGAACCAGCTGAGAGTCACCCTGCCCTGTGCCAGCCCCTTCCCGGGGGAGGGCTCCACACTCCCACCTCCAGCACATCCTGGTGCACTCTGTGAGGAAGATTCCAGCCTCAGAGCCATTCCCAGCCTCTCCCGGGTGCTTTTGGCCTCCTTTCTCTCCGTTTAATTTGCCCAGCCGAGTTCAGCATCCGTGCCTTGGTCCATTGCCAGTTCATCCTGGGAATCCTTGCGGGGTGTGAGGGGCTGCCCAGACCTCTTCCTGCGGCACTGTCAGCGCTCCAAGCTGTGGCCTCAGCTCAGACCCAGCCCAGAGAAGATGCCAGGACTTGGGCCAGGTGGGAAGAGCCTCCTCAGGTGGCTTTCAGTCCATGGCACCCCCTCCCTGCCTGACTCTGGGCTGAGCAGGAGAGCAGAGGATGGATTCTGTGGGGTCAGGACAGCCCAGCCCTTCCCAAAGATTGCTCCAGGCTGTGCTCCAAGTGCCCTGGAATGAGCCCATTTCCCACTCAGCTGCTGAAGGCCCCTGAGCTCTGTGAGCTCTGCAGAGTCCCTGGGGACTCTCTGGGTACCTGTGCTGGGCTCCAGCAGCATCCTGGCTGCTGCTGCCAGCCCCCAAGGCCCGGCGGGGAGGGCTGCAGACCGGCTGTGCTGGCTCCTGCTCCAGCACACATTTCCCAGTTTTTCTCCTCGATTGGGTTGGAGCCGGCCCTGTCCTGCCTGCAGGGCTTGCCCTGGGGTTGTGGTGCTTCTTGCAGCCTCCTGACTGCACCTGGATCCCCCCTGGATCCTCCCCGTGCCTGCAGCATGGCTGGCTGGGGTTCTGTGGCATCAGCCCTGGGTCAGCCCTGGCACAGGGGCTCATCCTGCTCCCAGTGCCCTCCCAGATGTGGGAGCTGGGCTGTGGGACCGCGTGGATGCCTGGAACCCAAACCCAAGGCTGATCCCAGAGCTTTTCCATTTTTTCCACGTCATCCCATTCCAGGGGCACGGCATGGAGGTTGTGTCTCAGGAAGAGCAGCTTGAGGACACCAGTGTGCAGAGGGGTTTGGGCTCTGCTGCCCCACAGCCCACCCCGTACTGGGTGACCCCTTCCAGGGGCTCCACCCCACCCTCTCACAGCTCAGTGACACCCAGCAAACACCATGCCAAGGCTTTCTGCTGGATAATGCCAAAAATTCCCAACACCCCCAGACATCCAGGGCAGTGATCACAGCCCCGAGGTTGCCAGAGCTCCAGGAACATTTGGACAATGCTCTCAGGCACAGGGTGGGGTTGTTGGGGTTGTCCTGTGCAGCAGCAGGAGCTGGGCTGGGCAATCCTTGTGGGTCCCTTCCACCTCGGGCTATTCCATGATTCATCAGCTGTGCTGTCACAGAGGGGGTCGACCATCCCAGCCGTGCATCCCAGGAGCTCCACACCTTGTCCTTGTCCTTGTCCCATCCAATCCTCATCCAGCAGATTGGGGCTGGTTTATTGTCCTTGTTGCTCCTTTGATGCATGAATTAAACGGGTCTGGGTGCTGTGCCCCACTGACACCTCCCTGTGTGAAACCCCCAGACCAGGGGGAGCAGCCTCTCCCCATCCGAGCCTCAGCCTTTCTGTGCCTCCCAAAGACAGCCTGGTCCCGCAGTGCTGGAGGTGACAGGTCCCTCTGAAGGGGAATTTGGAGCCACAGAATTACCAGGGGGCTTCACGCCTTGCATTGTTAGTGCTTGTCAAATATTTATGAAAAAACAATCTGGGGATAATTAATTCAGCAGCAATGGCAAAGCCCCGGCTGAGATTTATTGGATGGATGTGATTGGAGCACGGACAGAGCTCTGCCAAGCCCAGGAAAGCGCATCATCAATAATAGATTTGTCAATAGATGAAAACATCAGCAGATAAACTAGTCTTGAGTGCCACCTGGCCAGCACATCTCCGCAGTCACCCGTGGCCAGCGCCTGGCAAGCAGCTCCCGGTGCCACCTTCCCGGCTGGAATCCTGGGGACCATGTCCAGCGCCACTCCGCACAGGCGGGGACAAGGGACGAGACACAGCCTCAGGGGGAGCCTGGCTGTGAAGAGCCCCAGCGCTGGCCCGGTGCCATCATTCCTGCCTTTGGTGTCACCGCCCGTCCCCAGGGGAGCCGCGGCTCTGGGATTCATGGCACAAAGGCGACCTTGAGCGCGGGGAGGTCCGTGCCCTTTCCCTGAATAGCTCCGTGCCCGCGGGGTCCCGCTGACCCCAGCCCCGCCGGCCGGGGGCGGCGGGGTGCGGCCGGGGGCTGCGCACACTGAGCCCATTCACGGGGCAGAAAGGGGCCCTTGTTCCCTGCAGACAGAACCGCAGGGCCCCGAGCAGCTGCGGCGACGCGGGGCCCCCCGGGCCACGAGCAGCCCCGGGCCATGAGCGGCCCGGTGGCTCCGGCGGGGCGGCGTCGGGAGCCACCCCGTGTCCCCAAGGCTGGCAGCTGCAGCAGGAGCCCACAGCCGCCAGCTCCTCACCCCAGCCTGGGGACTGTCACCCCATTCCCAGTGTGCCGGGCAGGGAGCACACCCCGCTGCTCCAGGGAAGCCGTGCAGGGGAAGGTGATGGTCCCCACGCAGGGGGGACACGGGGCAGCACAGCCAGGACACAGCGGGATGGCTCCGGGGGGAGCAGGAGCCATGGTGGGGGAGTGATGGCTGATGACCAAATCCAGCCCTGCAGCCTCTCCCCAGTGCTGCTGTGCTGAGCATTCCCAGTATCCCGCCTGCAGCCGTACGTGGGACAGTTCCATGGAGCAGGAGCGGCTGGCCCAGGGTCTGTGCCCGCCTGGGCAGCGCTGCCCCCTCTCCCCGTGGGCACCGGGGCTCCCCGGCCGGCCGGATCGCTGGCTCAGGCTCATCCTCATCCATCTGCTCTCCTGTCACATCCCCGTCTCCCTGATTATTTTAATGAGGATAATGATTCACACCTGGGCAATTCAAACCCGCTAACAATAACAATTTTAATTAGTTTCCACTACAAATCTGAAACGTCGTCATTAACATTTAAAACGCTCGCGATTGGCAGCTCCGTGGAGCCGGGGCTGGGTGGGAGCTGTGGGAGGGGTGGGCAGAGCTCCAGGGTGCAGGTGGGATGGGGAAACTGCTGACGGGGTCAGGGCCACAGAGCCACGCGCCGAGGGTGGCACTGAGCTGGTTCCTGCCAGCCCCCAGCCCACCATGCTGGGGGAGGGAACTGGATCCTCCCCGGCTCTTCAGTGAGCGTGGGCAGGGACCAGCACCTGGCGCTTGGTGGCACTTTGGTGGCATCTCTGCTGCTCGCTGGGAGCTGCAGCCTTTGGGGACAGTGCAGGCAGGGGCGGGGACATCTGTCACCCAGGCAGGGACACCTGCCTGCCCCACGCAGGGCTCCAGGAGAAGGGATGTGTCCCAGGGGTCAGCCTGCTGCCCCAAGGCTTTCTTGAGGCCCAAAAGGCATTTTCTGCCCCCAAAAAAGCTTTGCTACAGACTCCCCACAGCAACCATGAGCACTGGGGTCAGCCTGTCTCGGTCCCACACCCCCCTGTGTGCCCCTGGTGCCAGTCCTGCCCTGGCCATCCCTCTGCTCCTGCCATCCAGCTGTGCCTGAGGAGCCCTGAGAGGTGGGGAGCACCCCGAGGAGACCGGGCAGGGGTGCAAACAGGATCCCCTCTCCCAGAGGTGTGAGACTGATGGGCAGGAAGCCATGGTGCCCTGGAGACAGGAATGGGGAATTCCTGGAGACAGGGACTGGGAGTTCACAGGCTGTGAATCCAGCGGGCAGCCCTGGCTGGCACAGTCCGTGTGAGATCACCATGTGGGCACACACGGAGTTCCCTGGAGCATCCCTTGTCCCAGGGCACCATCACCGGGGTACCGGGATGGGCTCTGGATGCCCAGAGCAGTGCCTGGGGCTGGGGGGCGCTGCCACAGGGCCCTGCTGCTGTCACCCAGCACACGCTGGGGTCCCTGGCATCCTCCTGCCCGCCCTCCCGACACGGCCTGGCACAAGGCAAGGCAGCTCCTCATTCCCAGTGCTCGGTTTCCCCACTGGAGGCATCCATCCATGGCTCCAGGCACGGGCTCTGCCCCGGCCCGGCTCGCTCAGGCGTGCGTGGCTGGGGAGAACACTGCGGGAACTTGCTCCAGGCACGACAGGGAACACGGCAAAACACAGCAGCCACGGCCCAGCTGCTGCCGGGGGGGGTGTGGGGGGTGTCCCCGAGGGTCCCAGCTCGGCTCTGGATGAGCTGAGCCCTCCCAGCCTTCTCCGACAGCTCCCGGCGCTGCCGCCTGCCTGTCCCTGGAGGAAGGTGGGGGAGAAACAGCTCCGCAGTGCCCAGCTCGGGCAGCCTGGCAGCGATCACATCGTCACTCAGCCCGGCCCGGCCTCCCGGGACAGGCTCAGCAGGAGGCTGTGGGATAGCCCGGGCTGGGGTGTGGGTTGGCACTTGTGTGTCACCCCAGGAGCCTCTTCCCGAGGCAGCAGCAATGAGCAGCCGAGCTGAAGCTGTGGTTTCAGGGCAGCAGGGACCCAGCAGCCCCCTGAGGATGCCCCAGCGAGGGGGGAGCTGGCACAGCTCCTGCCCACGGTGTGCCGGGGGGTGCAGGAGCTTGCTGGGTGGCTGCTGGCCAGGGAAGGGTGACCCACAGCCCGGGCAGTGACCTTGGGGTCACACTAGGAGCTGTTTGATGTCCTTGGAGCTCCTTCCTGGAGTCTGTCCAGCTCTTTGAATGCACGTGGAGGGAGCTGCCTGATTGCTGCCCTGCTGAGAGCTGTCCCCCAGGCTGGCGAGCCTGGGGAGCACCAGGGCTGGAGCTGCTGCCCTTGTGCCTGCCCTTCTGTATTTTCAGGGACACGAGGGCTCTCCTGGAGCCTTGAAGGGCCCTGGGCTGGGAGTTCTGGCTGGGAAGGGACAGGGGCTGTGGGCAGCAGCCCAAGGCCACCATCAGCCAGGACAGCCCCTGAGCCCTCAGCTCAGCCCCCACAGTGCTGGGGAAGGACAGGTTGTGCTGGCACACCCCAGTCCAGCCACATCCCAGAGCCAGAGCTGTCCCCCTGGGCAGGGCAGGGCTGGGGACCTTTCCTGCACCTCGTGCAAACAGGGCCACCAGGCAGTGAGGAACTGGCCACTGAGTGTGGGCAGTGCCTGGGCAGGGTGGCTCCTGCTGTCCCCCTGATCCTGCTGCCTTCTCCTCTTTCCCAGCTCCCCCAGACGCCCTGCCCAGGATCAGGTGAGACCAGCCCTCTGGTGGGCTTCAGGCATGGTGGGCAGCTTGGTGCCCCAAAACCCCCCCTGAGTCCCCACACAGGGGACCCCTGGGCAGACTTGAGTGACACTCAGGGCTTGAGACAGAGTGGTGGCATCACTGCTGAGAGCCCTAGACTGTCCCTGCAGCCTGAGCCTGGCCTAAGCCAGGCTCAGCAGGTCCTGAGGGGCAGAAAGCCTGAGTGAAGATTCCAGCCACCTCCCCTCCTTCCCCCAGCTCCACCGGCTGTTGTCTAAGTGTAAACAAGGTATTTAATATGCACAAGCACTCATTAGCATCTCCTGCTTCCAAGGCACCGTGTCTGCAGCTGGACTCGCGGGACGTGTCACAGGAAATCTCGACACGCAACTTTTAATTACAGACAAACGGGTGGCACTGCCAGCCCCTGCCAGCCCTGCTCCCTGCCCCCTCCGGGACAGCCCCCGGCCAGGATGGGGCTGTTGGGGGACCCAGGGCGGTGGGGACTGAGGGGACACTGCGGGTGGTGGCAGCAGGGACCTTCCAGCAGCAGAGATGCAGTGCCAACATCCCTGGGTCACTGTGCCAAGGAGCCAAGCGTAGGAGCCCCATCCCTATTTTGGGGATTTTGGAAGGATCTCAGGGGTGGCTGTGGCCCATGGGGTATTTAGGGAGGGCACCCTGAACCAGGAGGCTCCAGAAGAAGGGCAGGGGGCTTCATCCATGTCACCTCATGTGTCACAAGGGTTTGGGTCACCCTGCCAAGACCCCGGCCACTCCTGCCCCCCTCTGTGACTCCTCAGGGTCCTGTGGCTCATCGTGACAAAGGGACAAGGTAAACCCCAGCCCTTTGCTGGGGTCAGAGGAAGGATCCAGGACGGACCCTGCTGTTCCCAGTGTGCCAACAGAGAGGCAGCTGGGCGGGCCTGAAGGCCCTTGTGCAGGCAGATGGTTATTGCTCATCCAGTGTTGCCCAAAATCACAGGTGCTGGCCCAAACCGGACCCTCCAGCAGCCCAGGGCTTCTCCAGAGCCTGGAGCTGCCCATCTGTGGTGGGATGGAGCAGCCAGGCCCTGCTGGCTCCCTGCAGGGAGGAGCAGGGGGTAGGAAATCCACATCCCCTCACGGTGGGGACCAGCCCTGGGCTGATCCAGCCTGATATGCAGCCAGGAATTGGGGACCAGGAATGTCCAAGGAGCAGGGGGATGGCACCCAGCACACCCAGCTGGAGCCAGCACAGAGACCCCCATGGCAGAGCAGAGCCTGGCCCAGGGCGTGGGCAGAGGTGCCCAACACTTCCCGTGGCACAGGGAAACCACCGGAGCTCCAGGCCTGGCTCCTGATGCTGTGCTGCTGCAGGAAGCAGCTGATGTTCCCTTCTGAGCTCCAGCAGGCACTGCCTGCTCTGGACAGACACTTCTGGGAGCTGATTTTGGGCAGATTTTCTTTCACAAGCCACTCACTGCTGATGATTTCTCACTTGCTTTCTCTGGGGACCACCCGTGTGGAGGGGGAGGGAGGATGGGGAGGGCACGCAGGCACCTCACACACAGCTCGGGATGCTCTGGAGGCCGTGGGGCACAGCAAACAGCTGGAACTGGGACCACACCTGCCCCAGACTGCGGCTCCCAGGTGGCTGCATCCCTGGGGAGGGATTTATCCTCCTGGAATGTCCCATCCTGAGAAGCTTTGAGCAAGAGCCGTTTGTTGGGGTTCACTCGAGTGTGTCCAGAGGAGGCAACGAGGCTGGAGAGGGGCTGGGAACACAAACCCTGTGAGGAACCCCTGAGGGAGCTGGGGGTGCTCAGCCTGGAGAAAAGGAGACTCAGGGGTGACCTCATCACTCTCCACAGCTCCTGAAAGGTGGCTGTGCTCAGCTGGGGCTGGGCTCTTTCTTCAGGAACTGACAGAACCAGAGGTCACAGTCTCAAGCTGCACCAAGGGAAACTCAGGTTGGATATCAGGAAAAAGTTTTTTACAGAAAGAGTGATAAAGTTCTGGAATGGCTGCCCGGGGAGGTGGTGGAGTCACCATCCCTGGGTGTGTTTAACAAAGCCTGGATGTGGCACTGGGTGCCAGGGTTTGGTTGAGGGGTTGGGGCTGAGGTGGACTCGATGATCTTGAAGGTCTCTCCAACCTGGTGATTCTGTGATTCTGTGAATTCTGTGAACCTGCAGCATGGGAATGTCCCTCCTGGGGTGGGCAGCAGGCAGGGAGCAGCAGCTTCCCAGGAGCTGGGGGGATGCTCAGCTCACTCCAGCACCAGCTTCCCATCCCGGTACATCCTGGCCAGCTGAGGCAGGCTGGGAGCTGTGTGGGGTTCCAGGGAAGAACCAGCTCATTCTCAGGGAGTTTGGGCACCCTGTTCCTGCAGCCTGGAGGAAGAGCTGGCTCCATCACACCTCTGTGGTCTGTGGGGCAGCTGCGGCTTCCCCTGCTCCCTTGGAGAGGCCAAAGAGAGACCAAATTTAGGAAGTTGGATTTCAGGGGTAGCTGTGGCTTCCCCTGTTCCCTTGGTGGGACCAGAGAGACCAAATTCATGGGGCTGGGCTGGATTTTGGGGTCCACACCCCTATGAGAGCACAGACGACCCCCTGAGCTGCCAGGCCAGGAGGGAGTCACAGCAACTCCCCCGTGTCACACCCTAAACCCCCACATTGCCCCATCTGTGAGGGTGCCAGCAGGCCACGTGCCTAGCCCAGACCTCGGGGACATTCCCTGCTCCTCCTCCTGCTCCTCATCCCCCTGCACCTCCTCCTGAGCGCTGCTGGCACCGCTTTGCTGCATCCTCCCCTGGGAGCACCCAGCCAGGCAGAGCTGCTCTGCAGCCCGGGGGTCACTGGAGGTGACACAGAGGTGACGCGTGGCCAT
>VXBC01013293.1:68619-88619 GCA_013399945.1 Ploceus nigricollis
TGGCCTCTCTGGACTCACCCAGCAGCTCCAGGTCCTTCTGGAGACCCCAGAGCCGGAGGCAGCCCTGCAGGGGGTGGGCCCTGCTCTCGGGGTGCTGCTGCAGGGGCTGTGGGTGCAGCTGTGGCTGCTCTGGTGCTGACAGGACACACACACAGCTCGGGGGCTGCTGGCTGTGAGGATGGGAGGAGTTTTCTCCCTGGGCACTGAGAGCAGGTTTGCTCCATGGCTCTGGCATGGAGTGTGGCAGCGTTTTCATGCACTGATAATCTGTAAAAACAGGGTGGAAATCTCTCCTGCCTTGTTGTCGAGTTTCAAATCTCCGAAGGGTTGGAACAGAGACAAAGCTCTTCTGGCTCCTTTTCCACGGCTCCAGATTCGGCCTGAGTGGGCAGATCCCTGCGGAGCCAGGCAGGCAGGGAGCTGCGAGATGTTCTCGAGTTTCACGCTCTTTACACTGTGATGTGTCCTCCAGGAGCTCAGGTTTTCATTCTGGGGAATGAGAGGCAGCTTGTGGCCCACTGCTCCCCATCACATCCTGTCCCCAAGCTCCCAGGGGCTGTCCTGAGCCAGGGGAGATGAAGGGAGCAGCTTCCCACAGGTCCTGAGGCGCTGCCTGCCCAGAGATCAGGGGATTTCAGAATTCACAGAATCACAGAATCACCAGGTTGAAGAGACCTTCGACATCATCGAGTCCAGCCCAGCCCCAACCCCTCAACTCAGCCCTGGCACCCAGTGCCACATCCAGGCTTTGTTAAACNGCTCAAGTGTCTCAATGTCCTTCCCAAACTGAGGGCCCAGGACTGGACACAGCACTCAGGGTGTGCCCTCAGCAGTGCCCAGCACAGGGGAGGAGTGACCTCCCTGCTCCTGCTGGCCACAGCCCACATGGACCATCCTTGGCAGCCCAGGAGCTTCCAAAGGGGAGCAAACCTTGCTCCTTAGGGGCACTTTGGTGAGAGCTGCTCAGGGGAGAGGCTGAGCCTGGAGACACCTGGGGACAGGGCAGCTGCCTGTGCCCTCCTGCTTCACCAGGACACTGATGGCCACCCTGGCAGGTGCCACCACCACCCAGAGCTGGGGATGCCTCGTGCAGGGTGATGGAGGCTCAGGAGCACCTCCCCACATCCCCATCCCTCTCTCCAGAGCAGGACAGGCTGCTCCGATGTCCCTGTCCCAACCCCAGAGCACCCCTGTCCCAGCAGCAATGTCCCCTGTCCCCAGCACTGTCCCCCACCCCTGTGCCAGCAGCTCCATGGCCTCGCTGATGCCTTTCCCCCTGGTCTGGCAATTCCTCTGTCCCCTGGGGAGGTGGCAGAGAAAGATGTCACCCCCCCTCGGGGTTTTCCTGGCCTGTCTCCCCAGGATCTGTGGATCTGTGCCTCCCACTGTGTCTGGAGGCAGCGTGGGGAGCTGCCAGCTGGGCTGAGCTGCCTGGGCACCCATCCCGGCTCCCAGGGGCCATTCCAGCAGTGCCAGGTCAGGAATTATTCCTGTTCCTGAGCGTGTGGAGGGTGCCCGGCTCTGCTCGGGTGGCTCTGGCTCCCCACTGGCAGGTGGCCCCGCTGGGCTTTGCTGGCAGCCGTGAGGGGAGGGTATTTTTAGCTCTCCCCTCCCTCTGGCTGTGGGCGGTGTGTGGCATTTATTTGTCGTGGAATATTTGGAGTTCGGGTGGCAGGCGGCACGAGCGGAGGCACAGAGCTCACACGGGCTCAGGGCACCATCCTGACCCCAAAATCCCTGGATGCTGGGGTGGTCCCATGGGTTTTCCCCCCTCACCCTGAGCCCAGGGCTCTGCCTAGGTCAGAGGGAAGCTGCATGGCTGAAATGCAAGAGACCCCATGAGCTGTAGGTAAAGCACAGGTGAACTTCCAGGGTCACAAATCATGGAGTCAGGGAGTGATCTGGGTTGGAAGGGACCTTGAAAACCATCTCATTCCAACGCCCTGCCATGGCAGGGGTGCCACCCACCGGCCCAGGTTGCTCAGGGCCTCCCCCAGCCTGGCCAGCACAGGTGAGCCCATGGAAGCCGTGCTCAGGCTCTGTGTGGAAGCATTTCTGTGTCCTGCCCCCAGAAGCTGCCTCCTCCTCCTCCCCTCCATGTGCCCATGCCCAAACTGGACCCACTTTTTCTCCTGCCAGTGCCTCGACCCAGCTGTTGGCATTCCCAGCCTGTCCTGCTGCTCCTGCCTGCACTCCAATCCCCGTGGAGCAAACACCTTGTAGCTGTGAAATGATGCCCTGCAGGAAAATGCTCCCCAACCTGTCAGGTGCCTTTCCCAAAGCTCCTCAGGCTGTCAGAGCCTCCCTGGCACAGGAACCCTCCCTGCAAGGATCACACATTCCCTGGCACGGGCAGAGCCCTGCTGGGTGCTGGATGCAGCTCCGGGATGGGCTGGGCACAGCAGGAATGTTGTGCCGGCACTGTGTGGTTATGGTTGTGATGATGTGAGAACTACCAGCTTATCTGGGCCTTACTATCTGTTTTTTAAAGTGCATTTCAGTCTTTATTTAGATGTTTTAAGCTCTTGCACTAGATTTTACAAGCTGGTGAACACTGGCAGAAGTATTTCTCCCACAGAACTATAACCACACATTCCCAATTCAGTATAAATATATGGTTGAACTAACATTAATATACATCACCCTTTTACCAATTACATAATAAAACAAATTATTAAGTTACACAGCTTGAAAGGCATACAAAATATTACAGAGGTCTGCCCAAGTCATGGCAGAAAGTCAAGGAGGAAAAATGAAAAGAAAAAGATCACACTTTCAACAAAGCAATCGTTGGTAAACAACTCTCAGTAGGAACAGTAAAAGAGGATTTTTCAGAAGTTTTCTGATTAAGATTTTTTAGTTACAATAACAAAGCATTTCTATGTTTAAAAAAAAACACTTACTAAAGTAAAGGACATATTCCACACCTCCTGCACAAGACAAAGACAGCATTTTACTGGAAATATTGTGGAGTCCCCTGCGGTGCTGGGGACAGGCTGGGGGATGAGGGTGGTGATTCCAGCCTCATCCATTCCGTGGATGGATCTGTCACACCTGGGACCCACAGGTGCTGCTCCTGTGTCCCCACAGGGGCTGGTTCCCTGGGAGCACTCCGAGGTGTGGCGTGGCAGAGCTGGAATTCAGCGCTGGCACCCGTCCGGGTTTGCTGCTGTGGCTCCTGGGGCTGGCACTGGGAGGCCAGAGCAGAGGCAGGCCAGAATTCCTGGATATTCCCAGCTGGGGAAACTGCTCGGTGGGGATGGAGTGTGGGGACAAAGCAGAGCTGGGGAAGCAGCTGCCAAAATGAACCTTGGTGACTTTTCCCAGGGCTGAGCAGGAGGGATTCCCGCTGGATTGCTGCCCCAGGCCCTCTGTGGCTCATCCCATGATAACACCACGGAATCATGGAATGCTTTGTGTTGGAAGGGACCTTAAACCCATCCAGTTCCACCCATGCCATGGGCAGGGACACCTCCACTGTGCCAGGGTGCTCCAGGGCCATGCCTTGCACACCTCTGTGTCACACGTGTGCCTCGCTGTGTCCCTGGGCCCTGCAGTGACACGGCTCTGGGAATGCCCAGCCATGGAAAAGCCCCTGGGATGGACCTGCAGCAGCAGCCAGTGCAGGCCCACATGGCAGAGAGCAGCCAGCATGGCTGACTCACTGCAGCCCAGACACTGTGGGAGGGCTGGTTTCAGCTCCACCAGGCTCCCAGTATAACCAGTAATGCTCCTGGCTGGTGCCTCACTGCCAGCTGCAGCAGAGGCTCCACCCAGGAGCCTCCACCTGGCCTGGGAGGAGCTGAGGGTTGAAGAAGACCCGAGTGTTTTGGTCTGTGCCTGTCCAAGTGACATTCCCGTGTGGGTGGGGGCTGACACCTGCACGTGGATCCGTGTGTGTGTCCCCTCAGCAGCTCGGTCCCTGCCCCAGCCCCTGGGCACACAGCAGGGTGGCACAAATGGGGAACGGCCAGGGCAGGTGCCCGATGTCCCCAGGGCTGCGTGCCAGGGCAGGGAAGTGCCAGGAGCAGCCAGGGAAGGTCACAGACTCACGGAATCCTCGAGGCTGGAAAAGCTCTCTGAGATGTTCCAGTCCATCCGTTCCCCTGCACTGCCCAGGACACCACTGACCCTGTCCCCAGGTGACACACCTGCATGTTTTGAACTCTGCAGGAATGGTCTCACTGCACCAGTTCCCTGGGCACCTGTTCCAGTGCCTGACCACTCTTCCAGTGAAGAAATTTTCCATAATATCCCCCCTGAGCCTGCCCTGGCCCAGCCTGAGGCCGTTCCCTCTCCTCCNAATTCCCAGTCACTCTGCCCCACCCTGGAGCATCCATGGGGTTGCTGTGACCCGAGGGCAGGACTGGCACTGATGCCCCACAAGTGAGGGATGAGCAGGCAGAGAAAGCTCCCGAGCCGGCGATGCCGTAACCGTGGGGACCAGGAAGGTGACTGGGGAGAGAGGAGCACTCTGCAAGGGACACCTGCTGCTGCATCCAGCCATGGGGCAGCCCTTTGAGGGAGCTGCCGACTTCCACATCAAAAGAGGAAGCTGAGAAAAGGCAGCCCAAGGGTTGTGGCTGAGCTGTGCTTAGGTCCTCGCCCAGATGGCAACTGGCCTGGGCAGGTGGGGTGGGACGAGCTCCTGGCAGCTCAGACTGCTCTTTCCAGGCCCTGGGGAGGACAGACACCTCCAGGTGACAATTTGTGCCACCCTCAGGTAGCTCTGAGATTCCTGACTCTGTGACTCCAGACCTGTGGGTGTGTTGGCTTTGTGAGGGAACAACCAGCGGGATGAAAGCTCTGCTGGCCAGGGATCCCACCCGTGTGGGGCAGCCACCCCCTCTGAGGCCTTCCCTGCCGTGCTGGGGCTGTTCTCAGCTTTTTGTTTTGTGCTTTGTACCCCTTGGCCTTGTCCCAGGGATGGGCATGGGCACTGAGAGGGGAGCTCAGAACTCCAGGGTTCCCTCCCACCATCAAACATTTCCATGTGCCCACCCCAAGCAGGATGGAGGGAATTCCTTCCAGGCCAGGGAGACAAGAGGCTTTCTGCAGAGCTGGCTGAAACAAATCCGAGGTGGCCAGCAGAGTTCTGCAGGCCGAAATCTCTTTGACACAGCAGATTTCAGACTGTGATCGTCAGTTCCAGCTCCAGCTCCTTCTGCTTGTGGAATTGGGCCTGGGGAGAGGAGAATGGGGCGCAGAAGGAGGAAGCAGAGAAGCTCTTCCACCAGGGATCTCTCCTTGGTCCATCCTCACCCTGTGCACGGCTGAGCTGGGGACATTGGGAGAGGAGGCTCAGCTGCAGCAAGCCAGGGTGACAACAGCAATTGGCACAACCTGTCAGAGGGACAAAGTGGCTCTTGAGGTCCTGCTGAAGGGGACAGGCATGGCCTGGTCCCTGTCTGCTGTTTGTTCATCCAGCTCTTGTCCTATTTCCCAGTTTGTCCCCACACAGCCCTGGGATTTGGCTCTGCCGTGCTGCCTTTGCTGGGCTCTCAGGAGCCTGACGTGTCCTTTTCCAAACCCCACAGAGTCCTGAGCTGGAAGTGACCCCAAGATCACTAAAGTCCTGCCCAGACCCCCCACCAATCCCCCTGTGCATCCCTGGCAGCGCTGTCCAAAGGCTCCTGGAGCTCTGGCAGCCTCGGGGCTGTGCCCATTCCCTGGGGAGCCTGGGCAGTGCCCAGCACCCTCTGGGGGGAGAAACTTCTCCCAAAATCCAGCCTGGCCCTGCCCTGGCCCAGCTCCATGGTGTTCTCACCAGGACAGCTGCTCTGGTGCAAGGGGTGGGTGCAGGGTGGAGCCTGGAGGCCCCATCACCCCTGGCCGTGGCATTTCCCACCAGGGAGTTTTGGCCACGTGCAACAGAAGCACAGCTGATTTTCACAGAACCCCAGACTCACAAAATGGGTTGGGTTGGAAAAAGCCTTAAGGATCATCTCATTCCACCCCTGCCATGAGCAGGGACACCTTCCACTATCCCAGGTTGCTCCAAGCCCTGTCCAACCTGGCCTTGGACACTGCCAGGGATGAAACAGCCACAGCTTCCCTGGGCTACCTTCTCCAGGGTGTCCTTTACACCTCCTCCAGGGACATGGGGGTGAGGAACACATCCCACATCCAGCATCCAGCGAGGGATGTTTCTTCCAGTGAAGAAATTTCCCCAAAATCCCCCCTGAGCCTGCCCTGGCCCAGCCTGAGGCCGTTCCCTCTCCTCCTGTCCCTGTTCCCTGGGAGCAGAGCCCGACCCCCCCGGCTGTCCCCTCCTGCCGGGAGCTGTGCAGAGCCACAAGGTCCCCCCTGTGGCTGTCCCACGGTGCAGGGAGGGCAGGAACATCCCGTGTGCTGCTCCCAGACCAACAGCAGCGGCCAAACCCGGGAGCTCTGCCCAGGCAGCGGGGCCAGGCTGGAGATGCCGGCACTGCCAGGAGCAGGGGGAGCACAGCAGTGGCCGGCTGGCCCCGCTGGGCTGCAGCCCACATTAGCAGCCCCGGAGGGTGTGTATTAGCCGTGAATTAATGTCCTGCAGAGACTGGGAACCGGGATCATGCGGGGATTAAAGAGGCATTACCCCTTTGTTAAAGCTGATGTTTTTGGGATAATCTGGAAGCTTTAGCTAATACATTATTACAGAAACTCCTTCAATCACAGCGGCAGACAGTAAGCAGATTTGGATATTACTGCATAACTGCACAGGCTGCTGCTGCTGTTCTTCCCTTCTCCCTTCCTGGGCAGCACCAGGGCACAGCTGTGCCTGGGAGCCCCCCAGGGACCTGTGCTGGCCTTGTCCTGGAGGACATCCTGCCTGGAGATGCCCAGCTGAAGGGTGGCTCTGTCCTGACCAAGGTGCTCAGGGCTCCTCTGAGGAAATCAGCAGCTCTGGAGACACTCCAGGGGCTTTGTCCTGGAGGGGAGCACTGGGAGCTCCAGCCTGGATTAGTGGATCACCAGTCAAGCAGCAGGAAGCATCCCTGGAGCAGGGGGAAGTTGTTGCTGGGGGATTTCTCCCTTGGTGCTGCTGCCCCATTGCAGGTTCTGCTGCCTGGAGCCCAAACCTGCTCCCTCCTGCTGGCTCGGGAACCTCCAAGGCTCTGGCAGGAGGAATCCCTCCCTCATGCCAAGGGGACAGCAGCCCTGGGATATGGGGTTTGTGGAAGAAGCCATTTGGATGCCACTTGTCCCTGCTCCCAGTGTTCAACATATGAAAGACTTGATGGGTGGCGTTGGCACCACGTTCCCACGGCTCAGTGGGGCTTTGGTAGGGACACATTCCCAATTTTCTGTGTGACCCCGTGCAGTCACTGCCAGGGATGGCTCCCTAAATCCACCTGGGAGGGCAGGGGAAGCTCGTGTGTTCCACCCTGCAGGGATTGCTGCCTGCTGGCAGAGCAAACTGAGCTCAGCGCCTCCCACCCCTCCACACAGGCTCGAGGAAATGGGAAAGGTTCTCATGGAATCATGGGATCATGGACTGGTTTGGGTTGGAAATGAAAGCTCTTCTCATTCCAAGCCTCTGCCACGGGCAGAGACCAGGATGCTCCAAGCCCCATCCAACTTCCCTGTAAGCCTGGCAGGAGCCAGAGCTGGGCTTAACCTCAGTCCCTGCCCTGAGTCTGGCTCTGATCCTGCCTCGCAGGGTGCTGGGACTCCCACCAGGCCATCCCAGGGACACGGAGCCATGCCTGGGGTCAGAGCAAGGGCAGCTCCCACTGTGCTGCATTTCCTAGGACATGGAGATGGCTCAGTCCCAGAGCTGGGGGAATGGCAGGGACTGGAATGTGATGGGACCAGGGCTCCAGCCTGCTCAGCAGAGCTTTGGGAATACTGGGAAGAGAAACAGGGAAGGCTCCTATTGCTCTGATGGCAGATGCATGACAGGGAGCCAAATGCTGTGAGAAAACAGGGATTAACCCACAGAGAGCCAACAGAGAGGGGGAGAGAATGCAGGGGGCAAAACACGGGCTGGAAATCGGGACACAGAGATGGCTGGGAGCACACGGAGCACAGGGAGCACGGGGAAAGGGGGAAATGTGGGAATACACGGCCAAACCCTGGCACAACCTCATGCAGGAGCAGAAACCATGCTCCCAAACCCATCCTCCTCCTCCCCAGGCAGGGAAGCAGAGGCAGAGATGGAGGATCCACAGCCACGAGGCCGGAATGCACCAAAGGCAGCGAATCCCCTGGCCCAGATGACACATCTGGAGCCCTCCACGAGCCCCCAGCCTGGTGACAGAGCTCTCAGCAATAACACACAAATTCACATCCTCCAACTACGGCACCGGGGGCACTAAAGGCTGGGCCTACATTTGAAAGCAGGCCCCGGGGTGTGCTCGGCCTCACAAACCAATAAGCTTTGCTTCAGCGTGAGCAAACGCTTGGAACAATTATGCAGAAGCGTAATTAGAAATCTTGGCGAGCAGGGGCTCCTGAGCTGCCGTATCCAGCACTTCAAACGAGCACACGAGCTCCTGCTTTCCAGGCTGGGTTATTCCTGGGGCTGCTTCCCCCCACGGACACACGAGCCGTGCCCGTGCAACAGCAGGCACAGTTCGGGGCTGGGATGGAGGGGCTGGCAGCAAGGAGAGACCAGGACCCAGTTGTAGATGGGTTTAGGCTCTGCCAAGCTCCTCAAACCCACCCCAAGAGCTGCAAGTACCTCCCAGCAGAGCTCAGGGCCAGCAGGACCCAGTTTTAGATGGGTTTAGGCTCTACCAAGCTACTTAAACCCACCCCAAGAGCTGCAGATCCCACCCAGCAGAGCCCAGAAGGCTCAAGGCCAGCAGGACCCAGTTTTAGAGAGGGTTAGGTATTACCAAGCTCCTCAAACCCCCCCTGAGGGCTGCAGGTCCCTCCCAGCAGAGCTCAGGGCCAGCAGGACCCAGTTGTAGATGGGTTTAGGCTCTGCCAAGCTCCTCAAACCCACCCTGAAAGCTGCAGGTCACCAGCTCAGTGGGGCTGCAGTGCCAGGAAGATGCTGCCAGAGGTTGTTGTTTGCTCCTGGTGTGTCTTTTCCTCCTTCAGGGCACCTTTTGCACCTCCCCATACCCAGCCACCGATCTGGGGATGCCTCAGATTGAAGTGAGTCCCTGGAAGTGTTCAAAGCCACGCTGGACGGGGCTTGGAGCAACCGAGTCTAGGAAAGGTGTCTGCCCAGAGGGTTGGAATAGGGTGGTGTTTAAGACCCCTTCCAACCCAAATGATTCTGTGACTCCAAAAAATGTGCAGATGTGGCACCTGGGGACATGATTTCATGGTGAACACGGTGGTGCTGGGTTAACTGTTGGACTTGATGACCTCGGAGGTTTTTCCAACCTAAACAAATCTCTGATTCTGGGATCTAAATCCTGCAGAGCTCCCTCACATCGGTGACATCAGCCAGGAGCTAAAATCACCTCATTGCCTCAGAAAACCTGGCTGAAAGAGAAGGAAATGAAACCCAACCCTGCAGTGCCCAAGGGCCTGGCAGTCCCCTGAGGCACCAGGGCGTCCCTGCAGGGCTGGGGGTGCTGCCTCCCACCCCTGCTGCTCTGGGGGTTATTTTTGCCCTGCTAACAATAGGATTGCAACCCAAAACTCAATTATGGGATCCTCTGTATCGCTTCCTCCCCTCCCACTTTCCTAAAGAGGTGGAGTGGCACGGAAAGGTCCACAGGGTTTTAAATACCTGACTCAGGCTGGAAAAAAACCACCAAAAAAAACCAGCTGAGAAAGACTTTTCCGTAGTATTTTTGGTGACAAAGCTCCCTGAAAAGCACCCTTGAGATCATCCCGATGCTCGGGGTGCCCCTCTGTGTGTGCCCCGGTCCTTTGGAGCTCCCCGTTGTTTGGGGTGGGGGCTGGGCAGGCAGGGGCACAGGGGAGCGTTTCTGCCCCAGGCTGTTCTCGGCAGAAAGGAGAGCAAGCGCCTCCCTCCAGGGCTTCCTCTGCCTGCCTGGTGCCCCGGGGCGTTCGTGCTCCTTCCTCCGGAGCTTTGGCACCGGGCACCTCCGGGACTGCGGGCTGGGAGTCCCCCCTGCAGCTCCCGCAGCATCAGCCCAGGGGCCTGGGAAGCGAAATCAGGAGGGACCCCCGCCCTGGCTCTTCACTGTTGGAAAAGTAGGACAGGTCTCGCAGGCTCTGCCGTGCTCCTTCCAGCAGTCCCAGCATGTCTCCAGTTCATTCCTGCTAACCCTGCCCTCTCCTGCTCCACCAATGTGATCCTCACATCCAAGGGAGTCCCTGATTTCACCGCCCCCGCTCTGAGCTGGGCCTGTCCGGCGCCTCCCGGGGCAGCTGCGGGGTCACACAGAGCCAAAGCAGGGCAGGGAGGAGGAACAGAGAGTTCCCGGCTTGGGGACTGCCCCTTCACCCACCTAAAATACACTCAGGAGCCTCTTGGTGCTCGGTGAGGCACCTGCAGCCCCTGCAGCCCCAGGAGGGACCGGGAGGTGATGGACACCCTGAGCATCACCATGGACGTGGTGCTGGTGTCCCTGCAGGGCTGGCAGGGCTGGTGGCACAGCACTGGTGGTGGCACAGCAGCAATGGGAGCACAGTTGCTGTGTCCTCCCCATCCCTCCTTGGCTTTCTGCAGCTGCCCCATCCCACATCTCTGTGAGGTGACACTGTGGGTGTCATACAAGGATCAAGAGCTGCCAGCCAGAGCAGCCCAGCCTGGGCTGTGGGGCAGCCCCTGCACGGGGCAGGGCAGCAGGAGGGGAGCCCAGATCTCCTTCTGCCCCCAGTTTCTGCAGTCTGGTGCTGGCTGTGCCCCTACCTCCTGTCACTGGGCACCCTGGTGACACCAGCACTGCCCCTTCACCTTCCTCACCCTCCAGAGGGGCTGAGCAGCTCCCTGCCCACTCCACAGCGCCCTTGGATGTGCTCACATCCCTCTCCAGGTCTGAGTGGTGCTGCTGCAATCAGGCCAAGAGCTTTCATTTTGTGAGCAAAATTGTGACCAGATTCACTCCAAATGTCTCACTGCGAGCCAGGCCAACACTCTGCAGTGATTTTCCTTCCTCTGCCCTCCCTGACCCTGGTGGCACTTCCCACCTTGGCTCCACGTGGGGCACAGCTCAGTGGGGTTTGCTGGATGGGGACACCGTGGGTTCAGTTTCTTGCAGCTCCTCCCAAAGGGTGCAGCTCCCCGTGACCCCCCTGTGCCATCTCCACGCTCAGTCGTGATTCCCTGAAGGCTTTTGGGTCAGCTCATGGTGGTTTTGCCAGGGAGCTCAAGCTGAGGTGGCTCAGGGATCTCGTTATCCTGTGACAATGGGACCTCATCATCCAAATCTCCCCTCCAAATTGTCTCATTCGTTTTACTCCTTGCTGTGGAGAAGACCCAGACACCAAAAGGGCTTCTGCTTCTTGACCTCCACATCCTGCAGCTCAAAGTCTCTTTTGTGGTCGAAGCCTTGATGACTCTGAGCCAGGATGAGGAGGGAGGGTCAGGGCCAGGCTCTGGCTGCAGGAGGGGTGACAGGAAGAGCGTCCCCCCCCATGGTGAGAGTGTCCCCATCATTCCCAGGCTGTCCCAAGAGCCTGCTCCACACCCTCTCCAGCCCCTGCATGGCTCTTAGACCCAAAACTCCCAATCCATTCCTCTGGTGCTTCCTCATTTCACTGCCCCACATCCAGACACATCCCACCTGTTTCCAGCCAAGCCCCTGGGCAGCAGAGCCCGGAGCTGGGAGCAGCATCGGGGCCACCAGCCCATCATCCCTGTGAGAGGCCGTGCCAGCAGTGCTGCAAGGAGGCACCTCCCTGTCCCGAGTGCCTGCAGGTGCCCAGCCCATTCCCCAGATGTCAGACAGCCTCTCTCCAGCTCACCCCACCACATCCCCGACCTGGCAGAGGGCAGGGCCCAGTCCTGTGGCAGCAGGGCCAGCTCTCGGCCTGTGCCAGGCCACCAGTGATGCTGCTGGTGGCCACGGACTCGTTTGCCTGCTCGGCTCTCAGCCCGTGGCTGCCAGGCTCCCAGGCATGTGGGCTGCAGTCCCTCCTGGGGGCCCTTGCACCGTGCCAAGGGAGCTTTTCTTATCTTCACAGGAATGAAAACCTTTCTGAAATCAAAGTGCTTGGGTGGCTTTGAAGAGTTTCCTCTGGAGATGAAACAAGGCTGCTTGCGAGCGCCAGCAATCGCTGCTGAGCTCCAGCTCCTGGGGACACTGGGCTGCTGGGGAGCACTGGGCAGTGGCCTGGGGGTGCCCTGGCCTGGCCACTTGGGCCACAGGAGCCGCCCTCCAGGCTGGAAGGGTGCAGAGCCCACCAACACCGAGCTGTCCTGGCTCATTCCCACCCGGCTCCACGCTGGGAACTGTGTGCCATGGACGGCAACCAGCAAAGGGATGGGAGAGAGGATCATGTGGAGATGCTGGAGGTGTTCAAAGCACACCCTGCACTGCAAGGGGCTGCTCAAATCCTCCAGGACTCACAGGGCCCTTTGCAAGGGAAAAAGGAATTCAAGGGCCAGTGCAGCAAACGAGCCTGGAGAAAAGCTGCCCCTCTGGAGGACCCCACCCAGGCCGGCCTGGTTTGAGGTGCTGGACAAGGGGTGGGTGTGGAGGGGCCAACCTTGCAGTGGCCTGGGGACAGGCAGATCCACATCTGCATGTGATGTGGCACTCAGCAGCACAGGCTGTGGCTGCCAGCCTGCCCTGGGGAGCAGAGAACGCCTGGCAGGCTGCTGTGCATGGAGATTATTTGTTGTTTGATATTTTCCCTTCAATGCTTTTGTCCGAAAATAAATACACAAAAGTTCAGGGCCCTGCAGGTTGTGTCTGTTAGGGATGGTGGAGTCAGGGATTGCTTTGGAGTGATCCATGCTGTTTGTTTACCAGGATGGGCAAAGTCTGCTCTCCCTGCTTGTTCCTAATTCCTCAGGATCCTTCCCCAAAGCTGCCTCACCCCTTCCCTGCTCAGCCCTGCCACCCTTCCCTGCTTCCACGGCCTTCCTGCTCTGGGCAGGGCACGCAGGCCTGCGTGGCACCCAGCAACGCTCCTGTCTCTGGGGACAGATGGACTTTGTCCCCTGCAGGAGGGAAGGTCCACGCTGGTGCCAGCCCGGGGTGGTGATGCTCAGGCACAGGGAGAAGCAGGATGTGCTGTGAGCTCTGTGCCATCGCCCTGGCACTGGGGCACAGCTGGGAGTGATGTCCCATCCCCAGTATTCCACCACTGCACCCCAGGGTCAGCACTGCCACTGTGCCCAACCCCAAGGGAAGATCCCCACCAGGATCCCCCACTGCAGACCTCCAGCCACCCCTCTGAGGCTCCTCCTCTCCCTCGGGATGGGCTGTATCTGATCTTGGCTGGCCTTTCCTGCGGATCCCAGCTTGTTTGCCACTTGTTTAGCCCTGCATTCCCCTTCGATCCTCACCCCAGGGCCTCTGGATTTTGCCCTGTAAAGTGCTGGCTCCAGGATATTGCAGAGCAAACACAGAGTGGAGATAAAGGGGCAGCATCACCCCCTCGGAGCAAACACAACCCCAGCCCTGCAGAGGCCACTCAGGTCCATCGCTGCTGCCACCAGGCCCTGGCTGGCCCCGTGCTCCTGCCACGTGCCAGCTCCGGAGGGACAGAGACCTCCCCCAGAGCCTGCCCTCAGTGCATGCCCACTCCCAGCCCGTGCTGCCCTGCTCTCCCCCATCCCAGTGCCAGGGCTGCCTGTTCCTGCCCTCCCTCCATGCCCACGGGGATCTGTTCCTGCCCTGCTGGTGCTCATGGCACCTTGGCTCTCTGTCCCCCTTGTCTCCTCTGCTGTCCCCATGCCCCAACCCTGCCCTCAGTCTGTCCCTGCCATCTCCTGCCAAATCCACGCTCACCCTGAGCTCTGCTGTCCCCACCAGGGTCCTTGACCTGCTGTTGTCACCCAGGACCCTCCCATGGTCCCCATCTGCCCCTAAACCCTACAGAACCTGGCTGGCCATGGGTCCCTCCTCGGCAGGGATGGGGGATGAGCCTCTCCCTTCCTCCATGCCCAGAGCTGCTCCTCTCCTCTCCTGCCCAGCCCAGACTCCACGGGCAAGTCCCAGCCTGAGCAGAGGTTTCTGTGTGTCCCATCCCCGTGCCAGTCACGGGCAGGGCAGGTCTGGTCTGGTCTCCTCTCCCTGAGTCTCCTCCTGCTCCCTTGGGCCGCAGGATCCTGTGGAGGGAGGTCAGGGCTCCCCGACAGCTCCTGTTGGGAGGACGTGGAAACCTCCCTTCCCCGGTGCCTGCTTGCTTGTCTCCAGGGCTGGTCCATCTCCCAGCAGCAGCTGGAGGTGGGATTTCAGGCAGGAGACCGTTGGACCCTAACAAAAGCAGGAAATGGGTGTAATTCTCCTTCGGAGGAGGAATGAATAGCAGATCCCCGGAGGAGGCGAGGCCAGCTCAGGAGCGGCAGGACGTGAGAACCTTCTCGGCTCATTCCTCGCCGGGCTGCACTTCCTGAGAGCTTCCCCCTTCCTGCTGCTCTCCAGCCTCTCCCCAGCCCTGCCAGACCCTCAGCAGCTCCTGCAGCAGGACAGGAGCCACCAGAGTCCTGGCCAGGGTGCCTGTTCCCAAACCTGCTCCTGCCAGGTCATGGGGAGCTGGGATGGGGACAGCTGAGGGGGCCAGGGGACATGAATGCTGTGATTTAGTGGGTGACATCCCCGTTTTGGATTGAGATGAGCTTTAAGGCTACTTCCCAAACCATGCTGTGGTTCCATGGCTCTGTGACCCCACACCTCGTGTACAGCCCCACTCACTCCTTCCTTATACCCAGGAGCAGGAATTGGAGTGTTTTGGGATTAAAGAGAGTGCCAGAGGCAGGGGATGGGAGGGAGGCCACCACAGCCCAGAGCACTGGCATGGGCATGGTGCTGGGAACAGCAGGAGCTGCTCCTTGGGGCTGCCTCCCAACCTGGGGAAGCTGTTGGAGCATCCCACGGGTTTCCAGCAGCCTGGGAGTGCCAGGGAAGCTCCTCTCCAGTCTGAATCCCAGGATCAGCTCAGGCACTGAGCACCAAAGCTCCACCAGCCACCAGGGTTTCATTCTGGGGCTCTGCTGCTTCTTCTTGAGGAGATCTCTGGTGCTGCAGAGGATGGGTGGGGACTGGAGAAACCTTCCTGAACCCTGGAGCAGGGGATTGATTAATCAGTGCTTGAATAATTGCAGGGCACTGCAGACATTCTGTTCCCTGTGGAGGGAAGGGATGCGGTGGAGGATCGGGCCAGGGAGGTCACTCACCCCAGCCCGTCCTCGCCTCGGCCTCAGAGCTGCTCCCAGGATTAAATGGTTTCTTTTTAAAAGTGAGATCTGATCTGGTGACAAAAGCTGCAGCAGTGCTGTGAGCCCGTCATCTCCCCAAGAAAAGCTCCTCCAGCCTTCAAATGCTCTCACCACTTGGATGCTGGATTTCAATCCAAGGCTGAATCTGCCTCTCTTCAGCTCCAGCCCTGCTCATGTTACTCCTTGCTGTGGGATTTAAGGGTTCCCCGCTCTGTTTTCCATGTGGGAGGACACAGGCCAGGTGCTCAGATCACCTGATAACAGAGTTTTAGCAGCATCACCCCTAGGCCTGGCTTTTCCAGCCTGTGGTCGGGTCTGTGGTACTCCTTCCAGCCCTCTGGTGTTCCCCTGACATCCCCAGTGAGGGTGCCAAACAAAGAGCTCCAGCAGGGTGCTATTCACTGATCTGCAGCCCCCACACACCAGTACACAATGATCCCTAATTACTCTTTCACAGACAAATCTGCATCGCTGGACAGGCAGATATTCCTGGGAGGGCTTAAACTTAAAGCTGGCTTGGTTGCTGGTTAAAAGCCAGGGTTCCTCTCCGCAGCCTGCATGGGCACGTCCAGAGTCACTGCTTTCCAAGATCCAGCCTGAGGGCTTCAAATCTACACTTCAGTCCCAGATATATTCCAGATATCTGCAGTCAAACACCCCCTGACCATTTAACCAGCTGAAAACATCCTCTTCCCTTTCTGTCTCATCACTCTGGGTGTCATTTTCCAGCTTTCCCAGCAAAGATTTCATCTCTTCATCTCCATCATTGATAAAAATGTTTCATAGCAGCGGACGAAGCGCGGGGCCCCGGGGGAGGGAGGTGGGAATAATGCTCCTTTCTGCTCTCTCCCCATTAGCAGCCCCTCGGAGATCTGCCAGGGAAGCAGTTTGAATCCATCTCATCTGTGCCCTGTTAATTCCTTCTAATGCAAGTTTTAATCAAAATGTCAGGTGGAAGGAAGTCAAATGCCTCGGAGAGATCCCAGTGTGCTCTATCAACACAAGTGCCTCTCTCCCCCAGCCCCTGATCCTGTCACACGCAGACAACAGGTCTGGGTGACAACCCTGCTGGCCCTGCCACCAACGCTGGCTGCAGCTCTCGAGCCTGGGGACATCACATCACCAGGTGGGTCTCGTCCCAGGGATCCACGTGTGGATGGAAACCCATGGGACACCAGCAACTCCCCCTGAGCGATGCCCTCACCACCTTCTCCAAGCCCAGACCCACCTTTCCTCCTCATTATCTGGGGAATGCTGCTCCCTGAGGAAGGGGAGGAGCTTTCTGTAATGCTCAGCCCCCAGTGTCCATCCCAGGAGGAGCTTACAGTGTGGCAGTGGTAGAGCTCATGTGGCCTTGAAGGACAAGGGACAGTGGTCCTGAGGATGGGGAAGAGCTTTCAGGCCTGGATGAGGAGACTGGAGATGCTCAGCCCCAATGTCCAACCCAGGAGCAGCTCCCAACCCTGTGCCCTGGGATGTGGGGTGGGCCGAGCGCTGTGGGAGGACCAGGGCTCAGGGGCTTCCCCAGCTTGCAGGATCTTTCATCCTCTGTCACCACAAAGCCAGGCCAGATCTGCATTTGCAGCAGCCCACAGAAGCTGCCTCTGTTGTCTTATTTTTGTTATTTTTGAGAGGATATTTTAGCGCTGAGCACATTCCCTCCTGTTGCCATGGCAGCCGTGACAGGGGTTATATACCGTGAGAAAAATACCAAAATTAATGAGTGAGTGAAAGAGCAGCCAAGAGAAAAACAAGGTTAAAAAAAGAGTTAAAACAGTAATAAAAACAATCTCCCAATAATTTGGCAGTGAGCATCCCACAGGCAAGACAGGCGGCGAACACGGGAGCCCTGCGGCTGCTCCGCGGATCCCAGCTGGGGCTGGCTGCCCGCGGCCGTGGCCGGAGCAGCGCCGCGGTCTGAGGGACGCGCGGCTCCCACATCATCCCACCGCCGCTCCGGATGGGGCTGCACCCACCCAGCTCCTTCCCCCGCAAACCTGCAGCCCTCGGTGACGCAGGAGGCGAGCGGAGGAGAAGTTCTTTAATGTGCTCATTTCCTCGCATTTGGGTTTTGAGGATCTTTTTGTTTTTAATTGTAGAAACAAGCGGATTGTCAGAACATCTGTGTTATTAGCATTTGCTGCCCAAATCCGAGCTGCTGCTTCTCCTGCGGAGCCCAGAGCTGATGAGAGAGAAAACAGAGGAGCCTTTGAACTCCTTGCAGCAGACGGCAGCCAGGTTGCTGCGTGTGTGTGTTGGGGAGGGGGTATTTATTCTCTTGTAAGGTTCATTTGCTCTCCGTGTTTCCCTTTCTTCTCGCTTTCCCAGAGATTTAGCTGGATGCTCTTCCCTCGTGGGCTTTGTTCTTCTGACAAGGCCCTACCGGCACCACGAAGCAGCTGCCTCTGTGGGATGCCAGGGCGGCCCAGCACGGGGGACCTGGAGCTCGGGGCAAGCCAGAGCCTCCAGCAGCAGCTCCGGGGGTGGTGGCACTGCCAGCCTGGAGGGGCTCACGGAATAACTCTGCAGACAGAGCTGCAGCCTGAGGGCTTCTTGTTGCTCAGACTGGCTCTGCTTTCTGGGAATGGTGAAGACAAGGTGAGGATGGGTGACTCATCTGGAGCTGGTACATATATAGGATGGAATTCTTCCCTGGTAGGGTGGTGAGACACAGGGTCCCCAGGGAAGCTGTGGATGCTCCATCCCTGGAAGTGTTTAGGGCGAGGTTGGATGGGGCTTGGAGCACCCTGGGATTGTGCAAGGTGTCCCTGCCAGACAAGGGTAGAATGAGATGGTCTTTGAGCTCCTTTCCAACCCAAACCAATGTGGGATTCTACAATAATGCCCAGGAGGAGGAAGTAGAGGGAATGGCGAGCTTCCTGTTTGTCAGAGGGCAAGGAGCACTGTGGGAGAGGCTTTCAAAGGCAGTGGGGTGAAGGAGGAAGGCAGAGATGGATGAGGCAGCTCTGGGATGCCAGGCCAGCAGGGGCCTGGACATGGTGTCCCCCCAGCTCCCCAGGCCATGGGTGCTGCTGGCACTGCGGAGGGCTCTGCCAGGCTGCTCCCCTGGGCTGCACAGAGGTGGTTCCTGATGCCAGGACACTTTTCCCCTGCATTCCTAGAGCCTGGACCTGTCCCTCAGAAACATGTCTGAGCAGAGGCTGAGGTGACAGTCACGAGTGTCCCACAAATCAGTGGCATCCAGTGATCCATATACGTGCCCAGCTCCCCAGCACTCCCTGTGCCGCTGCCCATCGAATCCTTGACTGCCCCGTGACTCTTGTGAAATGCAAACCTTTGGTCCCCAGCAATCTCTAAAGTTTGCTCTCCCTGCTCCACGGGCAGCCTCGGATCCACGGGGTCACTCTCTCGGTTTCTCCCTTTTTTCTCTCTCCTCTCCGTCCCTCCAAGGAGGGCTGCCAGTTGCTGATCCATCAAATCTCCCCTTGTCTCCGGAGAATTTCACTCCCTCTCCCTGCCCAGCTCACTCTGGATCAGCAGGGCACAGCCTGACAAACCCCACAGCTCCTCTCCCTGCCCCAAAGGTGGGCTGTGACCTTCCCTGGCTTCTCAATTCACATCTTCTGCTAAATTGGCTTCATGTGAATTGACACTCGGAAAAAAAGCCCTGCACACAGACGCGGAGGAGCCGACATCTCTGGAGGAGCAGAAAGTCTGGGAGGAGAGCTGGACTTTCCATCCTGAGGGATGACTCGCCAGCCCCCTTTTCCTGCCTGGCAAGACTCAGCCCTGCCACGGCCTGAACCCGCTTGTTGCCGGGGGAAAGCGGGGAGATCTGGGAGAAAAGCACGGCAGTTTTGGGGGGGAAATGGGGTGATTTAGGGGGTGAGATAGAGCCGGGCTGCTCCGAGCAGGCAGGCGCAGCCTCTAGATGGTGCAGTCATGCAGCCGAGCTGAGCATGTGTGCAGCGAAGGGCGCTGCGCAACAGGTTGGCGTAGCTCAGCGGGGAGACGCGCTCCCATCCTCGCTGCGGCGGAGCAGGAAGGACTTTTCAGCATCCTGGCGAGAAATCCGCGCCGCAACCGGCCCGGAAGGCGGGTGAGGGGCAGCGCCACGGGCTGCGCGACCCTCGGAGGGTGCTGAGGGTTTCGGAAGGGTCGGGCTGCAGCTCCAGCCCCTGGCAGGGAGCGCGGCCGCTCCTTGCAGGAGCGCGGAGGCGGCGGAGGCAGCAAGGGAAGGGGCAGCCCTGGAACACGCTGTCCACAGGCCCCCGGGGACTTCGCCTGGCCAGCCGAGGTGCCGGGGTGAGGAGCCAGCTGAGGGAGAACAACTTGTGAAAGCATCACAAGGGCGCCGGGAGCTCGCGGGTGCTTTTGGGAGTCGCAGGTGCTCCGCGCCTGCTGCGCCCCGACACCCCGCAGTAAATCCAGCCGTGATTCACCGAGGTGTGACGGCAGGGCACGGCGGCCGCTCCAGCCCCGCCACCGCAGCCAGCAGGGGAGCTCTGCAGCCTTCCCGCAGCCCTGCTGGGCTGGGGGGCCGGGGAGGGGCGGGCACAGCCCCCGCTGAGCTCGGTCCCACGGAGGGACCCTCCGGCTGCGCTGGCCCGGGTCTCTGGCCCCGTTCGGCGCGGCTGTGGGGCTGTGAAGCGCCGGCTGGAAGAATAAATGAGCGAATTAATGATAAAGAGCACCGAGAGGGGAGCGAGAAGGGAGACCCCGAGCCGCACGTGTGCGGGCGCGGAGCGGAGGGGTCCCCGGGGTGAGGGGGCCCGGGGGGTCGCGGGGACCCCCG